>JARYHS010008074.1:349269778-349614754 GCA_031002005.1 Vandiemenella viatica
GCTTGCATGTATTCTTGCAAAGTGTGTTGCTTCAAATAGATATAGTCAGCTTTCTATATCCTGAGAACCAGTTTCTTCTTCAACTATTTTTGTATTTTTTTACTGTTCACTACTGGCAGTAGCTCTCAGTCAGGACAGCTTGATGATGGTAAGCTAATGTTCAAATTTCATATTTACAAAATGTTTCATTGCCATATGAAGCCATTGTTGACCATTATGAAATCTGGCACACAAAATAGTAAATTAAATTTTTTTAAGCATCTTAAGTGGTGTTTTTGTCAGATAGCGCGATGTATTTCACGCCTTGACACCAGTTGTCTGGTGTCTGGTTTTGAATGGTCTATACTTTGTGGGTGATTGACGAGTGGGAGGACCCCGCGGTGGATTTGACTGACCTTTGGGATTTGTTAACCCTGTTGAAATCTGTCTTGCGTTATCTTCTTGCTTCCAGTGATGGCTTCGTCTTTGCCTTGATGTTACTAATAAGATTAAATTATGTCAGGTCTGATACCAGCCGGTTTACGTCCAGCAACGTGGATAGGAAGGCTAGCACTTGTGAAATGACTAGCTGATAATCTACCCCTTTATATGAATGACACAACGCTATCTGCTGAACAACCTGTTTATTGTAGCACTTGAATGTACATGTTACAGTTGTTGGCGCACTACTGCAAGGCTATTTCCAACTCGCGTCTATGAATGATGGCTACTGATGTTGACTGATAGATTGGCAGACTTGAACTTAGCGGAATGTATTGCTGGCAGACTAGGCTGACCAGAAACATCTGGTCAACAAAACTGCTCCTGATGAACTGAGAGCGAATAAAACTGTTTCGTGGCCACAACACCACTCACGTTTGACGTCATTGATTCCAGTTCGATCCACCTGAAGGTGACTCCTCCTGTCAGCATGTAAGCATTATGGAGGAACATACAACCTTATGCTGAATTGCATCAGCGAAGCATGGTCTTTCCTGTGTTCCTAAAACTCGAAAATATTAACTTAATCTAAAATATTATATTTTTCTAATAAAGCCTTAAGGTTAAAAAGAACACTCACATTTTTTAGATTAAAAAAAATAATTTTTTGTTAAATTTACAAATACTTGTATTTATACCACACAATTAAATTACATATCATATAAAACCTAATTTAAAACAGAAGAGAATGACACCAATATCAGGGATCTATTTCAAATAGTTTTTAAAAAAAGATATAGCTATTAAAAGAATTTGTCAAGTTACTCTGCAATGAGAGATATGTACAGATTACTTGAAGCTCTGACCGTTACTGATAAAGTTCATACTGCTGAAATCGGATATTGAAGATACATGCTTTTTGAAAATCGTCTGTCAACCATTAACCTGTAATAGCTAACAGGAATAAAAGTCATTTTAGATGAAAACAGTATATTCTGAAAATGTTTCTTATAGATGAACTGGTATCAGTAGTAAACCTAAGGAAGGCATCCGATATATGCACCCTTTAATGAAGATAGCAGGTAGCTCCGACTTGCTCGAAATCACCCTCAAAAAAGTCTTTAACAACTCCATCCCGCAAGTTAGTGAAAATATAAGAAAATACCTTCAGCTCATTGTCAAATTAAGGGAGTTTACTTGTACTGATTAATGTAAAACCGTGAAGTTACTGTTGGATAAAAATTTCTCTGCAAAATTCTATCATCCACATGGTAATAGTTTTCCAAGTTCTTATGGAGACAAAACACATACAACCGACAACAATGGAATGCTTTTGAAAACTCACTGGAGAGATCAAGGGCTGAAACTTCTATAAAGAAAATCAGACTGGAAAATTTTCTCAGCCTACCAAGTTGCTCCTATCTATCTGAAATTTTAATAAAATAAAGCCCTGATTCTTTGCCCCTTTTATCTAGGGCAACGTTTCTCTAAAACGAATAATTCTTCCGCTATTCCCTCGAGAAGTTCCATTTCTGTTTTCACTAATAACTTTTAAGATCTTTATCCTCCCGCTGAATTTTTGAATCATACTATTCACTGAAACTTCCCTATCTTTTGGTGCATATTACTCTACTCGGCTCCTCTTATTCTGACAGTAATTACGATTAACAGAAATTGTTCTACCCATCTTCCACCTGTGTGATGTCAAACTAAAGTTTATAAAATTAATATCCGCCTAGCCTCTTTTTACTTTAAGGTACAATTTATATATGTTGCTTAGGGAATTTTTCTAATTTTTGTTATATCATTTACTTCCCAACAATCCTTCTATTAAATTTTAATTTCTATCCTTGATGTCATGATCTAAGTAAGGGAAATTTGGAACTATACTTGACAGTGAGAATATTAAAATCTTACTTTTTCCCATAAATTTCAAACTTTCCACTAAACTATTATTGTACTGTTAATCCTTGGAATTGTCTCGATTTTCTAAACCTAATTCTATTCTTCTATCTATTTTATTAAAGATTCTGATTTTCTGTACATTACTAAAAAATGTACTTAGAATTTACCCAGTTACTCCAATTTTATTCAGAATGCATCTACCTATGCTGATAATGAACTGTGACAGCAAAATCTGGGATAACTCTTTCCTTAACTGATTGAACTAATTCTCAAAACTCTCTTCCTCAGGGTTATAGCAAGTAAAATTATGTTTTTTGAAAGGATTCAATAGCATCAACTCCTGTCCAAGCATTTTTGTTTTTTGACATTCAGGAACAAAATTGTTAGGTGCTAAATCAGGTGATGGGCAATGAGACATTAATTTGATGTTTTCTCCAGCCAATAATCTTTGATGTGCAGTGTGACAGCTGGTTCTATCACAGTGAAGAATGACGCAATGCTTTCGTTTTGTTCTTTTTTTTCCGGATTGCATGAATAACTTCTGGCAAACAAAGTGTACCATTCAGCACTAACTATTCTCCCATCCTCTAAAAGGGATGGTCGTGACATGTCGAGTATAACCAAAGAAACAAGCGATCTATTTTTTTTTTTTTTTTAAGAATGAACCACTTTTGTTTGATTTAGTTCATCTTAGAACACCCAGACTGTTGATCATTGCTTAGTTTAGCTCCTACTAATACATCCAAGTTTTGTCTCCTGTTACGATACTGTGTATGGATTTTGCATTTTTTCAATAATATTTTTTGAGCTTGTTCAAATTATGTGGAATTCAACAGAGAGTGTTTTATCGCAGTCAGTGTACATGGAAAATTGAACATACTGCAGTCTTCAATATGTCCAAGGGTGCATCTATCTCAGGATAGTCACGTGTTGATCCTCTTCAATCATGTTGTGAACAACATCGATATGTTTTGGAACAACAACCAAGTTTGGTCAACATTCGTAAATTCATGGCTGCCAGAAGCAAAACCAAAACAAAATTCTGCACAACAATTATAAACAGTCTTTTCTGATGGTGATGGAGGAACAAAAGTTGAATCGAGCGATTTGTGTGAGTACAGCTTTAATATAAATATAATGTCTTATTGAGAAACCTTCATTTGAAATTTCCATTTTTTTTTTCTTTTCAAAATACTAGTTTTTTAATGCTTACTGTAAAACACACTACTTGCCCAATTTCTTTGCTGCCACTGTTCAAATTTTACAACAATAGAAATGTCACATCCCAATAATTCCCTCTTGTATTTGTTTGTAAAACTTAAATGGTGACCCTCGAATTGATAAATATAGTCTATTATTGACCATCTCTATGTGAAACTTAGATTAATATTTACCTAAGTATTGGACTGTCATTACAAAAAAAAAAATTGATAGTTTTTATGATTGACTATAACTATACTATCACAGTTTAGATCTTACTTGATTAAATCATGTAAGAAATAAATCAATAAAATTAACTAAAATAAAAATTGAGACAAGCAGATGAGTGACAAATTTTATATGAATCCTGCATACCTTTTAAATTCTTGGCAGCCTTTTCCCATAACATTTTTATGTTAGCCGTCTTCTTTTTTATTTTCAATTTTGTTCTTCTGGTATATCTTTGACCAAAGTGATCAAGATCTCATGGCATTCAGGAATTAATCCTGAAATAAAGCATTAAGACAAAAAGAATCAGATCTACAAATATGCCAATACCATTAATGATAAAATAATCCAGTCAGATATCCAGATCCATAATAGATTTCAAAATTCAGACATTGCCATTCTTGGTGATGCATCTTATTTATTACAAAGTCAGTAGCCATTAAAAATATCAAACGATATGGAATGCATTTAAAACCTAAATAATGAAAGCTGGTAAAGAAACATTAAGCTTTAGGGAACAAGCTGCCAGAAAACCTTGGATCACAGAAGAAATTTGGGAACTGATGGGTCAGAGGAAAAGGTACAAAAATACTCAGGATAAGCAGGAATAGAGCAATACAGGCAATTTAGAAATAAATAAATAGGAAATGCAAAAAAGCAAAAGAAAAATGGAAAAGAAAAGTGTGAAGAAGTAGAAAAGGAAATGGTCATAGGTAAAGTAGATGTTGCATATAGGAAGATCAAACAGAATTTTGGAGAAATGAAGAAAAGAGGCAGGAACATTAAAGCTGCCAATGGGAAACATGTTTTAAGATCAAATGATAGAGCTAACCGATGGAAGGAATACATTTAGAAACTGTATGATGGGGACAACTTGAACAATAGCATTATGGAAAAGCAAGGCAATGTTAACACTGATAACTTAGGAGATCCTGTTTTAAGGACAGAATTTATTAGAGCTCTGAATGATTAAAAGCAAATAAGACATTTGGAATCGATGAGATCCCTGCAGAACTTCTTAAATCCATAGGAGAAGAATGAATCGAAAGATTATACATGCTGATATTAAAATGTTATGAAACAGGAGAAATTCCAACCGATTTTAATAAAAAATATCATCTTCACACTTCTGAAGAAAGCACAAGCCGACACAATATGAGAATTATCACAACATTAGTCTAACATCACATGCTTCAAAATTACTGACCAGAATAATATACAGAAGGATGGAAAGGGTAGAAGAAGACATAGTAGGTGAAGATCAGTTTGGGATTAGGAAAAAATTGCAGTACAAGGGAAGCAATTCTGACTATAAGATTAATACTTGAAGGGCGGATCAAGAATAAAAAGATACTTTTATGGCATTTTTTGATTTAGAAAAATGGTTTTGATAATGTTAGGTGGGACAAGATGTTAATTTTTTTAAAGAAGTCAGGTCTAAAATATGGAGATAGAAGAATACTTAATAAACTATATAAGAATCAAGCAGCTGTAATAAAAGTAGAGAAGCGTCAGTTAAAAAGGCTGTGAGACAAGGTTGTAGTCTAACCCATTATTATTCAGCTTGTATTTAGAAAAAGCAATAAAGAAAGTAAAAGAAAAATTTCCAGGTGGCATAGTGTTCAGGGAGAAAATATCAGTATGCTACGATTTGCTGATGACATTGTCTTGTTAGCAGAAAGGGCTGAGGATATTGAGAAATGACTGAATGGCATAAACAAATACTGAAGGAAGATTTTGGACTGAATATAAATCAAAGCAAGACAAAAGTGATGAAATGTAGCAGAAATGATATTAATAATAGTAGATTAAATATAAAAATAGGATCGAATGTAATTGAAGAAGTAAACGAATTCTGTTACTTGGGAACTAAAATTACAATCGATGGCCAAAGCAGGAATGATGTTAAATGCAGAATAGCACTAGCCAAAAGAGCCATCATGAAAAAGAGAAATCTTTTAGTTTCAAATAATGTTAGGAATTAGAAAAAAACTTTTAAAACTCTATGTGTGAAGCACAGCACTTTACGGTAGCGAAACATGGGCTTTAGGTATACTGGAAAAAGGAAAATGAAGCATTTGAAATGTAGTGCCACAGAAGAATGCTAAAGATTAAGTGGAGAGATAAAGTAAGAAAATTAACGAGTTTTGTAAATGATGGGTGAGGAAATAAGTTTGTGGAAGAAGCTTACAGAAAGAAGAGGCAGGCTGGTAGGTCATATTTTGAGACATGCTGGATTGGTTAATTTGCTGGTGGAGTGAACAGTTGAAGGTAAGAACTGTAGAGGAAGACCTACCAGCTTGTCTCTTCTTCCTGTAAGCTTCTTCCATAAACTTCTTTTCTCACCCATCATTTCCAAAAACTCATTCATTTCTTACTTTGTCTGTCCACACAAATTTTCAGCATTCTTCTATAGCACCACACTTTCAAATACTTCAATCTTCTTTCTTTCCGGTATTCCTAAGTCCATGTTTCACTACCAGTCATGTGCTGTGCTCCACATATAGAGTTTTAAAAAGTTCTTTCTAATTCCTAGATCAATATTTGAAACTAAAAGGTTTCTCTTTTTCATGAAGGCTCTTTTTGCTAGTGCTATTCTGCTTTTAACATCATTCCTGCTTCGGCCATCGGTTATAATTTTGCTTCCCAAGTAACAGAACTCATTCACTTCTCCTATTGCATCCGGTCCTATTTTTATATTTAATCTACTGGTATTGGTATAATTTCTGCTACATTTCATCACTTGCCTTGATTTATATTCAGTCCAAAATCTTCCTTCAGTATTTTGTTCATAGCCATTCAGTAATTTCTAAATATCCTCAGCCTTCTCTGCTAACCAGACAATGTCATCAGCAAATCGTAGCATACTGATTTCTTCTCCCTGAAAACTTAGGCCACACGGAAAGTTTTCTTTGACTTTCTTCATTGCTTCTTCTACATACAAGTTGAATATTAATGGGGATAGACTACAGCCTTGTCACACACCCTTTTTAACTGAGGCATGTCTCTGGTGATTCTCTACTTTTATTATAGACACTTGATTCTTATACAGTTCATAGAGTATTCTTCTATCTCGATACTTTAGACCTGTCCTTCTTTAAAATTTGGAACATCTTGTCCCACCTAACATTATCAAAAGCTTTTTCTAAATCAACAAATGCCATAAAAGTATCTTTATTTTTCTTGATCCGCCCTTCAAGTATTAATCTTAAAGACAGAATTGCTTCCCTTGTACCGCGATTTTTCCTAAACCCAAAATGATCTTCACCTACTATCTCTTCTACTACCCTTTCCATCCTTCTGGTCAGTAATTTTGAAGCATGTGATGTTAGACTAATTGTGCGATAATTCTCACATTTTGTCAGCTTGTGCTTTCTTTGGAAGTGTGAAGATGATATTTTTATTAAAATCAGTTGGAATTTCTCCTGTTTCATAACTTTTTGATATCAGCTTGAATAAATCTTTCGATTCCTTCCTCTCCTAGAGATTTAAGAAGTTCTGCAGGGATCTCATCAATTCCAACTGCCTTATTTGCTTTCAAGTCATTCAGAGGTTTATTAAATTCTGTTCTAAAAACAGGATCTCCTAAGTCATCAATGTTGACATCGCATTCCTTTTCCATTACACTATTGTTCAAGTCCTCCCCAACATACAGTTTCTCAATGTATTCCTTCCATCGGTTAGCTCTATCTTCTGAGGTTAAAAGAGGTTTCCCATCGGCAGCTTTAATGTTCATCCCTCTTTTCTTCATTTCTCCAAAATTCTGTTTGATCTTTCTATATGCAACATCTACTTTTCCTACTACCATTTCCTTTTCTACTTCTTCAAACTTTTCTTGTAGCCATTTTCCTTTTGCTATTTTACATTTCCTATTTATTTGATTTCTAAATTGCCTGTACTACTCTCTTCCTGCTTCATCCTGAGCATTTTTGTACATTCTCCTCTGATCCATCAGCTGCAAAATTTCTTCTGTGATCCAAGGTTTTCAGGCAACTTGTTCCCTAAAGCCTAATGTTTCTTTGCCAGCTTTCATTATTTCGGTCTTTAATGCATTCCATTCGTCCTCGGTTGAGCTCCTTTCACAGTTACTTCTTAGACCATACATCTACCATTTTTTGCAAATTTTTCTCTTGTGTTAGATTGTTTTCAGGTTTATTCACTTCCAGCCTGTTCTGCTTATGTTGCTTCCTTATTCGCTTGAATTTTAGCTTGCACTTCATTACTATCAAATTATGGTCCGAGTCTGTGTCTGCTCCTGGGTACGCTGTAACAGTCTAGAACCTGATTCCTGAATCTCTGTTTGACCATAATATAATCTAGCTGATATCTGCCTGTATCCCCAGGAACGTTTCCAGGTGTATATTCTTCTTTCATGGTTCTTAAAACAGTGTGTTCGCCACTACTAGCTTATATCTTTCACAAAATTCTAGCAACCTGCTTCCTCGCTCATTTCTTTCTCCTAGATCAAAACTTCCTAACAGTATTCCCCTCTTTTCCTTTTCCCACTATTGCATTCCAATCACCCATGATTATTAGATTTTCCTCCCGTTTCACATATTGGATTAATTCTTCAATTTGAGCGTATATTTGTTTCTATTTCTTCGTCATCTTCCTGTGACATTGGCATATATACTTGTACTAATGTGGTTGGTACGGGCTTACTTTCTAACCTCATCAAAAATAATCCTGTCACTAAACTGTTCATAATAACTTACCCATTTCCCTACTTTCTTGTTCATTACAAATCCTACACCAGTGACTCAATTGACAGCTTGTGTGCTAATTATCCTGTGTTCCCCAGACCAGAAATCCTGTGCGTCTTTCCATTTAATCTCACTAATCCCAACAACATCTAACTTAAGTTGTTCCATCTCCCTTTTTAAGTTTTCTAACCTACCTGCCCTATTCAGACTTCCAACATCCCACACTCCGACTCGTAGAATGTTTCTATCCATTCTGATGACTCCTCCTGAGCAGTCCCCACCCGGATATCCGATTGGGGGACTATTTTACCACCGGAATATTTTACCCAGGAAGAAGCCATCATGATATATGTAATTTTAAGAGGATTACATGTCCTCAGGGATACCTTTGGGTCTTTAATGCAGTGGTTTCCCATTGCCTTCTGCATCCCCAAGATAGGAAAGTGAATCATATCTCAAAAGATGCATTAATTTTTATTACACATTATGTGAAAGTTTGAGGAGGATAGTAAAAATATAAAGTATTATTTTTATAGGAAAGTAATATTTTATTAAACATGTACTTCTCAACACATTTAAATTCAGAGAGGGCAGTATAATTAAAAGCACAAAACACTAATTTTTATTAAAATCCATGCAGTAGTTTGTTTATCGGAAAAAGTAAATAAAATGGTAAACACACGGAAATTGAAACTTCCAAGTGTGAGGTGAGATCAAACTAGATTGACAAGGAAACGGAAAAAAATTCCCAACACAATAGGAAAACTATTAAAATAACATTATTGTAGGGGGATAGTATTGCTATGTGATAGGAATTTTGATGCAGGATCATTTAAAGTAACTTTTGGGGCGTGTAACTTCAATACTTTGGGAAATATTAATGATTTAAAAAACAGCAATTTTCATTTCACCCACTTATGAAATTATAACCAGGCAGATTTGTATCAGAAAAAAGATTTGTTTCAGTTCGATAAATCAAAAACAATAGCTGTGAGAGAAATTTATTACAAAAATAATTTTTTATGACAGAAGTATTATAGATACCGGAAATTTTCACTTAGATCAATTTTGGCATTCATAGCAAGCTCAAATGCTATACAAATTTCAAGTTGATTGGAAGCAATCTTGTTGGGAAAAGATTTGGTGATTTCATGGAAAACAGATTTTAGAGGTGGATCCCACGCTGTGGTTACAAAAAGGCACGTCAGTTGATTACTAGCGTTTGTCGGGGAAACCACGTCGGCTTTATCAACATTTTGAAGAATTATGTGTCGGTTAGGCAATCACCCTATACTGGAAGTCTTCATGGCTCAGTGTCCATCTTCAAAATTCTGTGTGTGACCACGTCCCCATGTCTCATGTGGCCATTTTTTGTCTTCCCAGAAATGTTTCTGCTTATTTTAGGAATCATCTGCAGAGTTTGGAGGTCATGGTCACAAGAAGAAAGCAGGACTTAAATATAATTTGCTCTCTTATCACATCACTGCTGATATTGACGAACTGCAGCTTGAACTTATTGACATGCAGTCAGATCACACTATAAGAGAATAGTTTAATGCTGTGACATTATTTGACCTTTATAAATCTTTATCTGCAGAAAAATTCCCAAGTATGAAATTTACTAGGAAAATTTTCTCTATATTTGGGTCTATGTCAGCCAAAATATGGTATATGGTATTATGCACAAGCAGCAAGAGCATTTCCATTACACAACCATAAACAAATACCATGACGGCATATTCAGCACACATAAAGATGTGCAGCATAATTTTCGTTCAGTTAGGTTATGTACTACAAGTAGACTGTTGTGTCAACCTCATAATGTAGCCACTACAGTCTCTTGTTTTCTGAGATACACACGCATCAGAACTGTGCATGTCAACTTAAGCATTAAGTGTTTCAATTTGTGCACTGTAGTCGATGGTGGGATTTTCATACATTTAATTTAAACTGTTGTAAAATATGTGTTTTTAGCTTGTATAAAGTACTTAAATAAGTTACTTGTGTGCTCTTGATCATTTTTTTGTCATTTATTTTATGCATAACCTTTTAGCACCCATATCTCCTAAATGAATGGAATCGTGTTTATATGTACTTCTTTACTCAATATTGTTCATACTACACCCTTCTTCATAATTTACCATTCATTCTAAATTACCCTTATAAAACTGGAATTATGTTTTGCTGAATCACATCTAAAAACGTCTGAAGTTATATTGGTCCTCTATAGCACACCAAAAGCCACTGCATTTTCAGACATTGGGTCCACAGAGAATATTGTGAGCCCTCAAATAAATTTTCAGAAAGACACCAAACAACACTCAGCAGTGGTATCATTTAATCTCTAACAACAGTTGAACAATTCAGCTATCAAGCAAAACGATGTTTCACTCCCAGTAAAGACTCTGGTCCACAACTTCTCAACCAATTAGGAGTAGTGCATGAAAATGAATAGATTACCATGAGCACAACCTGACACCTGATTTCAGGAATAAGATATTGGGAAAATTTTCTTTTGTGCATCAAGGATTGGAATAAATTACCAAGGAAAGTGATGAAAAATTTAGCAAACTGATTGTTTATTGGGGAAAAGTCTCCATTTTGCCCACTGAGTCCTCCTTGTACACTTGCTCGAATTTCTTGTTCTTGTCCAACCCTAATCACATATCTGCAGAGTGCAGTTTTTCCACTAAACCTTTTGGGTGCAACAATTTACTCTATCAACATATTTAAACATTCTGCCGAGTGTTAGATACTTCCAAAATGGTTCAAAACTCTTCAACCAATGCTCTAAAATAAACTCAAGTGGCCTTACAATCTATTACACCTTCCATAGTCAAAGCATATAACTATGAAATCTCTAAAACAAGGAAACATGATAATATTGAAAATATGTCTTGATGGAATTTTCCCTGGAACAGTTTTAAATATTTGGAATGTAATGTCACGCACAAACACAGCTGGGACATTGAATGTAAGTTAACGAGATTTTTTTTAAGGATATGTGGAATCAATAAAATGAAGCTGGGAAGAAACGTCAAACGAAATTCTGTAAACCTATGGAAGTGTGGACAGGAAATACAACCTGATTCCTTAGAAGGAAAAACAGAAGCCAAACACAAGCAACAGTAATGAAATTTCTGGGAAGTGTTATAAAGTGTAGCAAAACAGATCACAAATAAGATGTAGAAATATAGCAGAAATGAGAGATTTTTATTGTATTAACCAAGTTTAATAACAGTTGGAATAAATTAACCTAATATTGTTGTATGATGGCAATAAATAGTCCATTTATGACTTAAGTATGCTTAAAACTGAGTCATTAGTCAAATATGCTAAATTTCGGTTACAACATACGTCAATTGTGCAGCAATGTCGTTTTAAGTTCAAGCTTTTTAATATCAGAAGCAGAGCTGAACAATGAGATATGACTTTTTGGTATTTATATATAGTAGAAATAGCTGTTTGCTTCAGATTGCCACAACAACTAAGTTTGCATAATGCTTATCCTAATTCAATTATTTTGCTAAATGCTTGTTTGAAGTAATATTTTGTTTGCAGGGTGTCAGTTGAGTCTCATATGTAGTAGAAATAACTGTTTACTTCAGACTGCCACAACAACTAAGTTTGCATAATGCTTATCCTAAATCAATTATTTTGCTAAATGCTTGTTTGAAGTAATATTTTGTTTGCAGGGTGTCAGTTGAGTCTCGCCGGCATTCCTTGGATTCTCAGGTTTCTGTACAGATATCAGAAGTGACAGCTACTCGCAAAACTAGAGCTACTCCTATGCCTGCAGTGAATGTTACACGTTGTAGAGGACCTCGATCCAGGCGAAGGAGGAGAGATTTTGTTCGAGGAAAAGTTGGAAGTAAGGTGGGACCATTAACATCAAGAAAAGGAAGTTCGTCATCACAGGAAAGTCAACTGGGAACTCAGGTAAATTTCGTTAAATAAATTTACTAGAAACAATTAGCTCATTTTTCATGTCTTTTAATTCACCTATGGTAGAGTCCATTGTGGACGTGTATGCACAGGGAAGTGGTTAATAGTTATTTAACTGCATCATGGAATAAACAGAAATTGTTGTCACAGTGATAAGCATTTATCCCCAACATATATATATATATATATATATATATCGGATAGGGAAATCCGACCCATCACATGCCACAGATGAAGGAGGCTGGGACTGTTGAACATAAAAAAAGGACAAACCCAAGAAATGCGCAATATTTCAGCGGTTAGCATTATTCTTGCTAAAAGTGAGACACCAGGCAGAGCCAGACGTACACACGACAATGGCTACCTGGTGAATTCGCTGAACGCATCTCTGCCTTTGTTGACCAGTACCTACAACCTATAGTCAGTCAGCTCCAATACAAAGGACTCCCAACACTTCCTCTTACAGCTTTCTACTATATCCACCCCTCTTCCTTTCAACTCCATACTGGTAACCATTGATGTCACGTCCTTGTACACACTGGCTTGGCCTCAGGTCCATGGAACATTTTCTGGACCAGCACCCTCCCAACAGCCTCCCTATGACATCCCTCCTCATCAAATTGGCCCACCTGATTCTCAATAACAACTACTTCTCATTCGAAGGCAACATCTATCAATAAAACCTGTGGCACTGCCCCCTCTTATACCAATTTGTTCATGAATCCATCAGGAACAGACATTTCTGGGTGAAGTCCCTCTCAATCCCCACAAATCACTTTGATTCATTAATGATATCTGTATGATTTGGACACTTGGAGAAAACAAACTGCTAAATTTCCTGAACCATCTTAATACCTTTAGCATGCTGAAATTCACTTGGACCTATTCCCACACCCAGTCCACATCCTTGGATGTGGATTTGTCTCTCTCTAATGGCTACCTCCACTTTTCAGTCCCACCAAACTTCAACAGTATCTCCATTTTGACAGTTGCCACACATACCATACCAAATGTCCCCTCCCCCCCTTATAGTCTTGGCATTAAGGATAGTCACATATGCTCTAACCAGCAGTCCCTCATTTATTATTCAAACAATATTTCACAAACATAGATATCTCACAACTACCTTCTTGCTTTGGTGAACAAACAGCTTTCAAGGGCAACATTACAACCTACTCAGACCGTCAATCATCCAAATCCCGCAAAAACCAACCACAATCTGGTCTTGGTCATACAATACTACCCAAGCCTCGAGTCCATTAATAGAATCCTCTGGAAGGTCTGACCTCAGCGAATGTCTAGTCTACAAACATAGTCTTCCTCATCCCAACAGTCAGCACCAAAGTTCTTTTCCATGCAATAGACGCCGCTGCAAAATGTGTGACATACACCATGCTTTCACCACTTTCACCAACCCTGACACAGGGAAAAGCTTTCCGATCATAGGGCATGCCACCTGCAAAACCTCCCATGTAATTTACCAGTTAACATACAGCCTCTGCCTGGCTTCATTATAGGTTTGGCCACAAATCCACTTTCTATAAGAAAAATTACCAGCGACAGACGGTATTCACACAGAACCCAAAGTATCCAGCTGCTGCCCATGCCATCACCCATGAGTCGAATAATTTCAACTCTTGTTTCATGGTCCCTGCTATCAGAGTCCTCCCTAATAGCAGCAGCTCCTCTGAACTCAGAAGGTGGGAACTTGCCTGCCAGTAGAAACTGGGCACAGGGCAACCACCTGGTCTCAACTTTAGATAATACCTGGTCATTATTATTATTATTTTTCCTTATGTTTACCCTTTTTTAATCCTCTCTCTGCCTCTATCCCCAGTACCTATACTGAACCACCATTAACCTAAGGTGATGTTTACTTCATAGAGTCTATAGTTTAAATGTATATATATATTATTTTTCATAACTAGATTTAATTATATTATTTTTCTCTTCCCACCAACCAGAGATAACTTTTGATTTATATATGCTTGGGCATTAGCTCTGAATCACTGCCCCTCTACTTGTCCTCTGTCTGAATTTACCCCCACCATTTTCCTGGCCAACAGTCTATCTGTGAAGCAGTCGGGAGGGCTTGTCCCGAAAATTTCTGTTTCATTTGTACTTTTATCTTTTCTGTGTGTGTGTGTGTGTGTGTTCCTACATTTCACCCTGTAGTACCATTACCAGACCAATTATGTTTGTGTGGTAATAGCGTGGGATTTCTCATTGTGCACGTCAGTCGAATGGTGGTTGAAAGTGGTCGATTTAAGACAGTTTTATATTTGAACTAAAAACATGTGTGTCCCTATATTTATTTCTCTTTGTTGCCACAACTACACAGAGCAGATCACTGATGTATTTGTGTGATAGTACCACTGAGCCTTCCATTATGTCCTATGATGGTTGCGTGTCGGTAGCTATGGGCATGTTGGATATATGGTGGTTGAAAGTGGATGACCTGGGGCACTTTCATATTTCCACCCATTTTTCATCATGCAAGTTCATCTTTACCTCAAGAACGGATTCAGCATATTTGTCAAACATTGGATGATGTGGAGAAATCTATGTACGAATCTAGGTTGAAACTATAAAATAAAATTGTACTGGTTGTTTGGAATATGATGGTAGAAGGCAACAAATTACCAAAAATGAAAATTTTGATAAGTTGGATAAATTCTATGACACATTGTGGGGAACAGGAAAATGTTATAAAAAAAATTATCGTCAATATGCTTGGACAAACATCAGACTTCAGTTTTAAGAAAAGGTTTTAGTTTTGCAATTGCACCTCATTTTATTTCTCAAGAGAAGATTATAATTGGCGTGGAGTGTACTCTCTAAGGACTATCCAAACCCCTTGGCTGAGAGCATCAGAGAGAGGATGAAGCTGAAGAGAGCTAAATCTCCAAAATCCAACATCATGGAAAAAGAAAAAGTTGCACTATAACAGTTAAGAGAAAACAAGGACATTATAATTCCACCAGCCGACAGCAAAGATTATAAAACAAACTTGCTGGTCACTTGAACCTGGACTGGACAGCAAAATGAAATGTACTAAGTGGAACTCTAGTTCTCCCCTCCTCTATGGCCTGCCTAAAATCAATAAAGCCTAGGTGCCTCTCCAACCTATTGTGAGTGTCATAAGCATTAATTTGTATTCTCCTTATTCTTCTTGCTGTTCTTCTTATCTTCCCAAAACTTCCTCGTCCTTTCACTGTGGGCTTGACGTCTCTCTTGTTTCCAGACATTTCTAAGTTTCAGATTTTTTTGCTGTTGGGATCTTGGGGGCAAATTTATGTGAAGTGATTAATTGTCTATATATACTGTGTGTAGATGTCAGTGGATCTAGGGCATCTTCTGCAAGGTCCTTCTGGGTTTCTATAAACCAGCGTGCATTGGTTTGACAGGGACTGTTGACGATGTGGAACATTTTCTTTGTCAGTTATGAGTAATATATTCGTGCTATATGTCCATAGAATTCCATGCATCTTTTCCGTGCGAGTGAAGTGAATCGTACTGTGGTGGCCTAAGGGATTTCTGGCTAAAGTTGGATGATTTCATAGTACAAGTCAGAATCAGAGCTCTTGCAACAGTCTAAACAGTCGAAAAGAAAAAGTTGCAGGCATAGGAATGTGGTGACACAGAAGGCAACGGAAGTGAAGCAGCTCACGTATCAGCAGAATTAAGCTGGAGCATGATGGCACTTGGAAGAAGATGGAAGGGAAGTGACTGTCTGTCTCTATTAGTGGAAAATTCTCCCTACCACTGGCCACAGGTAGGAGGTTAGCAATCAAAACCCAGCTTCAGTAGGCATGAGGGATCTGTCTAGTTGTGTATCTAGCTATCGAGGCAGATGTCAGTCTGTCTCTTGGAGCTACTCCAGTCCACTTGATCGGCAGCGGAGGAGCTATGGAGAAATGCAACTAGTGAAAGCTAGGCTTCAAGAGTTGTACCAGAATAAAGGAGAGCAGCAGTCCACGATGGTAGCAGCCAGGAGCTGACGCCAGCAACAGTCTTTATAAGGGGTGGTAGGAAACCATTATAGCAATGTACTGGGAAAGCAACAGTAGAACAAATATGGGATGTCTTATGTAGGAAGAGATTCATGGGGAGTAAGTATGATGGATTGTATGTATATTCTGATGTAAATAAAATGTACATGTGTAAATACCCTTACTGCTAGTATCATTTATGTATGCTACTGCTCACATGACAGAAGTGTCTTACCCACAAGTAAAATGATCCCCTTGGGAGTGGTAGAGCGAGAGAAAATAAGATCGCCCGTGGATCTTCTACAGCGATTCGCTCGCACATACTTTCCTCTATGCTTCCATCGCCTCTTAGCCATCTCGTTCCCCCCTGTGAACATACTAAAACTTACCATTAGCTTCCTGTGCTATCCTTTCATCCCTACTTAACACTCTATCTTCATTTCTTGCTCCTGCTGCAAAGTATTTTCTTCATCTCCGTCGATCCTGGAAAATTCGTTAAATTTCTGTCACAACCACACTTCTTCACAATACATGTCATATATAATCAATATGGTCTTAAGTGATACGTTGCACTCTGACTATCCCAGGTATAACTCTTGAATTATCACCAACAATAATACTTCACATATCTCTCTTTATTTCGCCTTGCACATTATTTTTCCACCGCGAAACACTCCGCTTCCTAATACCAACATTATTTACTATTTGTACACCCTGAACATTAGGATAGGATAAAAAACCACCGCTTACCAAAGAAGGGGATTCCACGAAAAAAACACAGTTGGTTGCCGGCCACTTGCATGCAGTCATCTCACTTCTACTGAGGAAGAGTCATGCTTGAAAATTTTATTCTTTGTGTGTTTGTGTTTTTTTCGTGTACCAATGCTGCTGGAATCCCCTTCTTTGGTAAGTGGTGGTTTTTTATCCTATCCTAATGTTCAATATATCCGCTTTTAGCGCCTTTGTTTCCTAACAGTAAATATATATACACATACACTCTGGTTTTTGTCTTTCTTGACTCTTCATACTTTTAACATCTCTGCATTATTACGCTTGACCATTACTTCTTTTTTTTTTATGTCCTTCCATGAACTCCTCGGACTTGCTGATTGCTTCACATCCTGACCTTGCTTTGTTCGTGGTTTCAAACAGCGAATTTTTCCACTTGTGCTCATTACTGTCTGGCTGATTCAATTCTCCGCGCCTCAAAGTTATGCCGACTTGCCGTGTCTCTGTGTGTGCTAATACATCTCTTTTCCTTGCCAGCAATGCATCACTGTTTACCCACGTTGGCAATGTCCTGTGACTCATTCTTTCTCTTCGATAACATAACAATCGTGGTGAAAACTTCATCCCCGAGTACTAGTATAGTATCGAACTGTCGAATATTTTAATATTGCATTCCTATTCTTCTGTGGGTTGCAGCTTCTTCCCCTTCTTCGTAAGTGCTTCTTTCTTGTGCGGACTAATTTCGTGTTTTCTGCCTTTTGCTCACTTGCTAACAACGATGATTTTTCTCCATCTCCTGGCACTGACTTATAGTTTCTTCTTCTTCTGATTCTTATTTTCTTGCTTGCTAGTTTCTTGCGTTCTGGCTTCATGTTTTCCCTTGGTTTCTTTTTAACACTTTCTTTCTGCCGGTTTCTGCTACCGTGCATTATTTCGCGTTTCTGTGCGACTTTAAATTCCTTCCTCAACTTCTGTAATATCGTTGGCGAACTCCATTTCACCTTGTTACTTTGTACTTTTTCGATTTTATGCATATCTTCATTTTCTTTCTTGAATTGCTTCATTAACACTGGCAAACTCTGCTTAGTTCCTGTTAATTCTTGAATTATTTTCTTCTTAGTTAGACGTCTGGATCCTCTATGCATTTGCTCTATTATTTCCTGCGATGAATTTTTCTACCTGTGACACTTTCCCTATGTTCATTTGCACATTACTTATGAGTGACGGCGTATGTATTATGCCGCAGATTGTGCACTTTTTTACTTCTGCAGGTGGCACTTCTTTTACGCCTGTATATAAATTTCTTCTTACTGTTGACATAAACCCCGTGCCTTGGTCTCCCTTTTTCAATACTGTTGCCTGAGCCGACTTTTCTATGTCGTTTTGTAGATCAATTACTTGCTTTACACGTAGTCCTTCCTGCTTCATTTCTTCCTTTCACGTCCAGCTTTTCCTGGTATTTCCCGTTCCGTTGCTTTTTGCGCCAACGTCTCTACCTTCAAAGGAAAGTCGTTTTGATATGTTGCCCACGAGCCCTACGCTTCTTTTCTTTCCTGTAATTGCACACCCACTTCTTTCCTGCTCCTGCTTGTCGGGTTTGTTACATGGACGCTCGTTAATCTTCTTCACTGCTTCTGCCTTCTGCTGTATTTTCTGCCCTCTAGTGTCTGCATGTTGTAATATACCTTCCCCCAAAAGGAGGATAGTTGGCTGCACTGCACACAGCACCTTCACAGTTTGATTATCTTACTCTGCCAAACACTCTAAATACGCATCTTCTTCACTTCTTATAATTCACTCTTGCATCTGCATATTCTGCTCTGATGCAGTGCCACACACCTTTGCCATCTCCTTCGGCTTCTCATATTTCTCTGCTTTAACCCGTGGATTATTCAGCACAACTTCTGCCTCTGAAATATTTAACACTGGCAAAATACACTTTCCTCTTTGCACATTTACCAGTGCTTCTGGAACCAATATGCCTGCTGCTAATTCTTGGCTTCGATACAACAGCTTCTGAATAGTTCCTGCACTCCATCGACTGCGAATTCAATTATTTTTTCTTCTCGTGCTCTGACACAAATACATAGTGTTCTCTCAGGCGACATCGTTTTCTCTTTTATTTCTTCCTGCCGCAACTTAGCATGCTCTTCGGCTTCATTCTGCATCTTAAGGATATAACCCTGAACTCTCACCGCCGATATTCCATAATCGACTATGGCTTTATACTTCTTCAACCAATCACGACCTAGAATTCCATCGTAGAGCGTGTCTATTCCCGCCGGAACCACTTGCATCTTATGACACATTTTCAGCTCCCGACCTTCTTATAGAGTAACCATTATCGCTCCTTCAGTGAATATGGGGTTTCCTGTGATTCATTGTGTGTGAATTCCCGGCATCGTGCTCTTCTTAAGGCTCCTTCTTATACCCTCTGACTTGCATAGAGACGCCGTACTTCCTGTGTCCACCAGAAACTGAATTTTCCTGTGTATACCTTCCTCGCATTCCAACTCAATGTAATCATTTTGGTTCTGATTGTTGCAGTCACTTCCTTCCGACTCCCGTCCCCGAACGTTACTCGACTGCCCAGTGCCGTTCGCTCTCAGTTTTCCTAAGATCTGCCAGTCTTCTGTGCTCCACACACTTGTTCCATCCATGGAAACGTATTGCAATTATGAGGCTGATGCCCCCGTTGATAACATTTACTGCACTCTGTAGTAGCGACACTCTCCCTTGTGACTTGACAAATTACACCATTTACAGGGCCTTTGCTTCCCAAAATTTAAATCTCTTCTGCAGTTGCCTTTAAACTCTTGCTCATTCACAGCTCCTAACTTTCCTGGCCCGTTTTTCCATCGTCACAATTCCATCACCGCGTCGTTGTGCTCCCTGTGAAATGCCTGATCTCAGCTTGTTTACAAGTTCGTGTAGCGAACCGTTTCCTGCCTGTGTCAACTTACCACTGCCTTGCCTCATGGCCAATTTTGTTACACCATTGACCCCTCACGCTTGCTGTGCATCTCACTTCTCGTATTCTCGAAACTGTTACACATTGTCTCGCATTGTGAACTTTTTTATTGCAAATTTGGCAAACCTCCGGTCTTCTTTCTGAATTCCAACCTTCTCTCCTTTCTCAATTGAATTCTGTATGCGGCTTGTGTTCTGTTTCTTGATACTGTCGTTTCTGCCTGACTGACAAAATTACTGTTTCTTCTAAAAGCACAATATCAACTATCTCTGATAGTGGTAATTCCGTTCCTCAATACTGCCACAATCTTTTCATCTATTAGACCATTTGTAAATACAGCGCAGCTCAGGTTATGAATTAATTTCAAAGCTCCATTTATATTCACTTCGTTTTAAATCCTTCTTTGTTGCCTCCAGCAATTCATGCACAATGCTGTCCAATCTACTTGCCGAGTCTGCTATAGTTTCGCCGACCCATTGACGGCTTGAAAACATGCTAATAGCGTAGTAATCAACTGTACGTTTAGGACGAAAATTCCCACTAATATTGCTCTCACATCCTTCCATTCTTTTGCCTTTTCTCGTATAAGAATCTGCTGTCTAGCGGCACCTCCGATACCTGACTTAACAAACTTTAATAGAACCTCTTGTTCTTCATCCCCAACAAGACTGAAAGCCGTATCGCAATTATCGAGAAACTCATCAAGCATTCCTTTCTCGCCACAAAAGGTGTTAGGAATTAACTTTAACACTTCCGCTAAACTCACTCATGGTTTTTCTTTTTTTACTGAACTCTCACCTCTAGTGGCATCACTATTCCCCACGCTGTTCAGCATTTTCAAAAAGCTTGCTTACCCACTTTTTTCGTTGCGTCGATGTGATGCTTTGAATTGGATGCTGACCAGCGACCTTTACTGCTTCCTTTTGCTGTGCCGTGTTTTGCCAATCCTGCACTGAGTAGCAAATGAGGCCACTGCGCCGATTCTGTAACACTTATAACTTGAGCGGTAATTTCTGTCTCACAACTTTATTACTTTACTTTTATCTTAATTAACATTTACTGGAGTATTGCTACCCTCACCCCCAATGCTTTATTGCTTGGCGGATGCCACACCATGACACCAAATTACGATTCTACTGTGGTGAACGGGCGATCTTTTTTTTATCGCTCTGCCACTCCCAAGAGGATCATATAACTTGTGGGTAAGACTCTTCTGTTATGTGAGCAGTAGCATACATAAATGATACTCGCAGTAAGGGTATTTACACATGTAAATTTTATTTACATCAGAATATACATACAGTCCATCATCCTTACTCCCCATGAATCTCTTCCTACATAAGACATCCCATATTTGTTCTACTGTTGCTTTCCCAATACATTGCTATAATGGTTTCCTCCCACCTGTTATAAAGACTGTTGCTGGCATCAGTTCCTGGCTGCTACCATCGTGGACTGCTGCTCTCCTTCGTTCTGGTACAACTCTTGAAGCCTAGCTTTCACTAGTTGCATTCTCCATAGCTCCTCTGCAGCCAGTCGAGTGGACTGGAGTAGCTCCGAGAGACAGACTGACAGCTGCCTCAATAGCTAAATACACAACTAGACAGATCCATTATGCCTACTGAAGCTGGGTTTTGATTGCTAACCTCCTACCTGTGGCCAGTGGTGGAGAATTTTCCACCAATAGAGACAGAGACGGTCACTTCCCTTCCATCTTCTTCCAAGTGCCATCATGCTCCAGCTTATTCTGCTGATACGTGAGCTGCTTCACTTCCGTTGCTTTCTATGTCACCACATTCCTATGCCTGCAACTTTTTCTTTTCGACTGTTTAGTCTGGTGCAAGAGCTCTGATTCTGACTTGTACTATGAAATCATCCAACTTTAGCCAAAAATCCCTTGGGCCACCACAGTTCGGTCAGTGAATACAATTCTTCTGAGCTTTTGCGCATCCAGATGCCATATTGGATCTTGGAGTTGAATATTTTTCTCAGTATCTGTCTTTCTATTTTTTTTTTTTTTTTTTTTTTTTTTTATTTCTTTGATGTTTACTGTTAATGATGATGTCTCTGTCGTGTACAATGCTCCTGGAAGAACGACAGTGTGTTTGTGATGGAGTTTGGCTTTGGTGGAAAGTGACTTCTTATTGTAAGTATTCCAAGTAATCGCATATATTTTCGCAGTTTTTCGGCGCGGGTTTTGTGGGCTTCTTTGTCAGTTCCAGTATTCTCAATAATTTCTCCTAAGTACTGAAAGTGTTTAACTTGTTTTATAGTGCCATATTTGGTCACGAGTGGCTACAGGTTCATTCTTTTGGAGTCCATGTATTGTGTTTTCTCATAAGAGATTTGGAGGCCGGTTTTGATGGCTATCTCATGAAGCTTCTCAACACCATGATTGGCTTCCTTAACAGTTTATGTAATTACTGTTAGATCATCCGCAAAAGCAAGGCATTTTATTTTGATTTGTTTATCTTTTGTTCCCATTTATATTTGAGATGTTTCTTTTTTCCATATGCTAATGATATTGTGTAGTACCAGGTTGAACAGTGGTGGTGATAACCCATCCCCTTTTCTTACACCAGTTTTAATTTCGAATGATTCAGAGATTTCACCCGTAAATTTCACTTTTGAAGTTGTATTAGTCAAAGTCTGTTGAATTAAAATAGTTGTTTTATTATCTACTCCATATTCACATAATATTGAATGGCATAGTGCGGTCATTCAAATCATGTGGTTTCTTAAAGTCTACAAAAGTTACCACTGCGCGAGTTGTTTGACAATGTTGGAGTATCATCTTTGGGTTCCAGATCTGTTCTATGCATGATCAGTGTAGTTGGAATCTTTCTTGGTATTCACTAATCTTTGTTCTGTCTCCAACCCTCACTGGAGGACACAAAAAAGTACTTTGTAGGTGATTGGCAGAAGTGAAATCCCTTGGAAATTGTTTGAATCTGTCCTGTCTCCTTTTTTATGTAGCAGGTGAATTAAGACAATTTTCCAATCTGCAGGTATGACTTCGGTCTCCCATATATTTGAAATAATAGCGTGCAGCCAGTCAGCCAGTAGTTCACCACCAACCTTGAACATGTCACCTATTATTCCATCTTAGCCTGGTGCTTTGTTATTTTTCAACTGAAGTATGTTGTTTCGGATCTCACCCAGCATTGGTGGAGCTGAGTTGTGGTTTGGGGAGGTTATCTGGAAATTTAGTTTCTCTGTAGGTGGTTTATAGTTGTACAGCTTCTCAAAGAACTGCTTCAGAATGTCACAATTGGCCTTTGTGTTAGTTTCAAGCATACCATCAGGTCGACGGAAGCAAAGACTAGGAGGCTTGAAGGTAGACACTTTTTCCCGAAAAGTATTAATTTTTTTTTTTTTTTTTTTTTTTTTAATTTTAACTTATTGTCGATTTCCTCTAATCTTTTGATGTGGTACGTAAATTTGGCTCATCTGATTATTTTGGGTGTTCTTTTCTGTGTTTCTAAAAACAAATCTGCCAATTACCTGGTGTTTGGTGGCTATTCCAATTCTTCCAGGCTTTGATACCTAAATCCAGGGCTTTATCGCACTCTGATGTCCATCATCTGTGTTTCCATCTCCGCGGAGGCTGGCTAAGTTTCCTTGATTCTTGAATGGTATCAAGAAGTTCGTCCCATGTCTGTGTGTTTGTCCATAGTGATTGTGTGAATTCCTGTGTGTGCTCTTGAAAGTATTCTGGATCAATGTGTGATTTTTTGATATCGTTTCTGATTGGGCCTGAAAAGAACTGTTCATAATTCTTTTGTACTCTTTTATTCATAATTTCTGGAGAGAAGTTTCTGGTAATCACTACATGATGAATCTAGTATTCACCTATGTGGTTGATTGGTGATTTCCGAGGGGGCTTCTTAAAGTGTGTGGACACTAACTGGAGATTGGCCATTTCACAGCTGTTTATTAGGCGCCATCCATTGACATTTGTCTTTCTGTGCGCTGAAAAATTCCCGATTATGTGTCTGTATTTTCTTTCTCTGGCAGTTAGTGCGTTGAAGTCTCCGAGCAGGATCTTGACATAATGCTGAGGGATTTTGGCTAGTACTCTACTTGTGACCAGAATTTTTTTATTTTGTTTTTGTTGGGTTCATTATTGACTGGAGCATGTGCATTCACCAGTGTGTAGGCCTTGTTTGCTGATTTTACTGTGAGCAGAGAGAGACGTTCCAAGTGTGATGAGAAGTCTGCAACCGAGTTCTGCATACTCTTGTGTACTAGAAAAGTAGTTCCAAATACTTGTATGTTACTATTATGTAATTTAATTGAGGGTTTTCCCTTATAGATGTGATATCCACCCGAGTCAAAATGATTGGAATCACAGAACCTTGTTTCTTGTACTGCAAGTATAAGGATCCTGAACCTGTCACAGGTATCTGACAGTACCTTAAGTTTCCCTGTTTTGGTTAATGTCTGTACTTTAAGTGTACCAATAAACTGTACTCCTTTGGGTTTGAGGATATTTGGGAAGCTCCGATGCTTCCCTGCATGATTTAATTTAATTTAATTGCAATGGAGCACAAGCTCCGGTGGCAATTTCCCTACACACCCATCTTCCCCCTATCCTGCACCTACCTACATTTGCCCTCTACAAATTTTTCTTTAAATTCTTTCAAAGTTTTCGGTAAATTATTCATCATTTCTCTTGGTAACTCATTATAATCCCTGACACCCTTACCTAAAACAGAGAATCTTCCCACACCCTTGTTCCTGAAATCGAGTGCCAGCTTGTGGTCATGGTCATCTTTTCCTTTCCATGCACTACTTTTCATACCTATTGCAATATCTTTCCATGCCTCATCGCCAGTATATGCCCTGTACACTCCCATGACCCTCCTCATCCTCCTCCTGTCTTGCAATGAATCCCATTCCAGCTCCTTTATCATATCCGTCACTGATTGCATTCTGCGATAATTTCCAGAAACAAATCTAGCAGCCCTTTTTTGCACCCTCTCAATCTCCTGTATTTGATACGCAAAATGAGGGTCCCATACTACACTACCATATTCGAGCAATGGTCTGACCAAAGTTTTGTAACCCAATTCCTTGACTTCTCTCGTACATCCCCTCATCACTCTCTCCAACAAGTGCAGAACTTTGAAACCTTTTCCTACCACCTGTCCTATGTGTCCTGCCCAGTTAAGTTTGTTATCAAAAGTAATTCCAAGATATTTACATTTCAAGTCTTCAGCAAGCAATTCTTCCCCCACCTTTTGTTTTTTATTTGTGTATCTAATAAGCTGACTCTTCTTTGCATTTATCTTCATTCCATGTTTACCAACCCAGTTAGATATCCTGTCCAGATCACCCTGCAACTGTTTACAATCCTCTATCGTTTTGATTCTTTTATACAGCATTATCTCATCTGCAAACTATCTAATTTCAGATAGTAAACAATCAACACAATTATTCATTAGAATAATGAATAGCAATGGTCCCAATACGCTACCCTGTGGCACACCCATTTTTACTTCCACTTCTTTTGATACTACATTTCCTACCCTAACTTTCTGTTTTCTACCTTTTAAAAATTCTTCTACCCAGCAAATGACTTTCTTATCCACTCCAATGGTTTTTACCTTATTTACTACCATTTTATGGCTTACTCTGTATATCCCACCAACTGAGATTCACATGAATATCCTTGCCTGAAACCATGTTGCCTGCTTGAAAACCAATGTTGGTTACTTGAAAACCACTTACGCTCCTCATGTATATTTCTGATGTGGTTGAATATCAATCTTTCCATTAATTTACCTACCACTGATGTCAAACTGATTGGCCTGTAATTCTCAACTCTATTTCTCACCCCTCCCTTATGTACCGGTACTACTATTGCACTTTTCCAGTCCTGTGGTAAGCAGCAAGTGTCTAGACTCAATTTAAATAATATTTCAAGATAAGGTACAATGTCACATCCGGCTATCTTTAAGATATCTGTAGTAATATTATCTTCACCAGCCCCTTTATTTTTTTTTTCAGCTTTCTTGCCCTGGTCCCTCAGAATCTGAATCTCCACATTCGCCGTCGCTGTCTTCAGCTCAGTCCTGAGGTAGTAGCTCTTTTGCTTGTGTTTCCATCATGCTACATTATGGTTTGATTTTTTCTGGTGGGCATGAAAAAACCCAGTGCAAATAAATTGCTTTATCGATTCACTCTCGTGATACAGGTAATTAGTTCATGCGGGAGCTGATGTCTTGCTGTGGTGTGGTTCGTCTGCGAGAGCTATTTTATTTTGCTCAAGTCTGCCAGTAAACCGGTGAGGACCCCCCTATCCCCCACTTGGGACACGCTACGTGGGAGTATCACCTCTCCCCCTGCTACGACAGTATAGTTAGTTCGTGGGTAAATATTATATATATATATTATAAAACTTACATAAAATAGTCACACGGGTGTTACACCACAGCTGGCTGTAAATGCTTGATGTGCCGCCGCAGAGTCTTTTGCAGCCAGCATTCACTTCAAGTAAATTGTGCAACTTCTCAGTCCCCCCTTCCCCCCCCCCTCTCTCTCTCTCTCTCTCTCTCACACACACACACACACACACACACACACACACACACACACATGTGGCAGTTTGAGTCATCCTTAGATTAACTCCAAAATATTTACAACCACATTTAAATGCAGCCATCTATTTCTCAAATGTTTAAAATAAAGAAGCAGACTCCTCATAAACATTTACCAACTTTGGATAAATTTCTATTGATGATAAAATGTCTAAAATGAAGAATTTTGATGATGGCACAATATTTATGTTTATACATTTCAATAAGAGACACACAATATGGAGAAAACTGCTTCACATATTAAGTTGAAAAATGGATTGATCGCAGTGTCATTCACTGAACACAGCTGAGAACTTTTCATTTTACTCTTGTAAGTGAGAAGGAAATACTAGAATAACATCAAATTTAATTAACTGCACAATAATATCAGCAGTATCGGCAGTTTTAAATTGAACATGTTCTTTATCAACTTTTGTTTTCTTTCCAGGATATAGTAGATACTTCCTTTTTTGTAAATGTGTAGAGTTTTGAACTAACAGGATAGCTGGAAGTACTGAAAAAAAAATGATATATATTTAAATTGTTGTTAACCGTTATTTTGTTTCAGATAATAAATGCTTTGACCATGGGAAATGCAGATATTGCAGCAATGGTACCTAATTTAATGAAACGGAGAGAAGCTACAGTTGGTCTGGATGGGTTTCAGTTATCGTATCGTCCTACAATCTTTGGTCCCAGTACATGTGGATCAGAAGAAGAAGGTGAAAAAGCATTTGACATAACTGAGGATGTACCAAGACATAATAATGAAACTGAGAACAATGCGCATATAAAAAGAGAATCAGAACTGCCAAAATCTGAAATTCAGATTGTAGATGAATCCAAGCATCAGTGGTATGAGAGTAATGATTCAGAGAGTAGAAAATTATTAGAAAATGTTAATGAAAAATCTCATAATATTGTTAAAGAGAAAGAAATATCAGCATGTACTACCATTTATAATCGTGAAGGAAAAAATAGTAAGGTCCTGGAAGATTCCAAACTGAGTGAAATCTCGGATGATGATGATAATTTTATGGAGGCATCTTATGATGATACCACATCTTACTGCCCTGAGTTAATGCAGCTGGCAGGATCAATGTCAGATGCTTCAGCATTTACTCTTCACACCTTAGGTGGTGGCAAAATGCGCACTGTGGCTGTTGGTCCTTGTTCAGGCAGTAGTGACAAGACAGTGTATGTAAAAAGCCGTGAAATTGGTACTCAGACTTGCCAGCCTGAAGATGTTGAGATGCAAGAAATGAATTCTGGCTATCATACTCTCCGTAATCACTCCAGTGTGAGCCAGGGAACACAAGTGAACTTGGAAATTCAGCATAATGATTCCATAACTAAAAGACTAAAAGATAAGATTGTGTGTCTGCCTGGCTTTGCTGTTAGAGGTTTGAGAGATAGCTATGATGTGAATAGATTTGTAGAAGAGCTTGCAGAAGCAGCTATTAATCAGCCACTAAGACCAAACCGTAGAAAAAAGTAGAAAGCAAACTGATGTTTTGAAAGTGCCAAAGATTGATCTTTACCTGTATTCAGCTTTAAAAGATCAAAAGCTGAACCAGATTAGAACTTTTATAGTTTTTAATTTATAATTGTATTATAACATTTGACATGTGAAACAATAAAAATATTTTTTTATATGTCTTTCATTTACTTATTATAAACCATGTAAGATGCAGATACAATTTTTTTAAAAAAAATAATAATAATCCACTGTTCTCTTAAAAAGATAAACTTTAATGCAGAATAATCTGAAATCCTCTGCCTGCATTTTTTGTTAATACCACAGATTAACTACCCAATATTTCCTGTTCAACTAGCACAAGGCTCTTGTATTGTAAAACTTTATTGTTACTCAGTTTCTTAGTCATTACAGTATGATAGTTTGAACAACAGAAATTTTGTAAAATTATACATGTGTCTTCGTGTTTTAAAAAAATGTATAATACAAAAGGCTACACCAAAATTTAATTGAATGTTGAAAAATAATGTTATTTGAATCAATACGAGACAAACACTCTCACCATTAAACAAATAGGTGGAATGGAAAGGAATGGTACATGTAAGGAAATAGTAGAGAACCACTACTTATCACATATGTTGGTGTTGAAAGACAGAGAATAATACTGAATGTTTACAATCTACTGCTGATCGAGGTCTTAAACTTTAAAGTACACTGGATGGGAACCTGAGAGCAGCTAACAACCTTTTTTGGTGAAATTCAGTCATGGCCTTCTGAAGCAACCATCCTGGTAGTTCCCTGTAGTGATTTGGAAACCATGGAAAACCCAAATCTGGATGGCCAGATGGGAATTCAAACAGTTAACAACTTAGCTTGGTGGCAGCTGATAGCAACAAACATACCATGAAATCTTTTATGCTAAGACATTGAGTTGCTTCGAGGTGACAACATCAGAATAAATAGTATTTCCATAAAGGATTATGGAAACTATAACAAAATCCGACATTAATTTGATTTATGTTTGGTTTCTGCTGGTGTTGGAGGTCACTGTTAGAGATTGAAGCTTAATTAAAGCTATGTTAAGTGAGAAGCAACATAAGAATAGTTCGACAAGATATTTAAATAAGTGAGAATCTATGAACAAAACTAATACAAGGTGACATTCAGACCAGCATACAGTCTTGAAAGATGCAAATGAGAAGTGAGTTTAGTCATACAAGAGAGTAGACCCAAATAAACATAACCAATACATATCTCGTTAACAATTGAACAAGAAGAATTCCATGAGACGATGTTGATGTGAAAAGAAAAAATAAATTAGGCTTATCATTTACCAAGGTGGAGTAAATAGGGCCACAGAAACAACAAAAAATATACTGAATTGCCAAAATTCATATATCTAGGTGCCAGATCCACAGAAGAAACATAAATGTGCCATACAGTGGCAGGGATTTTATTTCTACTCTGAGTCATGTGAAAATATGGCCACGCGACATGAATTAACCTACCTTCAATACAGAACAGTAATTAGTGTCCATTTTGAAAATTGTTTATGAATTCAACATTTCTCTAACCACAGTGTCAAGAGTGTGCTGTGAAGAGTAATTTTCAGCATTGTCTTTTGCCATGGAAAAACAGTGGCTGACCATGTCTAGTTAATGGCAGAGACCAGCGATGTCTGCTTCGAGGTATCAAATGTTGAAACAGGCAATGCTGCATTAAAGAATGTGGGATGTACAATAGAGATGTCCATGGAGACAGTGCTGTGAAATATTGTGTTTATGGGATACGGCAGCCAAAAGGCCGAAATGAGAGCCTCTGCTAAGATGCCATCGTGTGTAGGGCCTCTCCTGAGTTCATAATGTATTGGTTAGACTCTAGATGTCTGGGAGAAGTTGCTTGGTCATATGAATCATGATTCAAATTGGTAAGAGGTGAAGGTAGAGTTTGAATGTGGTACAGGCTCCAGGAGACCATGGACCCAGTTTATAAGGAAGGCACTGTGCAAGCTGTTGATGGCTCCATGTTGGTAGGGTTGTGTTTACATCACTTGGTCTGGGAGTTTGGTCAGATATAACTAACAATTAACTGGAAATGCTTTTTTTTTTTTAGACCATTTGCAACCATTAATGGACTATGAAATTTAATCTTCACGGGTGTTCAGCCGGATGGTCTCAAAGTAACACGACGTTTCGACAGCAAGCTCGGCTGTCTTCATCAGGTATCGGTGTCTGCTGGCTGTCGTAAGCTGGCTGTCACCGTGTCAACTGACTTAGCTCCTCGACGTGCGTCCTTATCTACCTGCCCGCGTGGGGTGTCCGACACCAGTCGGGCACCGCGGGCATCCGCGGACTAGCCATGGACCAATCAGGGGCGGGTCTCCCACCGGCCGGTACCGCTGGCACTCCCTGGTGGGGCGGGTACGTTCTGATTGGTCGGACGCCCCACGCGGGCAGGTAGATAAGGACGCACGTCGAGGAGCTAAGTCAGTTGACGCGGTGACAGCCAGCAGACACCCGATACCTGATGAAGACAGCCGAGCTTGCTGTCGAAACGTCGTGTTACTTTGACACCATCCGGCTGAACACCCGTGAAGATTATATTTCGTCAGTATGCCAGGAAAGTCTACACTCACACATTAATGGACCATGTTTTTCCAAACAAAATTGACTTTCTAGGATGACAGTGTGCCATATCATTGGACCAAAGTCATTTACAGTTTGTTTGAGGAACATTCTGGACAATTACAGTGAATGATTTGGCCACCTAGTGTAGGACATAGTGTGCAAACTCTCCTTCTGGTCATACCCCAGAAAGGTTCAGTTGGCTACAGTTCACCTTATTTACCAATTCACCTGTCTCCATTGCACTGCTTCATACATCGGTCTCACCACTCAACAACTATCCTTCAGAACTCTGCAGATGGGAACTAGCCTACCAACCTATCCTTGACACCAGACACACCCCTGGCCTAAGCCTGCGTTAAACCTGTCACTTACTATCTTTCAGTTTATAGTCAGTTATATTTATATATTTCTACCTGCATTTATTTACACCTAAACTGATCAAAATAAAATTGTAATTTTTTTTAATAATGATTTTTAAAACAGGCGCCGCAGAAATTATCTTGTTCCACATTTATTGCTGTTTAACCTTATCCCCACACCCCTGGCACTTCAACCTTTGTGTCATTCATGTGGCGGATCGGGATGTGATCACATCTTTCCCCTTTCTTGCATCTCACATGACTAATGTTTCTCAACAAAATATTGTGCAATTTGTGTCTATTCTTGTTCATCTCGCCCTCCTGCCTTCATATGTCGTAAGTGACAGGTTATATTTTCCTATCTTATTTTTAGTAGCCAACGGCAGTTTGTTTCCATTATTCAAAATACTTCTTAGTACCTTCTAAATGAACCTAAGCAGTAAAAATAATAGTCTATAAACTTATATTTAACTGAGAGAGTAGTCTAATAAATAAGAAAGTATTCTATTTACAACAGAACTAGTCAATAAATATAACTTACACTTATGATATCAGAGTTAAATCTACAATCAAAAATTTTAGGACTGATACTAATAAATTTGTTCCTAACCTGAACAATAGTAATTAGTTATTTATTTATTTTATTACAAATGATTATTATTTTTATACTTTCATACTATTGAAAATAGCAAACAGTTACATTTCAGAGGAAACAAAAGTCTATAATATGTTTTAGTTACAATCTTCAACAAACAATCTTATATATTTATTGAGAATTTAAGATGTTAAAATATACATACCAAAAAGTTTAACTACAATTTTCTGTCTTTAATTTGGGTGCATGGCAGTGCACCTGCCAAGTCGAGTCAACGGCGGCGCTGCCTACCCTATTCTCAAAGTGATTCGGGCCATTTTTGAACCTTAGTTTCTTCGGTCGTATTCATGCTACATGTCTCAAATTTCTGTTATGCATAGATATCAGCAAACATACTAAATTTTATTTTGTTACTGTTCTTGGTTCGGATGTTATTCAGATGCAAACTTAAGTGATTTTGTCACTCACTTACTGACTGACTGATGATCATCAAAACTCTAAGGCACTTTCTGTAGCCATAGAACACTGAAATTTGGTACACAGATAACATTTTACATACAAATTATAAGAAAAGCCTGAAACTCGTAAATTTCCATATACCAACCCCCTTGCATACCCCTAACGTGAAATTGCTTTCTACCCTAATTCCATTATATACCTCAGATTTTCACTGTGGAGTGAGCTTACTATGTTTAACTAATATGATAAATTTTATTTATTTCCTTTTCTTACTTTGGAAGTTATTGAAATTCAAAATTTTATTTCAGCACAACACCAGACTTCAAAATTCCACTGTACTTCTAGAAACAAGTAATCCTAGAAACAAGTAATTTGGTACACATATATCGTTTCATCCTTTAATCATAAGAAAAATCTGATATTGGAGATTTTCCCCATATTTATTTAATTAAAATCTCAAACATGAAAAATTCTGGCACATATTTGCGGCTTTATTACTTTGCTCCAGATGAAGGTATAAACCTGAGATTTCGATACTATATAGAGGCAAGCAAGTTTAACCAAAGCCTTAAATTTTACTTTGTTCCTATGGCTAGTTTTGAAGTTACTTGTTATTTATTTGAGGTGGTAGTTAAACCAGCGGCAATGTTTATTGCTCGGTTACGACCCACATTAATTATTTTCAGAGAGTGGGGCATTGATGTATCAAATTCTGAAATGTTCTTATTCACCGACTTTCAAATGGAATAATTACATTTGAGAGACGATTCATAATAAGTGATAAACTTACAAAAAGAAATGAGATCCCACAAAAACAAGTCTTGTAAAAATAGGCCAAGTCTCGTGTTCATGTAGTGACAAACAGTTACGAGATCTTCTTCTGAGCCAAGTCTACACTTTACAGTGTGTATTCACTTCGCTTTGTGAAACACATGTTTCTCTTGGTGTCATACTTCATTTATTTAGGATAAAAAAATCTGATGACTTGGCCATTATGCCTGTCATAATTTTTACTGAAATTAAGGGCATAATATATACTTGTCAAATTTGAAAAAGAGTGGCGGAAATCTTGGCTTTGAAGTGATAAAGCAACACTTTTAAGGTATTTATATAGGTTAACAAAAACATGGCCTGCATATTGGCCAAGTCATCAGATATTTTTATCCTAAATAAACGATCTATGGCACCGAGAGAAACCATTCTATTTCACAAAGTGAAGTGAATACACACTGTAAATTGTAGACTTTGCTCAGAAGAAGATCTTGTAACTTTTTGTCACTACATGAACAAGAGACTTGGCCTATTTTTACAAGAATTGTTTCTGTGGGATCTAACTATCCAAATTTCAGCTAATTCTAAATTAATAAAAAGCAGAAAAGATATGAGGATTAATGACCAACAATAGGCTATTTTTGAAGTATTATTTTTATATGAAAATATTAACATATCACATATCATCACACTGACAATAATCCTAACTATTTACTCGATAATTCGAAGTTTTAAACTAATTTAGTCAGCAAAACTTAGCTGATGAAGAAACAATTACTATTTTAGTGTGCAGCATTACACATGCACAATCGGAGAACACTTCATCAAAGGTATCTTGTGCAGTGTAAACATGATTCCAGTTTTTAATGTTTACTCAGTTTCTAAAATTAATAAGGGATTCATCATTTGTTGCTTGATGAGCTTTAAAATTATTACTTTTGTACCTAGTCACTGTTTATTTTATGATGGTTAATAATTTTACATCACGATCCATTTATTGCTGGCTTGATTGTATCAAAAAATTTTGAGATATCTAAGAAAACATTGCCTGGTAACTATTATTTGTTATACTAGAAGAAAGCAAGCTACATGAGTTAGATTATATGAGGTCGCTAACAATTGCAACATTACTTTACAGGGCAAGTAGTTTAGAAAATCTACATTAAAATCACTACACCACTGCTAGCTTCTTTTCTTCTTAAAAATGTTTGTAAGAGTTCAGTTATATTTAAAAAAGAGAGCCCTCTGTATATAGTCACTTTTATGATATTAACTGTGTAGCACAGGGAAAAAATTGTTCATCTAATATTGATACCATTAAAACAATGACCATTTCTATTGTGTCAACTACTAATTTTTCCAAATCAGTTCTGCAGTAAATTTAATCAGTTATATTTAATGTATCTGTATCCTATAGTTATATGGTGTTCATTTATCTGAATTAGCAACTCACCACAATATTCCTTAATCCTCAGTATTATGATGCAATACATTAATTTCTACACAATTTTTTATTTCACAATGTTTGAAATGTGATTACTGATTAAACTAACTTCATAATCAACCTCCCAAACTGTTACCTCCCTTTCTGGACGAAATAATTTTGTTATTATTTGCAGAAATTCTCCAGTAGCTAAAGCATCTGTATTTCCGTTACAGCTAAGCTCAACTCTTTTTGTTTTATGACCAATACCATTAAGTTTCTGAATTGTAATCCAAAGCATGGAATCTGCAGCAGTTAACTTAGATTTAAAGCTATGCAATTCAGCACATAGACCAGGGGTGGCCAACCTTTGAATATTTTTCCAGCCTGCGAGATTTATCACACTTTTACAAAATATATTTATTTTATAATGGCCAAAGTAGCTAAAACCAATGTATTAAAACTACACTTGCAACGAATAGTATATTCGGCCATACGCCGAATATTCGGCAGACTTCCTGGCAGAATAGCCGAATATTCGGCAAAAGTATTCGGCCGGAGTGAGCTAAAATCTGTATTGCTGTGCTTGTCTCTCGCCCGCCTGTTAAAGCAGAGTTACCTTCCACCACTCTGTGCCTGTTTTAACAAGATTGAAGTATGGCCTCAAGTATCTATGTCGGATTATTTATGACATTACTTTTTTTTTTCTTAAGAATAACATCCAATAAGGTGTGAAGATGGAAAAGCTTTCTTACGATAGTTCATAATACGGGATAAGCAATTGGTAAAACCTTCTTAAGACCGCATTGCTGATACCACTTTCTGAACAGAAGAAGTCGCCTATATGGACATACTTTGAGGACGATTAAAATGATACGAAAACTGTCGTGTGTAAATTGTGCGAAACAAAAATTTCTCGACGTGGAGTTGGCAAGAAAGCAACTACATTAGGAATGGTAAACCCTCTGAGAAATAAACACAACGAAGAATACCGTAAGTTGCAGCCTATGCTTCATAAGGAGTAAGTATTTATGGGTAAAAATATGGGTGCAAATAAACCTAAGACATCAAAAAGAAAATTAAGTATTGAAGAATGTACTGAAATACCTAAACAATGGGATATTAATGATCCCAAGGCTAAAAAATACCATCGCTTAACCCTTTCCTCCCTGACGGTACTTATAAGTACCACTGTATTTACCACCATATAAATCAACAATACCAGTGTCCACTGCATTGATAAGCCTGTTGATGTATTGCTGTATGATTAAATCAGACAATGACAACATTTATTTTTAAATTTCTGCGTTAAATTGCTGAAAAATTAATTTTCTAAGTTTTCAGCATACAGACCAAAAAAAACAGGTGGTACATTACTATGAATACAATGTAAGATTTGGAAACTGTCCCTAAATTGTAAACATCTGATGAAGATGTGAAGTATGTAGAACGAAGAAAATACAGTAAAAACATCATTCCAAATGTTGCACTACAATGTCGTTTGTGTCTGAATGAGCAAAAATATTTTTTTTTAATATCGTGAGGCAAATATTTCATACCAATATGAACATAATTGATTTCAATTGCTATTTCTGTACATCATGTGATACACAAAGTCCCTGACGGTCCCTGAAGTACCGGCTTAGTAATTAGCACTTAGAGTTTCAAAAAAAAATTGAAAAAAATATGTGTGTTTAATTTCAAGTACCTTTATACAAATATATAATTGAAATTATAAATTTCCCTTTTTTTCCAATAGCCGGTAGGAAAGGGTTAATTGGCGAAATGATAGCACTTGACAATGAGGCAGTAAATATGGTAGAAAGGGATGGATTTAGAAGACTGTTAAATAGCACTTTGCCTCGGTATAACATACCATGTCGCCCTTACTTTTCAAGCAAAATAATTCCAGAAATATACGGGTACCAAAAGTTAGTAAAGGCAATTAAAAAAATGTTTTCAGGGACTGATTTTATTTCTGTCACATGTGGACGTGCTTGCATAATCAAATTAGTTTTTTAAGTTTTACTGCATATTTTATTGATCGTGAATTCAATGTCAAACGTGTAGTTCTGAGCATCAAGCATTTTGAGGGGCAGCAGACTGCACAAAATATTGCAGTTGCTCTAGAAGAAATAGCAAATTTTTGGGACAACCTGCTGGCAAAGATTCATGTCATCATTCATGATAATGTACAAAACATAGTAAAAGCCGTCAGTAATGCAGGGTCAGGGCCGGCGTTAGGGAGGGGTAAGCGGGGCAAAAGTACCCGGGGCCCAAGCCCCCAAAGGGGGCCCTCCATCCAGCGTGTCTAGCTAAATAGAAATTAAACAAAACAAAATTTCTGATAAAGGTATTATTTGATTTTTTGGTTTTGAGTAAAATTTTCTGACTTTATCCAAAAAATTAAAGTGTAAAAAAAAGAATAGAGGCGGGGGGCCCAGAACACTTACCTGGGGCCTGAGAATCCTAGCGCCGGCCCTGTGCAGGGTTGGCCTCAGTTCGTTGTTTCATTCATACTCAACAATTAATTGTTGTCGATTGTCTGAAAGTTCAGTCAGAAGTGATGGAAATGATAGCAGCAGGAAGGAGGACCTTGACTCATTTCAATCATTCCGGTATTGCGCAAGAAAAACTGCTTGCAATCGAAAAGCAATTGGGTCTTCCCGAGCTTTAAATGGTGCAAGATGTCAGTAGGCTACGCGGTGGAATTCTATATTTCATATGCTTGAAAGGCTAATGGAACAAAAACGGCCAATTTCAGTGTATCTCACGGACTGCAATATTGCCAACTTGACTGCTGCTCAATGGGAGCTTTTAGAACAACTTTTGAGATTACTACAACCATTTTAAAAACTAACAAAAATCACCAGTTCCGGATATGCATGTATTTCTGAAATTATTCTGTATATTGTTACTCTAACACGATATTGCGATAAAACTAGCATATAAGTGTTAACAGCCAAGTTGAGACTTGTCATGCAACAAGGGTTGAACAAACGAATTGAAGACATTGCCACAAATAAAAATTATTTGTCGGCAACCGCCTTGGACCCTCGTTTCACAATGAATGTTTTCACCAGTCAACTGCAAAGAGAAAAAGCCAGGCAGTATATTTTGATCTATGACCTAAAGACGTACTGTGAAACAAGCAGTGACGGCAGCTCGAATTCGTCCCCTATTCAGTCCAAGAGGATAGAAGAGTCAGCTCACAGTCAGAGTACACACTCATCTTTTATGGATTGTTTTGAAGAGAGTGTCACAGAGAAAAGTACGATCAATGCAGGGACAGCACAAGAAAAAAATGCAGTTGTAAATGAAATTGATGTATATTTAAATATTAATAGTATATCATGGCATGATAATCCATACATTTGGTGGCAAGCGAGAAGACAGAAATATCCGTTTGACAAAGCTTACAGCAAAATACTTGTTCGCGTCAGGAAGCAGTGTTTATTCGGAGCGGCTTTTCTCTGAAGCTGGAAATGTCTACGAGAAGAAAAGAAGTAAACTACTACCTGACAATGCAGAAAAATTAGTATTTCTGCATCACAATCTTCCACTCCTAAATTTCAATTATGATTATTCCAGTGAATAGATATTCAATATTTTTGTTTTGCTTTGACATAGTGTAATTTGACCATGCACAATTATTTTTTGTAATTGTAATTTAAATACATTACCATGCAATGAATCATTCATTTTATTTTAGGCAATTATCTAACTAAAAAAAAAAAAAAAAATCCTAAGTATTCGGTATTCGGCCGAATAGTTGCCGAATATTCATTGCAAGCCTAATTAAAACATACATTATTTGTGCATCCATATTTTCAAAATTTATTTCATTTATATTTATATATTTTTTATATTTCACTTTTAGTATTATATATTTGTTTAAAATGTGCATTTAGTATCATTATTATAGTATTATCTATGTTTACAGGTAAGAATAATAGCAAACACAATAATAATAACTCATTATGTTTCAACTTTTCAGTCCAAAAATGTTTATAGTGGGTCTGAATCTAATATGGGGATATATAATTTTGTATGCGGCCCACAGAGTTATGATGCATTTCCAAAGTGGCACACAAGATCTTTTGGGTTGGCCACCCCTGACTTAGACTATGCAATAGGGAATTGTTCACCTGCACCTTAATGTTAAAAGTCACCATTCAGCCCCTCATCTCCATAAATCTAATTTTATTTTCACTCTGAAAATGTACTTTCAAACACCTTGGTTAATTCTGTCTGGTATTTTGTAATTCAAATACAAATTTTTGCTCAAAACTAGCTGCGCAATTATTAATTTTACTGCTGAAATTAGCTACCTGATTAATAACTTCTGCATTGAGCTCTATAAATTGGCAGTCAGTATTAGCAGCTAATCTAGCACAGATTTTTACATTCTTGTTAAATTGACATTCATTCCAGCCAGACTTTTATCATCAGGTCCATAAATTTTCTGAACATGTCACTCAAATCTGAACAAGTTGTTTTCATTTTCAATCTTTAAGTTTCTAAATACAGACAAAATAATCACCAAAAATTGAAGCCAAATAGACACCAAAAAATGCCAAACAAACCAAGAGACAAACTGAAAAACTAGAACAGAAAAATAGTCATAAGTGTTAAAACCATATTGAAGTAAATAAAAATAGAACGTGCTGATATCAGAAGAAAACTTGAATTATTTTATTTTAAACAGTATTTGAAGCTAGTGGTGTTTTTCCGTTGTGTAACAACTTTGCCTTGCACAACAAATCTATACTATTACAAAACTCTAACCGAGCTGCGTATGTCTCTTTATTTGAATGGGAATCCCGCAAAAACTACCACAGCATTTAGGACCGGGTTTTCAAATTTTTAGAGCTAATGGTCCGTATCAAAATCCGCTGAAATAGCTAATGACTTATATGTACCGAGGGATGGAGGAAATAATTAAATACATATGTAGACATAAAATTAAGAGATACGGATCACACTGTAATTGAGATGTTCACTCCTTGCACAAAAAAATGAAGGAAAAAAAAATCAAACTACTTAGAATTGTGTTTAATATTTTGACTTCGAATATTTTGTTTTCATTTTTCTTGAATACAGTAAATAAATGGAATACCTGAGTCAGATGTAATAGTCATTATTAATAGTTAATTAACTGTAAAAATAATGCATTTGAAGCGTTTGACCACAGACGAATATACTTATCTCTGGATTGTATATATTTTATTTGTCTTTGGCCATATATTCCCAGTTTCATGTATTTTGATAAGTATAATTAAAAGGAAATCATTACTCAAACCACTACATAATATATTAACTCTTTAATAAGAGTAACAGAAGTGTAATTTTTATGGTAAGTAATTTTGTGCTTAATGTAGATAGTACATGGTTTTAGCTATAACTTATCACCTCAAATTGATAATGATAAACAGTTATATCATTTAGCGGTAGTTCTCGAGATATCGCAAGGCAAAATCAGTTGTATCTACAGTTCCTTGTGCCTTTGGCGACGTTTTTAATCTGCTCCCAGGGGGGCTGGGCGGTGCCTTGCACTGGGGTCCCCAAGTGCCAGCAAACCTCACAAGACTTGGCAGAGCTAAAAAAAAAAAGAAGGTCGCACATCTGACCTGAAGGGCCAAAATATTTTTTTTGCACCGGGGCCCTTGTTAATCTAGCTACGCCACTGTCTGCTCCAGGCCACATTTCAACCTAACCACAAGAATAAACTCTACATGGCAATACAGCAGTTTATTATTCCGCGTGTTTTAGTACTCTTGCAGTTCAAACTGATGTTGTATTTTAACATTAATTCTTATAATTTATGCTGGGCGTACTTTGAATCCAGAAATCCTGTCATTGCAAAAAATGTATTTAGTGATGCATTTAATGCTTTTAGGTGTATCTGCATCACTTGATTTTGAAGCGGCAAAATCAGTATAGATTGCGGTTAGGTCGAAATGCAGCCTAGACAAGAAAGTTCTTGGAACAACAAAAGGCATGAGGCATTCAATTACTGTTAATAATTATTAAGCTGCTTTAATTAATGCAATGTTAGTGATGAAGTGTAATCACAAAAACAAACAAACCGCTGTGCATGATCAGCCTATATTTCGTGCAGGGCCGGCGCTAGGAATTTCGGGCCCGGAGTAAAATGGGCAACCTTTATTATTATTATTTTTTTTTAGCTCTACAAAATGGCCAGGCGACAATGGGCGTATTATTGTCTTCATGGCCTGAGGGCCCCTATAGTCGATGATCAGGCCCCCCTCAGCCAGCGGGGCCCGGGTACTTTTGACCCGCTTACCCCCCTCCCCCCCCCCCCCCAACGCCGGCCCTGTTTCCGTGTGGCAATGGCAACAATTTTTTTTCCTGGTCCAGGCCTTATTTCAATCTAACCATTTTGATTTTCAGGTATGATCATGAAAGTGGCTAGAAACTCGGGTAGATGTGTAAAAGTTGTAAGCAAAAAATACATTTTATTTCCTATGGCATGAGAATGTACTATACATATATGGCATACGATAACTGGTCAGCAACTTTAGATTCGTTGTAAATACTATCATTGGCGGCACGGATATTTTTATAAATGGCCATTGAATGTACTGTTAAAACTATTGCAGATGGTAACATTTATGTTGAAGGTACATTTGTTTTTGCATTAATAGACAGTTTCTATCATCTGGAAAATGTGTGACAAATTTCTGGGCAAGAGGACAACTGATTTTCAGTACGTCCTAATTGGACCAATAGCGATAATATTTCATGTAGCTTTAATTTCTTATTTTTCATATATTATATTGTGTTAAAATATAAGTATAACAAAAATTTTCGAACTATAGTATGAAAACTGAAACTCTTTAAATGAAATCTATATTTTTTGCTTCTCTAAATTATTTGATACTACATTAAAAAAGGGCTGAGTATTTCTATACACGCCAAGACCCGCGTTGTCAGGTAACGTAAAAGTTTTGTCACTGAGTAACAAAACTTGTTCTCAGAACTGCGATTTAATTAAATAGTATTGCATTTCATTTTAAAGTCAGTTTTTAAATTAGAAATCAGGTTTTTATAGTTTTGAGAAAGTATTAGAACATTATAGTATTTTCTGTTGCATCTGCCTCAAGCATTCGCCTGGAGTGATATTTATAAAAATTAATAAAAAATGAAGAAAGCGGTCAGAGACTGAAAATGTATGCAGGAATCATTTTTGAATACGTAGATTTGTTTAAAGTCACTTCTAGTCAATAACTTTAATAACTTACGAAATATAATTAGTCAGATTCTGTTTTTGGTTTATGAATTTTATTTCACTCTGTTGAAAATAGTAAACATGCCTTGTTTAATAGCAATTAAAAGAACCGTCTATTAGGAATAAAATTAAAGTTGTTTCAAGTTCATAGATGCAAAATGATAAGTCATTAACAGGTTCTGGAATCTGAAGAAAATGATTTTTTTTTACGGCCAAACTATCGAACCTACAAAATTTTTCATAAGGATAAAAATTAACGCTTTTAGAAGAACTAGCTATTTTCAAAATTTCAGAATAATAGGAAAATTTCTAGTCGTCAAGGTCAAATATCAGATGCAAGTTTACAAGTGTGTTCTCTGATTAGATTATCAGACCATTCTCATGGAGAAACAGGAAGTCTTGCGTTCCCATGGACGTTTCTATAAATATTAGGCCAGAATTTTCCTCATCCTCCAGCAAGATTCATTTAGAAACCAACTATGTACAAGGGAGAGTCAAATGAAAACATTAAATTTGTAATAAAAAATTGAAATTTCGTGCCGTTATCCTGTAAGTTGGTAAGCGTGCTACAAGCAGCGTGCAGAATGGCCTGTATGTGGCAGTATAGTGCAGATGCACAAATACCGTTGCAGTATCAGTATAAAGATGGCTGCCCCACTTGAGACTTGAACCAGGGAAGAACAGCGTTCTGTTATTCAGTTTTTGAGTAGTGAAGGTGTGAAACCTATTGAAATTCATCGAAGAATGATGCATGTTTGTCACAGCAGCAAATCTACGAATGGAGTAGGAAGTTCGCAAATGGTGTGACTTCGGTGAAAGATGCTCCTCATCCAGATCAGGCACAACTCCACAGAACACTACAGCAGTTGAAGCCATAGTGATGGAAAACTGCCGAGTGACACTGAATGCCATTACAGCATGTTTAAAGATTAGTCATGGTTCAGTGCACCACTTTGTACATGATGTGCTCCAGTTTCACAAAGTGTCTGCGAGATGGGTGCCACGGCAGCAACTCCTGAAATGAGAGAACGACGTGTTGATGCTTATGAAGAACTTCTTCAGCGCTTTGAATGAGAAGGTGATGGCTTACTTGCAAGAATCGTTACTGGAGACGAAACCTGGGTTCACTTCCACCAACCCGAAACGAAGAGAGCGAGCAAGGAATGGCACCATTCCTCATCACCAAAACCAATAAAGTTTCGAACAGAACCATCAGCAGGGAAGGTTATGCTGACTCTCTTTTGGGACGAAAAAGGCGTCATTTTGGAGCATTACATGCCTAGATGAACCTCTGTCACCAGTGCATTATACACAGATCTCCTAAAAAAATCATCTTCGGCCTGCAAACAAATCAAAGCGACGTGGATTGCTGTCATCAGGTGTCCTTTTGTAACATGACAATGCAAGGCCCCACACTGCCCATACAACAGTTGCAACAATCACAGACCTGCATTTTGAGTGTCTTCCTCATCCACCATACTCACCAGACCTTGCGCCAAGTGATTTCCATATGTTTGGACCATTCAAAGAAGCAATGGGAGGAAAGAAGTTCCGTTCTGATGAAGAGGTACGCCACGCGGTGCATGAGTGGTTGTGCGGTATACCAAAGGAATTTTTTTCTAAATGAATTTATGAACTTTGTAAGCGCTGGAGGACTTGCATTGAGCGTGGGGAAGATTATGTTGAAAAGTGATACAACTTTGTCCCACTTCTGCACAATAAATAATATTTTAAAAAATATTTAAGGTTTTCATTTGACTCACCCTCGTAGCTCTGATGCAGCATTTTACGCCATTTGGTGCGGTGGCTTAACTTAATTGTCGTTAGTTGCACAGACAATTTGAACTTTAGGTGTGTATGATGAAATCCTATCTGCTTTTATGTGTCAGTTAGTTATTCTTTGAACTATGGGGTATGGTCTGGCTTGAACCGATTAATCGAATTTGCAACTTTAGCTTCAGAAACATTGCCTGATGCCATTTGACTTTGCTAAAATTTTAAAGAATATAGTGACTATTTACCAGCAATAGACTTGTGAACACTATTATCTATTACCCTTCCTTAGTTTGGGGTTTTATCAAGCTAAGTGGCGTCCGCATTAAAGTAGCAAAGCTAGATCTGAAGATATCCGAGGCAACAATCATGGTTAAAGCTAAGACTAAAGGCTTTGTATCAACCCCAAGGCATAACTCGTCGTCTTACAGCGTGTGCGAGGCAAGAGGTAAATGCTAGTTACTAAATAAATTATCTATGCTTATGAGTCTAATACTGTTTACAATAAGTAAAGGCTCCAAAATTTTATTAACAATGTAAACTCTGTCGTAAGTATAGTATAACAATGTTAAACAATAATAAATTAAAAGAAAATGTTTCTAAACAATAACTAATATATGTTTTTCACAACAGTACATTAAAGCATATTCTCAAATCTCTGAATAGGTGGATATGCGAACTGCATATTCCTTAACTAAATGTTTCAAAATTATGATCTGAATACAATTCTGGGGAAATAACTAACAAATATAAACTATGGGGGACGAATGAACTTTCTTTTTTTTGTTCGCCTTGCACCTCCCAAGGACATATATTTGTGGGTAACCTCAAGTCATGTGAGTGATAGCACTATGAATAAAACTCTCAGTGAGATATGTACATATATACACCTCATTACATTACTAGGTACATCAAGGCCTCTCCTAGCTCTTTCTACAATCCTCCTGACTGTCATTCCTTCCTCTGACTTGAATCCCTGCTGACTACTGGATCATGTTCTGGCTGTTAAGTCTCCTTGCTACATCACTCGTCCTGGAAGACGACGACCTGCGAGAGCGAACTTCTCTTCAGCCCCAGTAGTCCAGTTTTGTCTCATCCTCCCCTCCCTAATATTCGTAGTAGGGAGTCCGCCGCGCCAATCAGAATGCTTCCTACCCTACTAGCTCTCTCCAAGAAATGTATTGCTAACTCCTAATTCTGCTGACGATCTGTTCCACTTTGGAGGCGATGATACTCCTTTAGCTTACCTTGGCTCTAACTGTTTGTTTCTGTGTTGTAACATGCCCTGGTTCCAACTCTGCTACATGCAATCACTCTCGCCTAACAGTATTACCTTTATTATAGAACTGTAGCCTACAATTCCTTTTACAGCCACAACACGTCCCCTCCTTCCATAAGCGACAGTTCTACTCTGGCGCAAATCTGTTCCTACCATGCATTTCTTACTCTCACCTCCTTTCACATAGTTCCCGTATAACCTCAAACTTCTCTCCTTTTTCTTTTTTTTTTCTTTACATTTTATGGAAGCTACATGTCTTTATATATTATAGTTGTGTGGTGTATGTATTGTTTTAATCATTGTCTTCCGTCCGTCCCGCACTGCTCGTTCCACTGGCCGCAGATACGCCCCCTCGCGTGCTTGTTGTTTGTCCGCCGAGCTGTCGATGTTGCGCTGATGCGCCGCCGCCTTCGCTGTCTCAGCGCCCGATCACTGTCCGCCTTCTTGCGTCACGCACTGGTCTGATTACTGCACAGCGTGCTGCCGTGTTGACTCACGACGCCTTTCGCCTCGCCGTCTCGTGATGTTGACGTAATCCTTCCTGTAACATACTAAAATATATGTTTAGCATCTCCCTCATTTCTTCTGTTTCTACTCACGCCGTCTTTGCGTAGTCTGTGCTGTCCTGCTTCGCACTGAAAAATTCATAATGTATTTATAATTGTAGTTTTTACACACACACACTTTTCCGACACATCTTCATATCTCGTGGCTCTCTTGCTAGCTCGTTTCTAGGCTGTCAGATATGTATACTGCTGTCGGCTTGCTCCGCCTCGTTCCGTCGTCGACTATCCACATATGACGCCCTCTCTGTGTTTCAATGTTTCTTGTTCTTCCGTTCGTTGCTCTTGCATTGTCTGCTGACTGCGTGCTAATACTGACGTACTTTCAGGAACTGTGTTCTAGTTTTCTTGACCAAGATGCGTCCTTATTTCTGTGCTTACAATTCGCTTTTCCTCCTTTATAGTTCAACAAATGAGGTGAATTCTTCGCACTTGTATCCTGCGGATTTTTGCATGCCCTCGTGGCAATTCTTAATACAGCTTTACAATACTTCTGCGTCTTGCGGCCTCTTTTCTTTTGTTTCCGACGGGTTTTTCTCCTTTTCCGTCGTATCCTCTCGCTATTTCTGCGCAACAATCTTCTCCCCTTCGTCCATAAGGCTTTAAACTGTCGTTTTCTCTTTAGTATTAGTGGCTTGCGCGCTAATTCCTGGCGCCGAAATTCTGAAATCTTCCATGGTTTCACCTTTTCGTTTATTGCCGGTCCTCTATGCTCGACGCTATAACTTTTGGTATCGCTTATTCCGGCGACTTTTCCTTCTTTCTTCAATTCTTGTAACTTTGTCGGCGAATCCTTTTTGGCCTTGTTACCTCGCATGTGTCCGCTCTCCGGTGTATTTTCACTTTTATCACCAGCGTACATCTGGAGTTGCCGTTACTTGATACATGCCTGCATGTTCTATTCTTTTAACTGTGGCGAACCCTGATTAGTCCCCATTACTTCTTGCACTTTTCTGTCTGCAATGACGCTTCTTCTAGGCTGGTACCCAAAATGCTTCCTGCCGATGGCACATCCCCAGCGCCTCAGAATTTCTCCTCTATTACTGTTGCCTATCTCGGCCTTTCACTGCTGTTTTGCAACTCACTTGCTTGCCTTTCGGTTATGCTTTCCTGCCGAAAGTTCTCAACTCTTCTTTCACATTCCGACTCCCCTGGAGTTTCTTGTTCCACTGCTTCTTGTGTCTGCAGATTTATCTTCAAAGGAAGATTATGTTGATCAGGAGCACCTAAGCCCTTCACGGGTAATTTACTCCGTTCTCCTCCTTTGTCTTTCTGCTCCGCGGCTGCTAACTCTCGACGTATTTAATGCCCTAATGTGCCTTTATACTGCAGTACACCTTTCTCCAAATGGAAAATTGTTGGTTGCACTGTACATAACACCTTTGCAGACTGTTTCGCCAAACCTTCTTCGCATGTACCTTCTTCACTTAATGCACTATGCTCTCATAACTTCGCATTTTCTTTGGCTCCAACTAAGAGCTTGCAGATCTTGTGTCGCGCCTCCATGCGAATGAATAGCGTACTCTCTGGCGCTGCAGTTTCTTCTCGAATCTCCGCTTCATTCATGCTCTGCATTTTAAGGGTATATCCCTGTATTCTCACTACAGACTTCCCATAGTCTATAATGGCCTAATTTTCCTTTAGACAGATCCCATCGAATGGTGTGTCTACCCTGGGCGGAATTACTTGCATCTCAAGAGACATCCTGAGCGCCTGCCCGTCTCCCAGCGTGACAACTATTTCACCTTCTGTCTGAATTGGATTTCCTGAAATTCCTTGGAATCGTATTCTTGGCTGAATACACTGCTTGACACTCCCCTTTATGTGCTCTGATTTCACGATTGAGGTACTGCTTCCAGTATCAATTAAGAGTCTGAGTTTTCCCTCGAGGCTTTCCTCACACTGTAACTCCACATAGTCATTTTGATTCTGCTGGTTGCAGTCCTCTTCCTCCCACTTCTTTTTCCGAATGGGGCTATACTGCTTAGTCTCATTCGTTTTTAGTTTAACGACGTTCCTCTCTCCTTATGCGCCTTCTGTCCTTGCATTAGCCATGGACACGCATTGCAATCCCTTGGGTCGTTGCCCCATCTACTGCATTTTTCGCACTTCATCGGCCTGTATCGGCGACACTCTCCTGCGTGACTAGAAATTGACGTCGCTCACAGGGCCTCAGTTTTCACAGATTTTTATCATGTCAGAAATTGCCTTAAATTCTTGCTCATTAATGGCTCCTACTTTTCATGGCTCATTTCTCCACTGTTGAAATTCCATCACTGCTTCTTTCTGCTCTCGGTCAAGAAGCCTGTTGTCAGCGTGTTTACAAACTATTGCCATCGCGTATGTATTACTTGCATCAGCCTCGTACTGCTTGCGACACTGATCCTGCCTGCCGGCTGGGCGTCCCGTTTCGCGTATTCTCACAGCTGCTACACACTGTCTTGCGTTGTGATTCCCTCCACTGCATAATTGACAAATCTTCAGTCTTAATTCCTTTTGTGGATTCCCAACTCCCCTCCGATCTCTGTTGACTTCCACCAGCGACTTCCATTCTGTTCCCTGATATTGTTGCTTTTCCCTACTTGACAGGATCACTGTTTCTTCCAACAAGGCAGTCTCCACAGTTTCAGGTAAAGTTAGCTCGGTACTTTGAGCCCTCGGGACCGCTACAATTTTATCCTCTATCAGCCCGTTTAATTTCAGCGCTTCATTCAATTCACTCCCATTCAAATCTTTCTTTGTGGCTTCTCTTAACTCATGCACGCTGTCGTCCAACCTACTTGCCCAATCTGACACCATTTCTCCCGTCCTCTGACGGCTTGCAAACATACTAATCGCATAATGATCGACCATCGATGTAGGTCGGAAATTTTCAACTAGAATCGCCCTTATATCCTTCCAATCTTTAACCTTCTCTCGAGTCAGAATTCGTTGTCTGGCTGTGGCCCCGATTCTTGACTTTACAAACTTTAACATTATGTCCTTTTCTTCTTCCGAAACAAGGCTGAACGCAGTATCACAATCGTCTAAAAATTGATCTATTGTCCCTTTTTCTCGGGAAAATGTATTAGGCATCAGCTTTAACACTTCTGCCAACACAACACGCAGTTTCCTTTTTCATCGCATTCTCTCTTTTGCCTGTCTCACAATTTCCCGAACTGTTTGACATTTTTGCTAGGCTTGCGTACTCACTCGTTTGTGTAGTGTCGATGCAGCTTTCTCAACTCTGCTATCTCAGCGACCTTCACTCCTTTCTGCTGTCTCGTGTTTATGCTGCCTTCTGCACTCCAAAGCAGGTCACTGCGTCAATCCTCTAACACTGTTTTATTGGACCAATAATCTCTGCCTTACAATCTTCTTATACATTCTTTCTCTTATTGCTATTATTTTTCATTTGCTAGCCATAAGCGCTAAATAAATTAGGAGAGCAGTAAGAGCTACATAGGAGATCCTCTACTGGAGTAGAGCTACCCTCACCCCCAATTCATTATTGCTTGGCTGACGCCACATCATGACACCATTTCAAATCCTACTGTGGTGGACGAGCGAACTTTTCTTATTTTTTTCGCCTTGCACCTTCTGAGAAGGACATATATTTGTGGATAGCCTCTAGTCATTTGAGCGATAGCACTATGAATAAAACTCTCAGTGAGATATGTACATATATACACTTTATTACATTACTTAGGTACATCAAGGCCTCTCCTAGCTCTTTCTATAATCCTCCTGACTGTCATTCCATCCTCTGACTTTGATGCCCACTGACTACATCGCTTATAGATCATTGGATTACTCCCACCTGTGTTCCGGCTGTGAAGTCTCCTTGCTACATCATTCGTCCTGGAAGACGACGATGACCTGCGAGAGCGAACCTCTCTTCAGCCCCAGTAGTCCAGTTTTGTCTCATCCTCCCCCTTCCTAACATTCGTAGTAGGGAGTCCCCCGGGCCAATCAGAATCCTTCCTATCCTACCAGCTCTTTCCAAGAGACGTCTTGCTAACTCCTAATTCTGCTGATTATCTGTTCCACTTTGGAGGCATTCATACTCCTTTAGCTTACATTCCTTAGCCTCTAACTATTTGATTCTGTGTTGTACCATGCCCTGGTTCCAATACTGCTACATGCAATCACTCTCACCTAACAGTATTACCTTTATTATAGAACTGTAGGCTAAAATTCCTTATCCAGCAACAACAAAATATTGTTTATCAAATACAGAATAATGGTGAAAGCTATTTATTAGCACAAACAGATTTAGTTCTGTAAATGAAGAAATATTTTTGAAAAGGTTTAGTATATGTAATGAGAGTATTAGAACAGAAGAGGAATTAGAAACAGTTCAATAAAAAACAATGACACAAAAAATGTGTACTAGAAAATAAATTAAAAAAATAAAAGAAAATACCAAAGATACATAGTGCAAAACGGTTGTAAGAAGACATAATACATTAAAGAACATACTAAAAAAATAATAACAGATGAAAAGATGAAAGTAAAGAAGGTTCTCATGAATAATGAAACAACTGAGGAAAAACACTGCATTGTTTTACCAGAAATTTCTGTTGCTATGAAACATAGAGTGTGGGATATTCAGACCACTCTGGACAAGAATAGGAAATATGTTACCAAGGATTTGGGGGGGGGGGGGGAATTAATAACTGGCTTAAAAATTTACCAAATTACTGTCTGCATAGCTGATTGTAAAGAGGTCGGCCATACAAACAGCAAAATGAAATAACATATTAAAATGTTGGGTGTGAAGGGGCCACAATGTCTGGTTGGCTGTAAATAGGCCAACAAGATTTGAAAGACTAATAATTAAAACAATAATGATGTACACCAATGAGTGGCTGTAAAATAGACACTCGTTCATCTTAAAACCTAAGCTAGTCTATCTAAAACTTTGAGACAAGACTGGCCAGTACACAAACTTTTAATACCTTAGCCACATTGCATTCATCATTATTTAAAATAAGGGACAGATTGGCTAATCTAATGTCTGCTCTTAAATCTGCATGTGTCAAATTCCGATGAGTCCTCTTGGCGGTACGTTAAAGGGTCAAAGGACAGTACCCTATATGGAATCAAGTAAGGAGAACCTTATTACTTCTCACTCACTGGAAGGAGCTGTTCTGCATCTGAATGGTCGGTTTCACCAGCTGGAGCTTATTATGCTCAACGTGCAGCCACTGCCTCTGCCAGACATCGAGAACAATTATTGTTATCTTGGTTGTCCAGGTGGGACCGTGTCAATTTATTGAAACCTAACATTTCGGCCATCATTCCTCTGGTGAGAGCCATAGAATAATGGCTGAAATTTTAGGTTTCAATAAATTGACGTGGTTCCACACGGACAACCATTATAACATGTACAATGACCATGGAAGTATACACAAGAACAAATCTTTTTGCTGCCGAGACAAGGTCTGACTTTGGGACAGCATCAAACTCAGTTCTGACCTTGTTAAATGCTGATTTGGCAGCTTTATCAGCTGCCTCATTCCCCGTTTCTCGCATGGCCAGCTACCCAGTAGAATAAAACCTCCTTTCTGAAAGATTGGAAGAATCAGAGGACATCCTGGGCTAAACAATCTGCTGGGTACATATTTCCTAGTGCTGAATGGCGCTAAAGGAATCACAGCATATAATATACCTGATTTTGCACATTACTTTCATATGCTGGAACAACATTAATTAAGTATAAAACAGTGTGGTCTATATGCTACAACTGCTGTTCAGGTTATAATTGGACTACAGAGCAATCTACTCTGTTAACCTGCTTAGACCCATCAGTATATACAAGGGAAAATACGTGGTGCTGTTGAAAACTCTAAAAGAAACAGTGCCAGTGATAAACAGTTTACTGTAATGTGACAGATCTAAATTTGTTCTGGTCATATTTAAAAGCCAGGGAGGAGATTTACTCCAATCCTGGTGATAAAATATGGTCAGCTCATAACCACGTTCTTCTAAAATTGTACTTTTATGGTAGCTGAAGGATCTGGTAGCTCTTCTACGATTTGTGTACAGGCATTCAAAGGGTGAGTTCATCACTGCATCATAAAATGGACTGCCACGTGTTGAGGCAATGTGCACTTGCACCATGAGTAGATCCAATGGGTGACAAGTAGCAGCTCAGAACAAATTCTGGGAATAGAGCTGGTGCATTATGCACTCACGGTGAGTCGAATTCATGCATGGTGTACGCTGTCCGACATCCAGAGATAGCTGCCCTTTGCCGAACCATATCCGATGCAGCCATACTCCCCCTATAATAATATAAATTGTAGCAGACAGGAGCAATCTTAATCCCACGACTTGCCACACAAACACTTTTAAAAATTCAGAGCCTTTAAAGCTCTGGCTTTCATATCTTCAAGATGACTTTAGTATCCAAAATGTAGCCCAGAAAGTGAACAGTATCTTTAAAACTTAAAAGGGTGTTCATCGCAGTAAATGACTATGAGTAAAAAGTAAATACAACAGAGACACGAAAAACAGTGTGTACTGGCCATTCATCAAACCTATTTAGTGTGAGCTGCAGCTGCCTCTCAGCAACTGTCACGCTAGACGATGAACGAAAAAATCACAAAGTCATCAACAAATGAGGTGTATTGGATGGGACTCCTTAAAAACTGAAAAAATGCTGTTGATAGTGACAGCAAAAAGTGACACTTAAAACTGATCCTTAAGGAACAACATTTTCCTAGATAAAAAGATCTGATACTTCATAGTATACACAATGCCAAAAGCAATGCTGCAATAAAAACAATTCATGTACCTGTTTTAAAAATACCATGCAGCAGATAGTATCGAAGAAAAGGTATTGGCTGCGAATAAGGTGTCCTATACCGCCATTTCCAACACGATCAGGTTGTCCAAGATGGAACGGAACTTCTTGAATCCACACTGAAAACAGATGAGCAGATTTTAGGACTTAAGACATCAGACAAGGAGGCAGTTTATAATCCACTCTACTCTCTTCCCAATGCAGCTCGTTAAGGTGATGCTACAATATCTACTTGGTAACATTTAGTGTCCTCCAGTCCAAATATCATTAAAAATATTTAGAAGGTACTCTTTAGCATCTTTGCTAAGTTTTCTCAGCATCTGGTACTGGATCAGGTAGGCCTCTGATGCGGTATTTTGTGCAGCTCCCAAGATGTAAATGGGCTATTTTACATCTGTAAATCCAATGAGTCAAAGCTTAAAATGCGTCTTTCAGCAGCAGTTCTTCTTTGCTGGAGCTGAAGGGCCTATCTGGCAGACAAAGTGATGGCAGCAAAGGACTATGCTTCACTTGTCGGTGACTACTCACCCCTGATTCAATAATCCTGATATCGGAGATCGAGAGTACCTTCCAGTTGTATGGTGAATAGACTTCCTTACCTTTTACGATATTGTGGAAAGGTTCTTAATCACACGTCGTGCCTTAGCTCTTGCAATTTGGAACACTGCTAGGTTGTCAAATGTTGGGTTCAACTTAAAATGATGCAATGCTCTTCTGCAACCCTGAATAGCAAAATGACAGTCGTCCCTCCATTCTTCATAGTGTTCCCGAGATGCTGAATCACTTCTGTAAAGTGATTCATCTTCTCCTCAATGTTGAGGATAAGTGCTCTTCAGAACTAAGCAGAAATGAATAGTAAGCAGACAAATATAAAGCAGTTGTTATGGACAACATTACCACTAATTCTTCTTGCATGTCTAGTATTATTTAGATTGACTCGAGGACTGGAAATGTACTATAGTAAAATGGGCATCGTGGATTTAGGAGATAATTCTTGTGTGCCATGTGCATATTTCTTGCTGGATGAAGGGATTCTTGACATGTAGGTAGCAGAGTGTCAAGAAGGAAATATAGCATCGAATGAGATGTAAGTAACAACAATAGTAGCACAGACCTTTGCTATTCATAATTATAATGAATAATTCTGCTTTTTGTTTACATTAAGAAGTTATGTGACTTGAGGGTAATATTTATTGCAAAATAGGATTGAAATGACAGAATTTAAACACCAAATAAGGCTCTGATTAGGACTACTAGATGCAAAACAAGAATCAACATATTACATATACATATAGAAATAAAGGTTTTGTATGATGGTATGGGGGGGGGGGGGGTGCAATTGCTTATTGAAGACAAAAAATATAATTACCTTGGCATATTAATACAAAATTAAATCCACAGAGTTTCGGCTTGTCTGTATGACTTAACTAATCTCAATTACCACTGGATAAAATTTTATGTGGTTTTCAGTTCTGGATGAACATTTGTATTCTTTAAACATTACCTGTGGGAGCTGAGCTGTAACGACTTGAGTGAACTAAGTCAGCAAAAGTTAAAGATCAGTGCACTTTCTTAGAATAAGCTGCCTAAATCATTAAATGTATAAAAATACAATGTTTCAAACATTTTTGGGCATGAGAAGTTCTAAAAAATAATATGTGGTCACATATATCTATTATTTGCAATACAATTTGTAGAATATGGTAGGATCGTTTCTTCTCTTTAGTGACGCAAACTTATCAAAATTATTTTGTTCAGTTTCTAAGAAATTACTATTACAGCATGAATTTTGCAGCTGCGATTTAGACTACATCAAAAAGCGGGCAGGCTGAGTCATTATAAAACTAATTTATGCACCTGTAAAAACTATTCTTTGTAATTACTAGCATTAATCAGTATGTTTCTTTCTTATTAAATGGTAAAAAAAATTGCAAGAATAGACTATTACTATTACAATTACTCCATGATTCACTAAAAGTGTTTGGCGGAGGGTGCATTGCACCTATCAAGAAAGGTAATGGTTTGGAAGGGATATACGGGATATGGCAGGTGGCGCCCATGGGCTATTGTGAGGAACCATGCCAGCATTCGCCTGGAGCGATCTAGGGAAACCATGGAAAACCCAGATCAGGATGGCTGGAGGGCTTTATCGGAAGCTACTCCTGTCCGATTTTGTGTTTACTCACCCGATAAATCCATTCTATTCCATTCCCTAATCGATCGTGGAAAAAATGAGTAGAGAAATGAATCGGTTCTGGTCCTGATTTCTCTCATCTTATTTTCGCGGTCATTCTGAGATATGAATGTTGATGGTAGCAATATTTGTTTGCTGTCATTCCGAAATACGTCAGTCAAGAATTTTTCAATTAGCTTCAGTCGAGAGCAACGCCTTCGGTGCTCCAGGTCTTCCCAACCTAACTCCTTCAACATAGCACTTACACTTTCCCTCCAACTATATATACCTGTCACTAATCGGACGGCTCTTCTTTGGACCATCTCTAATGCCTCCATTAATCCCTTTTGTTGGGGACCCCATACAGAGCAACAATATTCTAAGTGAGGCCTCACTAGTGACTTGTACGCAATCAATTTACCTTCCGGAGTGCATTGTTTTAAATTATGACCTAGAAATCGAAGCATACAATTTGCTTTCCCAATTACATTCTCGATATGCTCATTCCACGACAAATTATTACGAATTGTTACCCCTAGGTATTTAGCGGAATCTACCTGTCTAGGGACAGTGCCATTAATTGTATATTCAAAGCTAAATGGTGTCACCTTTTTACTTACACGCATGACTTGGCACTTTTTAGCGTTTAACTCCAACTGCCAATCTTTACACCATGCAATTATTTTCATAATATCGTCTTGTAACAAAGCGCAGTCGTCCTGGGTTGTGATTTCACGATAAATAATAGCATCATCGGCAAATAATCTTTTCATTCCCCTTATTATGTCGCACAAATCATTAATGTATGTGAGAAACAACAGAGGCCCTATCACGCTTCCTTGGGGAACCCCTGACCTCACTTCGGCAAGTGATGAACGCTCACCGTCGAGAACTACACAATGTGTTCTGTCCTTCAAAAAGTCTGCAACCCAATCACATATTTGTCTAGATATACCGTAACCGCGAAGTTTCCTAAGTAACCTAGTATGAGGCACAGTGTTGAAAGCTTTTTTGAAGTCTAATAAAACTAAATTAACCTGGGATTGATCATCTATAATATGGCTCAAGTCGTGAATTAAGAGGGCAAGTTGTGTTTCGCAGCATCGGCCTTTTCTGAATCCATGCTGATTTGGGTTTAAAAGCTCATCTTCATCCAAAAACCGCATGACATTTGAATAGATGATGTGTTCTAAAATCCTGCAAAATATTGAGGTTAACGAGATCGGCCTATAATTTTGAGGATCATTAACATTCCCACTTTTGAACACCAGACTTACGATGGCGGTCTTCCATTCGGCTGGTATTTTTCCTTGATCCAAGGAGGCAGTATATAATTTCATCAAATACGGCGCAATTTCCTTTGAATTGACTATTAAGATAAGCTCTGTACAGCCTACCTTACAAAACAATGCAATATTGATAGCACTCATGCTTGGACTCGGAAGCACTGAAAAGTCTTGAAATGAATCTCAGTATTGATGGAGATTAAGCAATTTGGGGTTTCCTAAAGCTTAAATGTAACTGAACTGCTTGGAATGTCAGATTGATTAAAAGAACCTCAGATTTAAGAAGAAATCAAAATGAAATGCATAAATTTAGCTGTGATATCTGAAACTAAGACTAAACTTACCTTTCTTGAGAACTATACAATGTTTTAAGTGGCGCAACCCAAAAGTTGTATTCAGTCTGCAGTAACCATAGGGTATCCCAAAATTAATGTAGGTTATAATTTTTTGAAAAGAAGTTTTATTTATTCGTTGTTTAATTAAATTATTACATTATTTCAAAGGGTAAACATTGCAATTTCCAACAAATGTCCTCTTCAACTTTGCTGACAGTGGTATATTCTTCTAACAAAATTTTCAACCTCATTTACACATAATTTCAGTTCAATTCCATCAAGAACTATGGATTTCTAATTTTAATTCAGAAATCATTTTAATTTTTTAGCATGGACTATATGAGACCACAAAGAAAAAAAAGTCGCATGGTGTCAGATTGTACAACCTTGATAGCTATTTCTGATCATCATTTCATGGGATGAGTCATCCATGAAATTTCTACTGCAACTATTGGTTGGTTCATGTATATATTATGAGCATTGGCACCATCCTGCTGAACCAAATAAACATATCCGTTCCATCCAAATGAGGCGACAGAAATTTTGATATAATATCACCATAAAGTCGACCATTTACGGTCAATCCTTTTCTGGCCTCATTCTTGAAGAAGAAAGATACAATTACATGGCCGGTCCAAAATTCAAACCAGACTACCACTCGTTGGGCATGCATTAGAAAGTCTTCAATGACCTGACAGTTGTCCATGCCCCAAATGCTGCAATTATGGTTACCCGTTAATATAGGAATGAGTCTCATTGCTGAAGATTATTTTTCTAGCAAAGTTGTTGTCTACTTACAATTTTCCAGCACCCATTTAATCAATATTACATGCACTGAATGGTTGTTTTGCTTAAGTTCTTCAGTAAGTTGAATGTTCTAAGGATGTAAACTCAGTAGTTTTGTCGAAATCTGCTACATGCTGCTTCCTGAAATGCTCATTTGCAATTAATGACGTTTCATGATGTTTATATATGGAAACATTGTTTTTTCTCCAACCAACCAGTACAAGAATGGAAATTTCTTCTATGGTTCATAACTGTTTCTGTTTGTTCAAATTTTTTAATCAGTCTTCAATAGTAGTCTCATTTGACACATTTCTCTGACTGAAAAAAGCAAGTAATTTTTGCACAGTCTCTGCAAAACTTTCTCAATTATTTTAAAGTTTAATGGCTATTAAGTACTGCTCTATTATATATCACTCCATCAGTGGCGTAGCTAGGTCAACAAGGGCCCCGGTGCAAAAAATTTATTTTGGGCCCTCAGGCCAGTCGGGCGACGTTTTTTTTTTTGCTTTGTGTGCTGGTAGGGGCCCCCTGAACTGAGGATGGGGGCCCTTGTATTGTTCTTTTGGGGCCCCCGAGCAGTGGTTGGGGCCCCCCCTGAGCAGCGAGGGCCCTTAGTGAGGGTCGCCAGTTTGCCGTGAAGGCTCGTGGGCCCTCTAAACTGCGCTTGAGGGCCCCTAGAGGTGCACTTAGGGGCCCCTTGAGGTATGCTTGGGAGCCCCCTGAGCGTGAGGGCCCCGGTGCACTGCACCGCCTAGCCCCATAGTAGCTACGCCGCTGCACTCCATTTTGACTAACTTCAATGTGTTTACTGACAACATTTGATTTCTTAAAACGCTGCAAACCCAATAGAATAAAAATGACACTCAATTTAAAATCTGAGTTACTCATTTATTAGTGAACTCATTCATTTGTAAACAAGAATTATAATAGAGCAAATCAAAATCACTGGAGTGTATATAATAGAAAAGGGGAAAAAGGAAGAAAACTGTAACCTTTTACAAACAGAACAAAATCAACAAATATAATAAAAGTGGCAGTTTAGTAACAGGGGACATAATTCCAAGAGTATGAAACCAACCAATCCCTAATGTTATAGATACTTTTGAAGGAAGTTCATTAAATAGTAAGGGGAAAATCTCAATAAAATTTGAAAATTTCAATACTTTTTATAGGGAGAAATATTTTTATAAATATACAAGGGCTCACCATGGAACAAAATCCATTATTATTTAGCTAATGGTTAACATAGTAACTGCTGTAAGAATTAATGTAACTGAATATCAGCAATGGATAGTGTAACAGCCCTAATACCTGAATTTTGAATAGTACCGGTATTGTACTGTATGAAATATTTGTAGTGAGCTAAAGTTTGCTTGAAAGTGATTTGATATGTTTATTTTGTAAATTCTTGTAAATCAGTGTATATAGACTTTATTTTATGTAAGAAAGTTATTTAAAGTCCATTTAATATGTTTAAGAACCGAATTGTGCAAGAGAATTTCTTAAAAGTTTGTAATTCTATGTATTAATGTAAGTTACGGTGTCTACAGGACAATTTTCTACCGTTTGAAAGGATTTCTGTAAATAATTTTGTATTTAAGTATCTATAATTACCATTTCTGACCATTTTGTAATGTTGTTAATTAATTTTGTATTAATTCCGATTGTTTTTAATATGTTAGATTGTTTGAGTGATTGTTAATGATCGAGAAATATCGGGCGGATGCCTTTGAAGAATTCTCGTAATTTCGATAGACTCTATATAAACAGATCGCCTGGACAGAGCAGTTTAGTATTCAGCATTCAGTTAGTAAGTCAGATTAGTTGGCAGTATTCAGTGTTACAGAGAGTTTCAATCATTCAGTTGAGTTTGCAACTGTGCATCTCTGTATTGTAACTATAATTGTGAATATCGCTGACTTGTTTGGATCACAAATAAACAACCATCTTCATACTTAACCTGTTTGGTGGACTTTTTAATTAATTAATGCAGTTCTTAAACCACCGAAGAACCCTAACAATAGATCACTATAAAACCTTATGGTACCCTTATAGAAACGTTAGTCACCAAATAAGTATTGATAAAAGACCTTCCAAAGGAATTAATCACATTTTCCATGAAAAATTAAAGCAATTCTTTCTCTGCCAGGAAAACAGATCTGTTTTCAATATGATGTAAATGTCCTTGAATACTAAGTTTTTTGCCTGATTTATAGGTTCTGGAAAAGCAAGGTAGAGGCAGATGAATGGAAAGAAGTCAATGTGATTTTTTCTCTTTAAAAAAAAAAGTGACCAAGCAATATGTTTTAATTATATAGATATTAGTAATCTGAACAGAGGATTCAAAACATATTCCAAAATATCACTTCAAGTCTATTACTAATTAAACTCTGTTGGAAGAGTGAAGTTGTGTTCAGAAAGATCAGGCATACATAATGTTTGTCATAATACAAACAGTATTTAATTTGCATAGATGACGAAACACGTTGTAAAGGTCATTTTTAAACAACATTTAAGTATCACAGTTTTGGGTAATGACTTTGCTAAAGAACGACCCTGTCGCGGCGCGTGTTTGGAATGTGACTAAGTCGGTATTGAGTCCGGGCAATGGCCTGAGGAATTTGCTAGGCCAGCTGGGTCTCCGACCGACAAAGTGCCGAGCCAGGTGGCTGACGCCGCAAAAGGGGTTACCACCGGGCAATCGGTCTCGAGTATTCGATCGCACGGGACCGCCCACACCTACAAGCCAGTGCTCTCCGCCAGTAGTTTAAGCATCCTACGGTATAGCCGAGTGGACAGCGCCTCTTGGTCCGCTATCGCCCATGTACAACAACCTATACGAATAAACCATTTATTCCAAAGTCTGTGTGTTAATCCGCGAGGAGCTTCCCACAACCTGTTAACTCCAGCCTAGGTGGGCTCGAACCAGGCCGCAGTTCGTCACGTAGAAGAAGAGGAAGGCGCGACCAATCGTACGGCCGCTAGGCTTCACGGCATTCCCGGCTGGGCCCGGCGAAGTTGCTGCAAGTAAGTGAGCCCAGAACCCTTCCGCATAACTTCGGCTATCCACCCGTTCACGGGTCGGCCCCGAGCACACGCCAAAGGAGTCGTGACACAAAGTGGTGTCAGAAGCGGATTTTGGGCGCGGGAGAGCACGGCGGACTTTCGACGTGGAACGACACGGCGGGCGTGCGGCCGGCCGGTCAGCGCAGTGAAGCGGCAGCTGACGGACTTTGTCAGGGGCTGATTGGCCAATGCTAGTGGGCGTGTGTGTGTGGATAGGTTTGCTGACTAACTAACCTTAGGGAAACACAGCTCCGCTTGAAGAGTCTCTTCTGTTCTTCTGCCAGCTCCACTAGAATCTTACCATTGGACTGTTTGGGCTAATACTTGACACCACTATGGATTGAAGGCCACAGACCGAAGGTTAGAAATTTACATAAGTTCTTACTACATGAAGAATGCAAGACTTGCAATGGAACAGTTTATTGGCTTCTAACACGGAGTAGTGCAGTTTATAGCGCGCCACAAAGTGGATTCCAACTATCACCAACTTATCTAAGCCCTGAACTGTAATAGTTAATTGTTAGGCATATGGTCGCCCGGGAGGGTGGCAGGCTCCTAACAGGTGGTTATCGAAGTATGCTCGACTACTCTCGCCAACTGCCCGACAGTAAAAGACACTACTTCATCGCTTGTACTGCCCAAGCTGCCTCGGCTGACCTACAATTATGAAGGAGACTGCACTTTAAGGTGCTGACTGCAAGCATGCAGATTCCTGGCTGGTCACTGCTCGAGCGCGCTCAGCATGGCAATGATCGCCGATTGCTGATAGCTCGACGACTGAATATTCTTATAATTCCCCAAATAGTAATGGTCTTCAAAATGACCTCTTACATATACCTCCCTCATTATATAAAGGTGTTTTCCACAACGCCGAAAAGTACAATATGCAACATAGTTGGATTTCCACTATGAAGCTCACAAAAATATTGCAACATTTTTAAATACTTATTTTTCAATTCTGGTGTAGATGGTCGGCCAAGCCTGAAGATAAACAAAGTCAATTAGAATTTTATAACATAGGAACAATAAAACAATTATACAAATGACATTAAATAAATATAATTTTTGGAGTAGATGGTGTATGGTCATTCTCAACATGTGCCATTTAATTTGAGTTCCACATAGCTACCAATGTTTGCATAGCGTTTGATATCATGGCATTAGCAGTATTTTGTGCTAGTTTGGCTGAATTTTTCGGATACAAACAGATTACAATAAGTACAGTTAAATTTTGATTGTCATAATGATTCGATACTTCAGGATAGGGAAAAAAACAGTTACCCGTCACTTACCACAGATGAAGGCAGGAGGGCGAAACACGTAAAAACACAAATACAAAAGAATTACACAATATTTCGACTTTTTAGTCTTACTCATGTAGGAGGCGAGACATATGGCAGGGGGAAAGATGTGGTCACATCCGAGCTACACAGACATTATATTTATTTGTTTCACTTTTATCGCTGGTCAAGCCTATTCCCCCCCCCCCCCCCCCTCCCGGCAATTCTTCCACTACCACGCGTTTTCCGCCTGTGCTTCATTCATGTGGCAGGCTCGGATGTGACCACATCTTTCCCCCTGCCATATGTCTCGCCTCCTACATGAGTAAGACTAAAAAGTCGAAATATTGTGTAATTCTTTTGTATTTGTGTTTTATGTGTTTCGCCCTCCTGCCTTCATCTGTGGTAAGTGACGGGTAACTGTTTTTTTCCCTATCCTATCTTATTTTCAGTGCCTCGCGGCAGTTTCTTTGTTTCCTTTATCCAATTGATTCGATACTTCGTTTAATTTAATCACATCTTGCTTATTTTGCAAACATTTTGTTCTGCTTTCTAAGATATTCTAATTATGAACTATGGTATACTGCTTCTGATAGATTAAATTAATTATTCAGCTTAGGAACGATCGATAAAATCTTCGTATACTATTTTACACATTATCGTATTCTTCAGGGTGCCTTAATTTGAAAGAATTATGTTTCTTGCATGAATTGTAAGACAAGTAATTGTCACTACAAATATGCTTACTATTTCTCTTGACAAGTGTCCAGCAAAGTTTCTGTAAAACATGATTGTTGGACAACTAGATGAAAAGAACAAGTGATTACCGTAGATTGTTTACAGTTGCTTAAATTACTACGTATAATTTAACACTTACGTCCTGTGATTTTTACTGAGTAGCATGATTCAAAGTAATCCACTATTAACATATTGCTCCACCCTGAATTAGATGAGTCTATGATTACGTTAACAATTTTAAAGATTTTAGTCTACCAGACAACACTTATGTCAATACTATGATAAAACATAGATAGGTCTCGTGTGAACATTAAATTAACATATAGTTCTCTCATCCACCTGATTATAATTAGTCGTAGTATAATAAATATGGTCTAGGACTTAGTAAAACATCATTCCGTTAACAGTTCATTTATTTTTACTAGTCACTATTGATCAAACCATATGTGAAGGACTTCAATGCTTGTATCTCATTTGTTTTACTCGTAAATGCATTAACTAATCATCAGGAAGTGAATTTTAGTTTACAATACATTACAAGTGTCAAAATTGTTACGATTTCCTAATTTGGTATTTCTACTTTTTTAATTTCAGGAAATCATAATTTCATAATGAATCTACTACAATAATATACACTCCTTAGTAAAGATAACTCCATTCTTAAACTGCTTAGTCTGAAGTGACTGTGCTACTATACTGGCTATAAGTGCCATGAACAGAAATAAGTTTGGTGCAAAAGAAATACATTACATGTAAATTACTATTAGTTATTTGCTGCTTATATATTTTAGTGACAAACTGATTGATTTCCGTTCTTATTACTAAATTGGTTCTACACTAAAATTATTAACAGTTCTGTTTGTGATACTTATGTGTTCGAAGCATTGTGCCAAAGTTGCTGCATTTCACCAGTAGACTCGGCATATCAGGTTACGCTGCGCGTCACTGGCCCTGGTCTGGCTGCTCGCCGTAACGCTATCTGCAAAATTACACTTCCGACAGTACCTTGCCTTAAAACTAAACTATACATAATTTTGACAAAGGTGGGAGGTGGCCCTCAATAGGAGATCTACGACAGAGAATTATCCGGTAAAACTGCAAGAACGGTTAACATGGGGTCGACTTTGTTCTTTAAACCTGAAGACAACCATTTGCCTCCTGCTGAAGGCAGTTTCTCAAATTCTTTAATTTTATGGTTTAATTAATACCCATGTCTCGGTATGCAATTCATGAGCTCATATACTTTCTCGCAAATGATATGAATAAATTTATTAACGGTTTAAGCCATTGTTGGGCTGCGGAGATTATAATGTGAGTTATGTATTTCCCTTAATTTGACGTTTGAATTCCCTGTAACTTCTAATTTACCGTGTTTACTCTCTTCCCGATTGTTTTGTATAATAATTTCCTTAACTTGGAAGCCCCAATTTTTCCTTTTTGATTCACCAGTAAAACTTGGAAAATATTGGTTACCATTTTCATGAGTCTTTCCGTTACTAATGTCATGCAACTGCTAATGATGATACAGAATTTACACGATTTTTCCCTAGATCAGTGGTGAACTACCGTTCAATACTCCAGACTAGACGGTATTTATCAATGCAAAACTTGATAAGGTAAAAGTCATGAAAGGTAAATACTACAATTTAATGTGTGAACAAATAGATGGATTCTCCTTGGTAGTGCAATCTGCTTATTATCTAACAATTGATTAGACTTACTTGCTACAATAATGATGCTGTGATTACGCTCTGCCTGTCTTATCCCCGATTAGTGCCAATTTAAAATTGCTAAGAATAGTCACACAACGCTTGATGTTTTCCTTTTAAATATTTCCCTTTATAATTTGCATATAGTTCCGTACTTCCTAACATCATCTCCTATTTATAGACATTTTTCCCAGCTGATTGATTTATTTATGTTACACTTATGTTACTATTACGCACTCTTATATATCTCATACAACACTTACCAATAGTACAAAACTTAATTCTGCAACATTTACACTGAAAATAACAGCTAATATAGAGACAAGAAGTTGGTATATTTTTCATATTTTCACTTCTGATTCACTTAGTGGGATCTCATTCTGATGAAACTCCTCACAAGTATAAAAGGTATTTAAATGAAGAAAACGTGCTCTAAGAATTATTTGTGAAGTAAGCACACGTACATAGTTCTATTCAATGACATACTTCAATAAATGTTTTTTACGAAAACTTATCGACTTTAAAACCAAACTAAGAGTGTTTTTTGCTTCAGAAACCCTTTTACATTATGAAAGAATTTTCTTCTCGGAATTTTTCAACTGAGGAAATACTATATACTTGGTGTATGGAAGTGGAAGTGAAACCAACTATGACGACATGAGAATGAATGTAACAGAAATGAGTTTTCTAAAAAGGTGCCGAGGGATGTTCACAACTAAAAAAGAAGTGTAGCAATATTAGAGAGCAGCTATGAATATTAGGAACATACCCAGTAAGATAAAATCTCTAGAAAAAATTAAAACTAGTAACTTTCCAACATGTCCTCTTCCGTATCAACCCAATGCATACAGAGAATTTGGATACCCAGAACCCAATGGCAAAATACAATGCTGGACTGACATAATCCAATGATGAAGGTTTGAGTTCTTCTTCCAGCTGTCAAAAATGAATATAGCAGCCAGAATACCTGTCACCCAGGTGTACAGTGTTATTGTATCCTACAAAAATTGACAAATATATATTTTACATTAATCCTGTGGCAGCTGCAGTTGTAAATACAGACTGGTTACCATATTGAATAAAATATAATTTCCTATCGAAACTGGTGAATGTATGCTGAACTTTTCAGTCTGTTGAAACAACACCATAAATCATTCTTTAAAATATGAAGATGGGGCTTGTTTCATAAGGTTTATCTTTTAGGGGCTGATAACGGGTGCAATCATCCATGGATCTATATCTGCTCTCTCATCTGGCCAAAAACAATCAAATCCATGTACATGTAATTAGGACATCCAAAAACCCTTCTACCACAAAATAAATCGAGGAAAGAACAAAGAGAAAATTACTGACTTGTATAATACTATCTTATTCCAATTGTTGATATGAATTTTATACTTAAGTTTAAAAACTAAAAACCAACACAGTTTAAAGTTAGAAAAAATTTATCACTCACTGATGCTAAAAGGAATAATTCTTAGGATATCCAATATGTCAGGGATCATTTTCATCATATTTTATACATACAGTGAAAACTTCAATCAATAATAAAATAAACTAAAATGGTGTTACCATGAAAGGCTACACAAATAAAGTAAAATCATTCTATAATTTACTTTCACAATTTTAGTTTCACATGCCATCAACTCTGAGGAAATAAGATTTTATTTATTTTATTTTATTTATCAATCTTATTTCATGTATCCCTACTGAGGTAGAACCTCTGGGATGTGAGACATTTCGAGATTAATACACATACATACAATAGGAGTCATAATCATAGTGAAAACAATTATATGTTATAAAGACAAAGAGAATAAAAATAAACATTAATTTTTGCAAAAGGTCATATTGAATACAATTAATTATTTTGTTAAAATTATTGAATGGAGGAGAAGGAGATGCCAATAAGATAATCTCTCAGTTTTTTAAAAAAATATACCATTATTATCTGCAAATTGTTTTATACTCTTGGAGAGTTTATTAAACAGATGTATCCCAGAATAATTAACTCCTCTCTATACTAATGGCAGAGATATTTTTGTAGCATGTTAATTCTGTTTCTTGTATTAAAATTGTGTCACTGAGAATTAGATGTAAGCAGAGTAAAATGTTCTTTGACAAAGCACATGACAGAAACATATACTGAGAAGTCATTGTAAGAATTTTGAGTTTTTAAAGTCTGCAAGAAGTTCTTGGTTTCACCCTACACAGCATCCTAATAGCTCTTTCTGTGCTATGAAAACTTTTTTACTTTGTGAAGAGTTTCCCAAAAAAATTATGCTATGTGACATCATTGAATGAAACTATGAGTAATACACCTGTTTTGTTAATTCAGTAAACCAGCAGCCAAAATTGAAGGGAGAAATAGGTACAATTATAAAAAGGGCACAGGTTTTAAATTTGAAGCGATATTTCAGAGAACAATTCAGCAAATCGAAGGAAGGCTCAGGTACAGTAGAGTCAAGGTGGGAAGAGTTCAAGGAGATAATAAGAAAGGGGGAAGGAAAAATTTATTCCAAAGCAGAAAATAAAGAGAAGCAGAGAACCTATGTACTATAATAGGGAAGTGAGGAGGTTAAAGAGGTTGGTAAGAAAAGAACATAACAGAGTTAAGAGACAGCAGGGTAGTAGGGAATATTTAAAACAACTAAACAAGGACTTAATAACAGCAAAGAAAATGGCTAAAGATGGGTATTGTCAGTGCAGGAGGACCATTGACTGATGCATCTAGAAATTTCTTATGGCTATATCAGGAAACTGAGGGGAAGGGAGGGTGTAGAGACACTTACAGAAGTTACTGACGATTTGAAAAAGGCAGAGATTTTAAGTAACTGGTTCAGTGAAAGCATTAGGGACAATGAATCAGAAACAGGAGGGTCTAATTCGGAGAACGAGCTTAACAACACAATTAGAAATGACGATAGTAAAAAATTTCATATCCATCCTGAGGAAATCATGAAGGAAATAAAAAAGCTCAAAAATAAAGGGGCTGGTGAAGATAATATTACTACAGATATCTTAAAGATAGCTGGATGTGACATTGTACCTTATCTTGAAATATTATTTAAATTGAGTCTAGACACTTGCTGCTTACCACAGGACTGGAAAAGTGTAATAGTAGTACCGGTACATAAGGGAGGGGTGAGAAATAGAGTTGAGAATTACAGGCCAATCAGTTTGACATCAGTGGTAGGTAAATTAATGGAAAGATTGATATGCAACCACATCAGAAATATATGTAAGGAACGTAAGTGGTTTTCAAGCAGGCAACATGGTTTCAGGCAAGGATATTCATGCGAATCTCAGTTAGTGGGATATATGCAAGATATTTCAGATGAAATGGACAAGGGAGGCCAAATTGATAGTGTAGCACTAGATCTGTCTAAGGCGTTTGACAGAGTAAGCCATAAAATGGTAGTAAAAAAGGTAAAAACCATTGGAGTGGATAAGAAAGTCATTTGCTGGGTAGAAGAATTTTTAAAAGGTAGAAAACAGAAAGTTAGGGTAGGAAATGTAGTATCAAAAGAAGTGGAAGTAAAAATGGGTGTGCCACAGGGTAGCGTATTGGGCACCATTGCTATTCATTATTCTAATGAATAATTGTGTTGATTGTTTACTATCTGAAATTAGATTGTTTGCAGATGACATAATGCTGTATAAAAGAATCAAAACGATAGAGGATTGTAAACAGTTGCAGGGTGATCTGGACAGGATATCTAACTGGGATGGTAAACATGGAATGAAGATAAATGCAAAGAAGAGTCAGCTTATTAGATACACACATAAAAAACAAAAGGTTAATTATGAATATAAGGTGGGGAAAGAATTGCTTGGTGAAGACTTGAAATGTAAATATCTTGGAATTTCCTTTGATAACAAATTTAACTGGGCAGGACACATAGGACAGGTGGTAGGAAAAGGTTTCAAAGTTCTGCACTTGTTGGAGAGAGTGATGAGGGGATGTACGAGAGAAGTCAAGGAATTGGGTTACAAAACTTTGGTCAGACCATTGCTCGAATATGGTAGTGTAGTATGGGACCCTCATTTTACGTATCAAATACAGGAGTTGGAGAGGGTGCAAAAAAGGGCTGCTAGATTTGTTTCTGGAAATTATCGCAGAATGCAATCAGTGACGGATATGATAAAGGAGCTGGAATGGGATTCATTGCAAGACAGGAGGAGGATGAGGTGGGTCATGGGAGTGTACAGGGCATATGCTGGCGATGAGGCATGGAAAGATATTGCAATAGGTATGAAAAGTAGTGCATGGAAAGGAAAAGATGACCATGACCACAAGCTGGCACTCGATTTCAGGCACAAGGGTGTGGGAAGATTCTCTTTTTTAGGTAAGGGTGTCAGGGATTGGAATGAGTTACCAAGAGAAATGATGAATAATTTACCGAAAACTTTGAAAGAATTTAAAGATAAAATTAGTAGAGGGCAAATGTAGGTAGGTGCAGGATAGGCGGAAGATGGGTGTGTAGGGAAATTGCCACTGGAGCCTGTGCTCCATTGCAATTAAATTAAATTAATTAAATTCTAGTTCTGCTCTTAGAAATAGTGTTCATATTGCAAAGGTGACACTACTTAACTTTTTCAATAGTGAAGTGATATGTTCGTGCCAACAGTGTTACTCATCTATTTTAATAACAGGGAATTTATACTCTTTGTTTCTAAGGTTGCGTTATTTTTATAGCTTTCATGTAAATCCGGCTATGCATATTTTTTGTTTTAAACCTAATATAATGTGTAATTATTGTAGGCCATTTCTTCCACAGTTCCTTGTTAAACTAATAATTATTCTTTAATAAATACACCAATACAACTGTTGTTGGTTATTATTTATTCACGGATGCGTTTCGCCTCTCTTCACACATGAAAACTGAAGTTTGAAAATGTCGTTCACCAAAAATTGTCATTCAAAGTTGACTTCCAGTGGATTCATAACATCCCAACTTTGTACAAATGTAAATATCTTGGAATTTCCTTTGATAACAAATTTAACTGGGCAGGACACATAGGACAGGTGGTAGGAAAAGGTTTCAAAGTTCTGCACTTGTTGGAGAGAGTGATGAGGGGATGTACGAGAGAAGTCAAGGAATTGGGTTACAAAACTTTGGTCAGACCATTGCTCGAATATGGTAGTGTAGTATGGGACCCTCATTTTACGTATCAAATACAGGAGTTGGAGAGGGTGCAAAAAAGGGCTGCTAGATTTGTTTCTGGAAATTATCGCAGAATGCAATCAGTGACGGATATGATAAAGGAGCTGGAATGGGATTCATTGCAAGACAGGAGGAGGATGAGGTGGGTCATGGGAGTGTACAGGGCATATGCTGGCGATGAGGCATGGAAAGATATTGCAATAGGTATGAAAAGTAGTGCATGGAAAGGAAAAGATGACCATGACCACAAGCTGGCACTCGATTTCAGGCACAAGGGTGTGGGAAGATTCTCTTTTTTAGGTAAGGGTGTCAGGGATTGGAATGAGTTACCAAGAGAAATGATGAATAATTTACCGAAAACTTTGAAAGAATTTAAAGATAAAATTAGTAGAGGGCAAATGTAGGTAGGTGCAGGATAGGCGGAAGATGGGTGTGTAGGGAAATTGCCACTGGAGCCTGTGCTCCATTGCAATTAAATTAAATAATTAAATTCTAGTTCTGCTCTTAGAAATAGTGTTCATATTGCAAAGGTGACACTACTTAACTTTTTCAATAGTGAAGTGATATGTTCGTGCCAACAGTGTTACTCATCTATTTTAATAACAGGGAATTTATACTCTTTGTTTCTAAGGTTGCGTTATTTTTATAGCTTTCATGTAAATCCGGCTATGCATATTTTTTGTTTTAAACCTAATATAATGTGTAATTATTGTAGGCCATTTCTTCCACAGTTCCTTGTTAAACTAATAATTATTCTTTAATAAATACACCAATACAACTGTTGTTGGTTATTATTTATTCACGGATGCGTTTCGCCTCTCGTCACACATGAAAACTGAAGTTTGAAAATGTCGTTCACCAAAAATTGTCATTCAAAGTTGACTTCTAGTGGATTCATAACATCCCAACTTTGTACAAACTGTGTAATTATGTGCAATAGTGTAAACAGCATGCTGGTTGAGGTCACAGGCGACCAACAACCACAGCTCAAAACTGAAATGTTAAGAAAACATTGTACTCTGAAAATAACTTGACGAGAGTCAAAATGCATCCGTGAATAAATAATATCCATCAACAGTTGTATTGGCATATTTATTAAAGAATAATTATTAATCTAATAAAATTTTTCTCAAAATTTAATTTCAATGAATTTGCCTTGAACAAATTACCTCATTTACTTTAAATTCTAGATTACAGTTTGGTGTTTTTCTCACAGTCAGATTAGTGTCATCTGTCTTAACTTTGTCAGATTACTTTCGAGGGTGGTCATTGATGTATAACAAAAAGAGGAGGGGTCCTACAAAAGAACCTTGTGGCGTTCCATATTTTATTTTCACCCAGTTTAACGAAGCAACTTTACTTATTTTAGAATAAAATTGGAATCTTTTTGCATTCGACTTTCCACGTATGATTTAAACCATTTACATGCGGTTTCATAAATACCATAGTATTCCATGATTTACATAGTCAAATGCTTTGCAAGATCACAAATTATTCCTATAATGTTCATTTTATTATTCACTTCCTCAAATGTGTGTGTTTTTGTTTTGTTTTTTAAAATGAATATATAGCCATTTCTATGGATGATCCTTTTTGGAACCCAAATTGTGAATTAGTGAGGATATTATATTGTGTTGCATGTTTTATTACTCTACAATTCACGACTTTTTCAAAAATCTTTAAGAATCCTGAAAGTAAAGAAATAGGATGATATTTATCAACACATGTTGCTTTTACTTTTCAACAATGGTTTTACAACTGCATATTCTAGTCTATTTGGAAACACACCTTGCATTTAGGATTCACTACAAATTTCTCTACAACTGAAGTAAAATGTTAAATATTTCACAAACTTCCCATTCTTCACTTTGCACAGATTCATTTTGTTCTATTTTTATGTCTTTAGAGTGATTTACTGATTTTCCTGTTTCAGTTTTTATTACATTCCATAGAGTTTTCATATTATTGTCTGGATTCTCTGATATATACCTGTTCTTGGCCTTTCTTATTACATTTCTTATTATTTTAGAATAAAGTTTATAATGAGTTTTCAGTGGATAGTTATTTGACTTTTAAGTAAAGGTCCCTTTTTGTTTTACTAGCTACTCTAATACTTTTTGCTATCCATCCCTTACCCAGTTCACTGTTTGGAGTTCTGACAACTTTACTTTTTTTTTTTATCTTCCTTTGAAAAGTGTTAGAAATATATTAAGAAAGGAATCAATTTTGTATTGACACCCTGTCCAGTGTACACTTCTGACCAGTGTTCATTATTTAAGGAATCTATCTATGAAATGTTTTATATAGTTTTCATTAATGTTTATTCTATATACCCAGCCCTTTTTTATCGATTTAACAGTGTTTCTGGACTTGATACATAATAGATGGGCATCATGATCTGAGATACCATTTATACTGGAAGTATGTTGTAATTATTGTACTGAGAAGTATCCATAAAAAATTATGATATTTATTCTTGTAGGGAAATTTTCCTGTTCCATTAAGATAAAAGACAACATCAAGGCTTCCATATGTAGCCTCTCACTGCTGTTACTGTATATAGAAAGTCAAAATTAGAATCTGCACATAAAACTACTTGTGAAATATAGTAGCAAAAACTCTAACTGAGATTAAAAAAAAAAATGTCATGATTCATTCAACATGTTGTTCTGTACAATACTTACTTAAAACTACACTGTTGCATTGAATTTTATTTTTAACAAAAAAGGCAACTCCCTCCTTCTCCATTTCACATCAACAGAAATAAGAGCTTAGTTTATAATTTGGGATGGTGAAAAATATCTATAATGACTCTTGACGAGTCAATTGCAACAGATTTTACTGATCATGGATATAATGACAATTACTAACATCATACTTGAAGTCTCTTTGAAAATTCAATTGTCGAAAACTACTCATAAGCTAGTTTCTTATTCTTTAAACGAACAATTCTTGCGTACGTGTGTTTATACATATTGTTAGGAAACAAAGGCACTAAAAAGTGGATTCATTAAATATCTGGATAGGACAAAAACCACCACTTACCTTAGAGGAAGATTCCTGCAGCATCAAGACACGGGGGGGGGGGGGGGGGGGGGAAATCACGTACACACAAAGAGCATGAAATATTCAGACTTATCACCCTTCTTCAGCCAAAAGATGCGGTGGCTGCATGATGGAAGCTAGCAGCCAAGTGAGTGCCAGGCCGGCAGATCAAGGTGGGGAAAAAGCAACATGACAGGAAGGGAGTTGATAGGCCTAAACACGAAAATAATAAATCTGATCATAGAAGCCCATCACAGAAATGCAATAGATATCAGCAGAAGGTATTTCCTTATCTTTTATATGGCTATAGCACATGTCTGTATATACACAAATGTTAAAAATTATAAGAATTTTTTAAATTAAAAAAAAAAAAATCACACAAATTCTGATGTTACAAACTACTAAAAGATTACCCTCCTGTAAGCGATGGTTCTGTGGGAAAAGGTAGGGTGCAGACAATGAGTGGAAGAGAAGAAAGAATGCAGTGCTATCTTAAATTATGTCCTGGTGGTTATGTGGTTCCCAATTTCTACTGATAAGCCAGTTCCCACCTTCTGAGCTTAGAGATGCTGCTTTTGTCTGAGGACTCGGATGGCCCGGACCATGAAGCAAGCATTGAAATTGTTGGTACCATGAGTGGTGGCATGATAAGATACAGGGTGGTCAGGGTTTTGAATGAATGTGATTGTCTGTGTCCATTCATTCCTGAAGGCCGGTGGATTGATGGTCAGGCCTATGTAGGAGGCTGGGCAATTGATGCGGGTGAGATGATACAATAGGTGGGAGGACACACACAGCTAAGGAAATGGTGAAGATGGGATGCATGTTGCATAATTTGCAGCGGAATCTGTTACAAGTAAAAGAACCTTGGGGCTGTCTCGTAAGACAAGGAGGCCCATGTTTATGGATAAGGAGTTGGTTGAGGTTCGGTGGTCTACTGAAGCAGATTCTAGGTGGGTGGGGGAGCTTTTTTGGAAGGAGAATCGTAACTTTGTGAAAGGACTCGGTTGATGAATTCCAACCTGGAAAGTATTCGGTTGACCAAAACAGGGCTATGGTTGGTTTTAGATGGTTTTGGACAGGTTGATAGGTTGAATGGGATGTGATGTAGCACACAAAACTTGTTTATGAACTAAATCTGGTGGGTAATTGTGGGATATCAGAGCGTTGGAATGAGGGCCTGCTCATTGGAACATTTGTGTATCCCACAAATACCATGGCTATAGCGGAGGGAGCATTTGATGTGATGAGTATGGGAACTATCATGAAGATAATGTTGTAATTTTGTAAGTTTGATATGGACAGATAAGCTGATGTGGTCATTTCAGATACCCTATTTACTGACACTACCACGAATGTGTGCGACTTGAAATCGTAGTGTTACATTGCACACAGCTGGCACATTTGAAATTACCGACATGCGACAGTGCATTATCCACCGAAAATATTAAACACTAGACTCAAATTTGCTTACACATGTCACACAGTATTTTCCACACCAGTGACAATCTGTATTGTTTTGTTGTTTTAAAAAGAAAAAAAATTGGATTGACAGTTAACAGCACACAGCTTGTTGATAAACAATTCTACTTTTATTCTGTCAAGTGAATTTTAGTGGATCTGTAATTATAGTGCTCATCAAAGTATTATTTCAAGTTCAAAGTGTGGTGTTAAATGGCGTTGTACAATAATTGTAAGAGGTTTCTCGGAAATGTTTTTCTAGTGAGTTTTCACTATCCAATATGGCATCAGAGATCTATGGAAATCTTTTAAGCCAGACAAAGAATTATTCCCTGTTAATGGTATAGTTTGTTTTAATTTATCAGTTAACAAACAACGATGAATTAGATGAAGAAATTGGTTTTGCTAACACCTAAAGAAGTAAAGGATGACTGCACCTGAGTAAGAGGATTTTCAATAATTGATCATTTGCAGGAGGGGCTAGTGTCTCCATTTCATTCCGAATGTTTATAATTACAGAAAAATATATAAAGCAAATATCATTTGTGTTTATTACAAATATACACAATAATTTTAACAATAGTCTGGTTAGCAAAAAACATCATAAAATGCTTCTGGGATTAATAGGAAAAAAAGCTATTTGCCACACAGGGAAAGGGTGAGAGGTGTTAAGGCAAAAGTCACATCAGGCTATGTGGGAGGGGAGGGGGGGGGGGGCGGTGGTTCAAAAGAGGCCGAAATGGAGTCACAAGTTTATAGGCATTCCCTAGTGTTGCAGACTAGAATGCTGAATATTATAGGTTGAATTAATCACATTTACATTTTCATGCAACTGAAGAATTTCCTAAATCATGGCCAGAACATTTATTATTAATTGTAAAAATAACAACAGCAATATTATTTAATATCTATTCCATTATTCTTCATGTTTACGACCTTCCGATCACTGAAGTTAATTTAGCTTGTCTCTGAATCATACTATGAGGTGAAATGAAAGAAAGTTTTATGATAAAAGCAAGTTCAGTCAAACTATTTATTAACAATAATAAAAATGCAGAAAAAATCAAAAGACCCCAAGCAAATCCAAAAATGATCACATTGCATTGTATTTATAGATATACACTCAAGCATCTTAACAATCATTAAAAACATGAACAAACTTTGAATACAGAACAAAAATAATGCAATAATTAAAAGTAAAATACACTTTGAAATGGGGTTCACTGTGTTTAAAGCAATGCAAGCTGCTGTGGAGACTTGTTTGAATAGTCCCAAAAAACACCAAAGTTTAAATTTCTTCTTAAGTATCAATCTTTCTCCTTTTAACCATCTGGAAAATGGAGAAAAAAAACTTTAAAATCTAGTGACTGAATCAAAAAAAAAAAAAAGAATCCATCTTAACATTATGCAGACAAATTTTTTAACACAATTACTTCTTTATTTCTTAAATAGTATTTGTTAAACATTACTAAGCACCTGTTATAAAACTCACATTTCAGTTATAGTTTGGATTCCTAGCTTCTTTTTTCCGCGTGAGGTACTTTTGAGCAAGCACTTCTATGTATGCACTCTTGTCCGTGGCAAATTGCAGTGATAAGTCACTGAAATGTTCCATAAAGCAGGTGAATAGTCAGTTTCTCTAGATTTCAGAAAAAGGGTTTAAATTTACAAAAACATTGAAATATTAAGGACAAAGTGATTTTTGGGTGAAAATCTAATGCTGACAGAGCAGCAAAAATTGAAGTGGATAGGCGTCAGAGAAATTAACATCAAATTATCTGGGGAAAATGTAGGTATTAAATCAATAAGAAAATGTATTATCTTCTACACTCTGTTCCTACCTCTTGCATTTGCATTTCAACTTACCATCCACCCCATGCTCAACACTACTAGCTAATCTTTAAACTGCAGTTTATAAGTGGGTTTACTTGTATATTTGTCTTGTGCAAAGTAGTATTTACTACTAAAAATTTAATTTCTCTTAATATCTCTGTGACAGCAGTGCTGACACATAAATCAGATAAATACATATACAAAACATTGAAATTTTTCAATTGAAACCCCTTCATTAGCAGATGGTGGGAGTCCACTCAAACTCATGAGTCTCATGGCCTGTTGACAAACAACACCTCACTATGTGTAACATGCAACATGCTTCCATCACCATTACAGATTATACCAAACCAATCTCTCCTCCAGCATGAAATAATTGACAGTAGACGAACAAAACTGAATATAGATCCCAGGCATCCAATTACATGGTCATGAAACTCTAAGATTGAAGCTCAAATCTAGGAGGCTAACAGTAATTGCAAACTCACAAAGATTGAATAGAGTGAAGGCGGAAGCCGGAAGCCGAAGGATACCCTGAAGTCTGGAACTTCAAATAGGAAATCCAATATGTGAAGCTTATGCCTTACTACTACTAGTAGATCCTGAACTGGGACTGACTAGCAATGAAGTAAACCTCATTGTGACTGTGGAAAAATCCAGGATGAGCAAAAAACTAAACAATTTCATTTAAAAGATGATGACCTATCCAATTTATAACAGGAACTTTTTTTAAATGAAAATTTCTCGGGTTTTCTGCTGGATAATATTTTTATTTAACTCGTCATCTAACTCAGCATGTGAGGTTTATTCTTCCTTCTGCCGTTTAATATGGCCCATTATGCACTTTGGATTTAAGCAAAAAATGACAAACGTTAGCCGCCTCACCGTTGTTTAATACAGACCATTTTCTTGAGAAAATTTTATTAATTAGTCATTGAAAGAATAGTCCTTCAGTTTTTTCCAACATTGATTTTTTTTATTGTACACTCAGTATTTAAACTCTCACAAGCTTAACAAAACTCAATCCAATGATTTTTTGAGTAAAACTACTACTATAACAACCAGTAAACAAAACTATAGATGCAGTCCGCGATGTTCATTGCTTAAATCTTTGTTTTACATGTCAGCCAACTTAACCATCCCATCATATTATTTTCACTATTATTTACACAAGTTATTTCACAATTAACTAACTCTATGGTTGTTATCTCACAAGCAGCAACCTCCGTTGCCTTCATCAGGTACTGTCATACCGAAGCTAAGACAGTAACTGCCTCACGGATGTCAGGAACTTCTATAAATAGCCCGCTGCTGGAGAGAACTTCCCGCTGCTCCAGCATTGGTTGGCGCTTCAATTGACCCCAGACGGGGTGGAACAGGATGGCCTCGGCTGACTGGCAAATGACACCAATGATGATGGTGCATCACGTGGCTCCACAGAAGTCAACAGTCATTCTATTCGCCATTAAAACAGGTTGGAATAAGTAAAAATTGCATTTTGAGACTCCACAACGGCATCTCAGGCGGTCACCCATCCAAGCTCAATGCTGCTTAATCAGCAGTAGCATCATGCTCAAAGCTGCTGCACACGCAGCACTAACCAAACTGGCCAATCACCTGATTGGCTCGGAGGCGCTGGATCAGCTTTCCCATTGGTCGACACATCAAGAACGCGTCCTCCCGGACAGTTGTGTCCAACACGTTGTAATTTCAGATCTTGGACAATTGGCTCCCATACTTTGCTCAGGAAAAGACCGGAATCTCTGTTAATGTTGTTGTTACTTATTCGAATCTCCAGAGATTCTCTGAGTACCAAATCCCAGAAGTATGATATATGAGCCAAAACTTCAGTATTTTCAATATTTATGTATGATGTAAAATCCTCTTAGCACCCTTGCTGTTTATGTGATGGGTTACTCTGACAAATTGAGGGAACACATCACTGTCCCTACAGTGCAGTAGAAAAAGCAGAGTGCTGATAAGTCTGGCCTTCATTTTGCGCAGCTTCTCAAATTGCTTAATATGATGTAACATCTCCTCCCCGTATAGGTATCTAATTTGGGAATTAAGTTTTTCCTGGTGATCTATGGCTGCTACAGTTGGAAAAATCCGCACTGGCCAAACATGCAGTAGAAAATTTTCATAACATAAAGTTTTGGTTCATCTATCATACTTCTGGGATTCGGTAATCAGAGAATCTCTGGAGATTCGAATAAGTAACAACAACATTAACAGAGATTCCGGTCTTTTCCTGAGTGAAGCCAATTGTCCAAGATCTGAAATTACAACTTGTTGGACACAACCGTCCAGGAGGACGTGTTGACCAATGAGAAAGCTGATCTGCCACCTCCGAGCCAATCAGGAGATCGGTTGCTGTGATTGGCCAGCTTGGTTAATGCCGCGCGTGCAGCAGCTTTGAGCATGATGCTACTGCTGGTTAGCAGCGTTGAGCTTGGTGAGCACTTGGATGGGTGACCGCCCAAGATGCCGCTGTGGAGTCTCGAAATGCAATTTTTACTTATTGTCGCTTGTTTTAAGAAATGTTGACTTCCGTGGAGCCAGTGATGCACCACCGGTGTCATTTGCCAGTCAGCCGAGGCCATCCAGTTCCACCCTGTCTGGGGTCGATTGAAGCGCCGACCAATGGTGGAGCAGCGGGAAGTTCTCTCCGGCAGCAGGCTATTTATAGAAATTCCTGACGTCCGTGAGGCACTTACTATCTTAGCTTCGGTATGACACAGTACGTGATGAAGGCAGCGAAGGATGCTGCCGAACCTTTGTATGTCGAGTTATATGACGAGTTAAATAAAAATATTATCCGACAGAAAACCCGAGAAATTTTCATTTCATCATTACGCTGGGTAAAACTTAATTCCCACAGGAACTTTTTTATCATTTGTAGAGTTTCAGAAATAAAAAGACCTGTGATGAATGGACTTAAGAAGAAAAATAGTACTTCACCAACCCCATTACCAGCAAAATCTTTCCTATCATAGGTCATGCACCCTGTGGAACCTAGTGTACCATGTACTAATTAACTTGCTACCACTGCTTGGTTTCTTACATAGGTGTGACCATAAATTAACTTTTAATTTAAGGAAACTCCAAAAAGAAACAAGCCGGAGTCTGAAATGTGAAAACCAGTGACGGAATGGTAATATCGTTGCATCAGTAACAAAGAGGGTCTCTGACAAGAGTGCAGAAGTCCACATGCCCACCGCTATCGGGTCACAAGTGTATGTCACATGACTACAAAGCTAGCAGAAGCATCAGTCGTCAAGCTCTCATTCATGTTGTAAGCAGTAAAATGGAGGCGTCAAAAGAAGAGCAAAGAGGTGTTGTTCGTTTTCTGACAGCAGAAGGAGTAAGGGGAACGAACATTCATCGAAGAATGTCACAAGTGAACAGTGAATACTGCATGTCTCTTGCAAGGGTCAAGGCGTGGCACAAGCACTTGAGGGAGAGACGGGTGTTGTTAGCTAATGATGCACGATCTGGAACACCACACTGCATTACCAATGACATTGACCATCTGGTTGATGGATTTGTTATCCAGGACCACCGAGTTACAGTGAAAGCTATTAACTGCCAAGGTCAGATTAAGCGTCCGAAGTATTTACACCATCATGGCGGAAAGACTGAACTGCTGCAAACTGTGCGCCCAACGGGTGCCCCACAGTCTTCAGCCACAACTGGAAGCATGGTCCACTGTCTTGATCATATGCAGTACTATGCCAGTGAGGGGAATGAGTTCCTGGCAGAAGTGATAGCTGGAGATGAGTCTTGGTGTCATCACTTCAATCCAAAATCGAAACAACAAAGTCTCCAGTGGAAGCATCGAGGGTCACCACGACCAACAAAATCCAAGGCCATCCACACAAGTGCAGGAAAGATTATGCTGTTGTACTTCTTTGAACAAAACGGCACTATTCTGATTGACTTCCTGCAGCACGGGACAACAGTGAATGTCCAGCGTTACTCGCAAACCTTGACCACCCTTTGCCAAGCGATCAAATCAATGACCAGGCAAGCTCATGAAGATGCAAGTCCTCATACGGCCAACACCCAAAAAAGGTTCTGATGGGAAAACAATTCATCTCGTATGACATCAAGCAGTACGTGGTGAACTGGTTTAAATCACAGCCCCAGGAATTTTATGAGACAACCATTAACTGTCTTGCATTGCTGTGGGGCAGGTGCCTCAACAGCCAGGGCCAATACTTCTGAAATACAGGTACTGGGATTCTGTTCCTTGGCCACCGGCTCATTACTTTTTGAACCAGCCTTATAAGAATGATAGACACAAACAGTGCTCACCAAAAAAAGCGATATTACCTGTGATGTGATGTCATTGAAGATTGAGGCCAAATGGACACCTGGGGGGGCTAATTCCTATATACACAGTTCAGAAAGAGTGATTTCTTGTGGAAATACTCTGATAGCAGTAACCACGAGTTTTGGTTGAAGTGAGATTAGATTAGATCAGTTCTCTTTGATCCCATATGAGAACAGTTTTGGGGATGTGCAACACTACATACAATTATTAACAAATCAATAACATTACTAACTACTGATAACTGGTTAGTTACTTAAAAACCCATTAGTTAATCACTTTCCATCTTAACATGCTTTACATGCAAATATATTGTAAGGTAACCTAAAATTTTGTAACTTCATAACAAAATGTGTTCATAGAACAGTGATTTGAATTTAATGGCATTACATATTAATTTTAAAGTCATTTGCTTACATAATTCAAATCATGCACAAAGAAAACAGTTATAGAAATTAAGAAAGTATCATTAGCATATCTTGTTTTTGGATTAAGAACATTTCATAGAGAAAAACATTACCTTCATTTTCTGAGCTATTTTGTACTATAACTAGTAGAATGAAGTTAGTAATATTATAAGTAGAAGGTTTCCTAGAGGTATGAGACTTTAAAATTTGGAATCAGCAGGAAAGTTAAGCCAAAAATGGAAAATTAGTCAAAACTAGAGGGAAATATATTCAAAGGAGACATTATGTTCAGATTGAAGAAAAATCTTTTCTAGGGATGACACTACAATTGGTTTTTTAATTGGTGCAATATTTGGACTCATATCTGAAAAATAAAATTATGGATAAACAAATTAATATGGCTTCTTCTGGTAATGGTAACATGAGAATTTGAATATAGAACAAAACTTTCTGATTTAGTAATAATAATAAAACCATTTAAGAGCTGTTAATACAGTTGGAGAGTAATGATTTCTTATTAAAAAGGGGACTTGGAATCGTTTAAAACATGTTTCAGAGCTGTCAGTTAGGTATTTTAAAAGATATCAATTTCAGGAGTAAAAAATGTGTATAACAATTTTGGTTCAACCTCTTAGAAATAGTAAGCAAGGCGATCATAGTACCAAATGAAAGAATAAAAAATTAGAAGAAAGTTAAAAGTTATTTCAGCTTAGTAGCTTTAAAACTGAGGAAGTTATAAACTTTTTTGGAATTACAGAAAATAATTTTTTATGGCCAAATCGTTAAAATTACAATTTGTTTATAAGTAATAATTTTAACATTTGTAAGCCCGCCCAACTACCGTCAAAATTTCAGGCAGGTAGGAATTTATTTATGGACATTGTGGAAATTGGATGACAAAATCCAAGAGCGTAGAGTACTACACTTGATCAGAAGTTGGGACTTCTTTCATGTGAATAAGAAAACGCAGCATTCCCAGGTTTCTTCTGTAAATAGCAGCCCTAGGTTCTTCTTCCCCCAGTTGGAGAGTGACCACGCTACTTTGTAGTGCGATCTGGCTGCGAACCTAAGCGGATGTAGGTGCCCGGGAGGCATGTTGAACTTTGAGGCTAGCATGTGGCGAAATTAACATACCTCATGGACTGTAAATTCAGTTAGGGGTCGTGAGGTTGATCTGTCTTGAATGTGTTAATTGTTCCTGCAATTAAAATTCTTTGGTGATGATTTCCGATGTCATAAGTTTGTGACTTTGTAATTTTTTTTGAAGAATATATTGTTTAATAGCTTCAAAAGCAACAGTGACTTTGAATGACTACCTACCTTTTCTAAGTTTGGGTTAGATCAATTTAGGTGGTGACCGAGTTTCAGCAAAGCACGAATTGTATATCCAAAGGTAACAGCACATGGTTGGAGTTAAGGCTGAATGGTTTATGTTTACACCCATGGGAAATTTACTTCCTTACAATATATTATCCCATTTCAGTTACTATATATGTATACAATTTCCAGGTAATTTAATTGCTGCATTGGCATTTGTGAATAATTTCAACAAAAATAAAAACCATAAGCCAAGTTAAACTACCGCTGCAATGAGGATTTTAATTGCCAGCAACTGTTTAAGCTTTGACCATTTACTGGTACTGAGTCTAAATTGGTTATTACATTCAAAGCTGAAATAATTCTCTTGGTTGCTAATCTGTTTAATACTTCCACAACAGATAATGGGTTTTTGAAATGAAAAAAGTTCACTTGATACAAAAAATACTTATATTGTTCAAAATTGTTTTTCACAAATTACAGTACCAGAATGTTGCCTATGGACAGACATCAGGACTTTCGAATCCTTCAAGTGAAGCTTGCAGGTCATAATTACTCACAATTTCATGCACACTCCCGACATTCTTTCTCAATCACCAAAAAATAGTAAAAGAAATTTTAGTTCATGATGAAACAACAACGAAAATATACTCTTAGCATCTGAATGTCATTCGCATTCACTGAAAACTCTCACATCCACTATACTACTATTCTTCAAAAATTTTCAAAGTCCGAAGCCTACACACACATCTGCTCCTGTCAATGTCTGGCTTACAAATGCTGGTGTAACAAGTAAAAATTGCAGTATTTATAGAAAATTCATGTGGGAAACTTTTTCCTTGGGTGGCCAACTTACTTGGATCTAACTGATATTTTAATATTTCATTGCCCTGATTTTTCTATTTTATTCTATGACAACCTATGTTCTAAATTGGCTGGTTTAATAGTTATTGAATTCTAAAGTTCCAATTTGAATAATCATGAATAATTTTTAAATTTCTTAATACCCTTGAAGATATTGGTAACATTCAATTACTTAAAAGTTTTCCATTCCTTTGGCATATGTTACTCTACTGAATTCTTTCTAGTTAGGGAGAAATTCTTATTCAACTGAAACTGTGCATCGACATTTCCACCTTTGCCACCATAATTACCCATTCTTCTTTACTTTATTTCTCTGTAACTACAACCCGGTTTGCCATGGGGTAAACACTACGTTCCTTAGGGGAAAAAAAAACATTCTATCTTCTAGTATTTTTCTTTCATCCCTAAAGCCATTTTTCATCATTTCATGTTGACAGCTGTCCCCCGTGAGTCATTTGACCTCTTTGCAACTCAACAATGAAGCTACTATAATGGAAACTTAAATTTTTAATTAATAAAAAAAACTAATATCATATTCTTAATCTGTGAATTTTTCTGTGTCACCTGAATATATTTTTAACCATATAGCTCAACTTTTTCCAAAATTTACTGTCTTTATTTATCTAAAAAAAACCTAATGCTATTCTTCCTACAGGGTCTATTTCTACATATTATATGTGGGTTTTTATGAACAATCTGTTGCTGTAACAAGATTTCAGTTATCTTTAAAATTGGGTGATATTTCTTTATTAAACAAGTATTTTTTCTCCTCCTCACATGGTGTAATAAATACTAAATTTACAATATCTCTTTAAATAAATTTTTCTGCCTATACATAATACACATCAAAATTTTATGGTTTCTTAGTGGCAACAGATGTGGTGAAAAGGATTCAAATTAGAATTCAACTTTCTGAAACTTAAGTTTTCTTACACTCCTGATTGATTTAAAATTTCTAAAGTGCTGTATTATCCAAAAAAAAATAGTTATAGAAATATTTACTGTATGACTCATAGGTGATAAGTCTCTTTCTAAAAAGTTTCAGAGATATGACGGATATATGACAACCATTTTAATAATTGCGAACTTTGTCATCACTCCTTCTACACATCAAATATATAGTATTTTCTCAGTTATCATTAATAACCAAATTCCAAGAACAAAATTCTTTCACAAAGTAAAATGGGTTCTGAAGTAAAAACTCTTTCAGTTTGGATTTAAAGGTGTTAGGATTTCCTAGATAACATTTTATTTCTTTTGGTAGGACACTGAATAAAGAAGCTCTAGTGAATGTTATCCCTTTCTGTGCAATTGACAATGATTTATAATCTTTGTGAATGTTATATTTATTCCAAGTATTATAGCAATGTATGTTAGCATTAAGATTGAAGTGTTCAGGATTTTCCGCTGCAAACCATAGTACAGAGTATATATACTGTGCTTGCATTGTAAGCACACCTAGATTTTTAAATAGATTTCTGCCTGATGTTCATGGCTTTGATCCGCAAATAATTCTTAGAGCTCATTTTTGTGATTTAAATACTTTCTGTGTGTATAAAGAGTTTCTCCAGAGTGAGATTTCATAAGTGAGCAGGAAGTGAAAATATGCAAAATATACCAGCATCCTTGTTTTTATGTCAGCTATTATCGTCAATGAAAATTTTTCAGAATTAAGCTTTTTTAGTTCAAGTAGTTGTCTCTATACCCAAGAATTTTGTGAAATTTATTTTCACTAAACCATCTGTTAAGTTAGTAATTAAAGAATCATTCCTGTGTTTTGAAGGTTTTGTGCTTATGGGAGTTTCAATGATATGCTAGTACCATCTCCAAAAAGAACCATATATTCACTATGACCTAATGTAAGAGATCATTAACGTAAATTAATAACAGGGTCAACAATTGAATTCTGAGGCACACATTTAACTATTCTCAATTCTGAGTTTATAACCTATGCTATATTAACAACTTTCAAATATACACTTTGATTTTTATTTCCCAAATATGATTTAAACCAAAGGCCTGCCCTCCTATTAATACCACAGTGTTTTTATTTTTCTAGCAGAAATCCCTTAGCCTGATGAGAGAATGTTCCCAGGGAATTCAACTTTTTGCGCATTGGTTCCAATATGTTGTCTATAAAAGCAACAATTGCTGATCTGTCAAAACACCTAGCCTAAAACGAAACTGTACTTTACTGAGTATGTCATTATTGCATAGATTTATCCTTCTCTACATTGCTTTTTGAAGATTTAAAAAAATGCTGATTACGGTTATATACGTCTGTTGGTCTCAGTCTTCTAGGTATCATCCTTCTTATAAAGTGATTTGATTATTGACTTTTTAAGTGAGTCAGGAAAGATCCCTTCCTCAAATTAACTATTACAAATATGACAGATAACTCTCCTAATGTTGCTGCTACATTGTTCCAGTATATGGATGGATACCTTGTTATAACCAAACCACTTATTTTTCAGAGATTTAAAAAGTTTTTCTGTTTCATTTTGATTGGTGGAAAATAGAGACAAGGATGTAAATACTGTTACAGCATCCATATCACCAATAAATTTATTTTTTCAGTAACTATTCAGAAGTATTTATTAAAAGCACATCCTAACAAAGATGGATCAAGTTTGTTGTTAATGCTTAAATGTATAGATTTATGTTCAGGGCATGACGCAATGGTTTCACTTTTAATACTGTTCCACACACTTTCGCTCACCTACTAATCTCCCTGTTTATAGCTAAATGCTTAGCTTATTTAATTGCTTTGGTTAAAAATTTTATAGCAAGTTTTGTAATTTTTTCTGAGAAACACATTATTGTGATTACTAACTTGTACATAAATTTCTGTTTTACGGCTACAAGATGTTTTAAAATCTACTGTTATCCAATTCCTGTTTATTGTTTTTGACTAATTGAAAATAATCTTGTAGGGAGGCACCTTTCATAAATTTCCTAAAACGTCTGGTGAAAATAACTGAATTTATAATTTATCCATATTATTTAAACACAGTGTTCCAATCCTCACTTAGAAGTTGATGTTTAATATTTATATTGAATTGTTGTTTAGTGGCCTACATTTGATAAATCCTTTCTCTGTAATGATTTGCATAGTGTGATCTGACAAACCATTTTTCATTGAAACTGTTCCATATTTCTCCGATTTATTTTTCTGCATAAAAATGTTATCAATAATGAAGTTACCATTTTTTTCTTTTCTACTATAGTTGGGAAATTTAAAGCTTTACAGAGACTGAATGATCTAAGCATTCCAAGAAGATAATCTTTCTTGTAATATTCCAAGAAACTGGTTAAATTTGCTGCCTTTGGCCATCTGATTGGTAGTGAGGCCTACACAAAGTTTGAGCAAACATACACAGAATTTTGGTTTTCATCAGAAATTTTAATTTTCTCTCTCTCTCTCTCTCTCTTCAAAGTAATCTCCACCAGATCTAACGCACTTTAACAAATGTATACAGTACTTCTGTGACATGATTTTTGGTATGGCTTTTAGCCCCTTCAGCAATTCTGTCTTTATCTGTTCAATATTGGAATCATGTTATCCTTTCATTTTTCTTCAACTTTGGGATTAGGAAGAAGTCACAGGGATCAATGTCTGTTAAAAATGGATGCAGAACTTAACAGCTAAATTTTTGGCAAAAAATTCATGAGCTAACAGTGAAGCACGAACAGATGCATAGTCTTGGTGAGATTAACACGAGTTGTTTTCTCACAAACCCTGGCATTTTCTTCAAGCAACTGGTGTTGAATTTTCCTTATCGATAGTGCAACCTGGTGGCAAGAATTTGTGATAAACTATGCTACCGTATTTGACCAAAATTAGCTTGTTGTGCTAGGCTCTTCAGGACGTTCCCATTGGGACTTTCTTTCAAAGTCACATGTTTCATCATCAGCTATGGCCTGTTTAGCACTACCATACTGTCATTCAGAAGCACTGTAAAGGGTACTGTTTTTAATTGAAATTCAACTTTAGAGAAAATTTTGCTGCCACATATTTAATAACAAAAACACAAAAAACAAAACAAAAATGCTTGACCGGTACCAAATGTAAGCTAATTTCAATAGTGACCTCAGATAGCGATTCTGGAGAGAAGGATACACATTTTTGGGAAGGAACATACTAAGTCATACCCACAAACTGTTACTAGACTCAAGACTAGGAGTGAAAAAAGATTCAAGTACGGGGCTTCAGTTACTTTTGAGTGGATAGGACAGGAGATGTAGCAAGAGGGATATGTCATAACTCAAGAGATTTGGAGCAGCTGTGAGAAAAGATGGATGTGAGATTACTAAAGAGCGGGATACTCATTATCAGAAGAAATGTGATAGTTATGGATGGTTAGATTTAAGGAAGTAAATGTTTAGTGTGGAAGGGATGGCTACAGTGAAGGTAATGCTCAAAACTTGTCAGCTCCAAGTAAGGGGTGTGCAAACAACTTTCTTATAAGGAAATGTCTACAACTAGGGAGGTGATTTGTGTATGGAAGTAGATTCAGGTAATGTTAATGGAATGGCTATAGTCACAGAATTGAGTAAGTCAACAAGTTGATTATAACTGTTGTTCCAGATCACAAATATGTTAACCGCATTATTTCTATCCATTTCACTTGAGTAGGATTTTTTTCAGGAACATTTCTTTCAGACATCCAAGGAAAAGTTTGACACAGGATACCTGTGGCAGTGCCACATGTTTGGAGATATAGTTTGGAACAGAAACCAGAGGTTTTTATGGAAGCTGAAGTACACTTGAGATAAAACAAATTATTTAATGAGATTATGTAAGGCTAGATGTTCTGTGCAAATAGTTTGACATGTTGATCTGTTGCAAATATATTCTGCAAGTGATCCATAGGCTGCAATTATAGGTTGTTGGAACTGACATTCTCAGAATTTCGGGGAGAAGGTACAGTGAAGAGAAAATGAAATTTGCTGAGAGGCTTTGTAGGGAACATTAAATTTATTGTAGGGTTACCTTGCCACATGATTTTCTCTCCTACGTGACTATATGGTCACTAAAAATATTGTCATTACCTTCATTCTTTTTTGTCACTGAAGCCTTCCATCCATCTAAGTTTTACATGTAATAGGTTTACTTTCAGTGGCCTCAATTATTTTCATAAAGTTTTCCTTTTAACTATTCTCATTTTGCAGGTAAAAAATAAAATCTCTTTAGAAGTAAAACAGCTTTAAAGTAGAGAAAGTGTGAAACAATAACATTGATAGTGTAACACACATGGGGGAAATTTTAGCAAGAACCATGATTGTATGTTTTCATTCCATATCAAAGTCATAATTTTAAGTGGATACTAGCATAGTTCCAAATAAAACTTACCCTGCAGTAATGTTTTCTATTCCTCCAGTATCATAAGTCTCTGCACAGATTCTAGATTGTTTCATTAACTCTCTGGGAATGACACATTCAGTATTCCTAGCTGCCACAGCTGCTGTTATTTTAGGAGATTTCTTTGCTTTATTAGGCTCATGATTGAGAATTCTTTCCGCTATTTCCTATAAATGAAGGTTAGAAAGCATTTTCAGAATTTAATCTATGGAGGATATGCACTCAATTTTTAACTTCAAAAAATCAGTTTAACATTCATAATGATGCATGGCACATTTTTTCACAGCATGACTTGGCAAATAAATGATAACCATGAGGGCGTTAGAAAACTTTCTGAATTGGGTACATTCTTCACAGAAAGGTACAACAGTTTGTCATTATTTGTGTACTGTTCACATCAAATGCTGGCTTGATCGACAATTTGGATTTCAACACAAACAACATAACAGGATGAAAGGGGCAACTCAAAACATTAAGTGTTTACACAAGAGTTCTAAAAAATTATTGTTAACTCTGCACGGCTTCAAAGTTAAACCTCTCTATCATTTATTTAACTAAACTGGAATAAAAAAACACAAATACAATTTCTATCACCGAAAAACTGCAAAATATAAAGAGAGCTTTCAACTTAAAAATTTTGATATTTCATGACAGTCTATCTTTTCTTGTGTTTCAATGTAATGGTAAGAGAATGACTCCTTAAATAATTCAATTCTTTAATGCTTTCTTAAAACAGCATGTATGCAGAAGAATCTGGGATTACTGAAAGGAAATTAAAATAGTCACAGTATACATTCAAAAATTTAAAAAAAGAGAGAAAATATCCTAGCATTTCCTGAAGTGATATGAAATAATACAAACACAAGGCCACCTAGTGGCCTTGCCTAACCTTACTACTCACTTGCTACATTCGATATCTATTTTTTCTTCTGCAGATACTCTCATTAGAATTCAAATGTTTTCTCTTTTTTTGATGTGACATCCCTGATAACCAATTAATTTGTCACAAAGCCTGTTGCTGATCTCTACGCTAAGTGTGAATTACATAAGCATTGTTCTGTAGGTTTCATATTTATTTAAAAAAGGTGGATAACGTTTGAGATATAAGTTTGAGACCTTGCTAACATTTGCCTAGATGATTATCCATATATCAGCAGTCAACCAAGCATATAGCAGATGCTGAATTGAGTGAATTGGAACTCTCTCTCCTTTCAAGAAATTGCCAATACTGCTGAATTTATCACTGACATTTCATTTTTGTAAATTCTATGTTATTATAATATAGGTCACTAAAACAATTCATTACTTTTGCTCAAAGTTATATTAATAAAATTCCATACCTATTATGCCACTTCTCTGTTATCTGTCTCACCTCATAGTCTCTCCACTTAACATCATTTTATCATAAAAGTTTTTTATATTAACTTTTGATTTCTCAGAATGTTAACTTCAATTTTTACTTTTATTTCCATCAATGAGTGGCAAAGCTGCCACCTCAAGGTTTCCTAACCTTCCTGATTTTGTCAACATTTTCTTACCCAACTCCTTCTTATCGATAAAAATCATTTGCTTTTCCAATCTTCACTGAAGTACACATCTCACACATGAACAAGCAAACTATGCTACTTGAATGATAGTAAGCATTCAGAGAAATGCCATACAACTATGTAATCAAAATATTGTTCTTAAAATTGTATTTGTCAAAATTCCTTTCTTTGCCTAATGATTATACAAATTGCTGATACTGATGTTGTCGAACAACCTGCTGGGATTATGGATGCACAGTTGGTTGCTTGAAACTGTCGTTACAGATACTGTTAGTAGATTTGAATTGAATTTGTAAGGTATTAGGTGTCTTGAACAATGGTCACCAAGTTATTAATTGAACCTGTAACAGCTATCAGGTGATAGTTTGTACAGTCAAGTGAAAAAAAGTTGCTTTATCGAAAACTGTATATTCCAAAAAAAAATTGTAGCTTAACTGATACCAGTTGTAAACCTAAGGAAAAACATCTGTGTAAAATATCCTTTGATGAAGACATCAGGTAGCCTCAACCACATCACACGAAGTCACTTTCATACAATTTATTCCATCACTTTCCCCAAAAAAAAGTTAATAGAAATGTTCCGAAAAAGTCTTTCTGATTCTTGTCAATTTAACATAGCTAACTACTGAGTGATTAACTTTCGATGATTGTACCCTTGCATAGGAATTTTTATAAGTCCGTATCTGCCAGCCTGGATCACCCGCATGGTTTTTACGGAGACCTTGCACCCAAGACCCACTGCAGCCGAATCTTGTTAATTTCTGACTAAAACTCAGACAAAAATTACAAGATGGCTGACCACAAAACGTATTTGAACATGTTGAAACAATCTACTGAGATTGTCACCCAATTCTGTTTGCCATCAATTACTAACAGGCAAGGCACCCATCTTGCCAAGGGTTTTCTCATAAATAAATGTTTGTGAAAAATATTATTTATACTTTCTCTTGAGATATTTACGATCTTGACTATCACATGGATTTTCATATGTACCTCTTACAACACGTATCATGAATTTTGTTCAACATTTCTTCAGCTGTGACCTCAACCAACCATCATGAGTGTTCAGCATCACTCAGGCTTGAACACCATCAACAAATTTCCATTAACCACTCGTGTACCATGTGAAAGAGAAGTGCTCCCCTAACACTTTCTTCCCTTTTATTTAATGACTTTCTCGTGTGAAAAGTAGAGCTTTAACAGAAATAGAAACTCACTTTTTTTCCATTTTCACTAACCAACACACCTACTACTTTGTCGGACACTCTCAAGAATGTTGTAATAAACTGAAGATAATGAGTTCTGGGAAGAATACACAGAACAGATGTAAGATTTCAGAGCAACACAAAATCTGTGATTCCCATAACAACTATTCTCAGGAAGGCAAAAGTACAGTAGAGTCAAGGTGGGAAGAGTTCAAGGAGATAATAACAAGCTGGGAAGAAAATAAAGGAAGTAGTATGTACTATAATAGGGAAGTGCGGAGGTTAAAGAGGTTGGTAAGAAGAGAACACAACAGAGTTAAGAGACAGCAGGGTGGTAGGGAATAATTAAAACAACTAAACAAGGACTTAATAACAGCAAAGAAAGTGGCTAAAGATGGGTTTTTTGAAGAGTATTGTCAGTGCAGGAGGACCATTGACTGATGCATCTAGAAATTTCTATGGTTATATCAGGAAACTGAGGGGAAGGGAGGGTGTAGAGACACTTATAGATAAGGATGGAGAAGAAGTTGCTAAGGATTTGAAAAAGGCAGAGATTTTAAGTAACTGATTTAGTGAAAGCATTAGGGACAATGAATCAGAAATGGGAGGTCTAATTCAGAGAATGAGCGTAACAACACAATTAGAAATGAAGATACTAAAAAATTTGAAATTCATCCTGAGGAAATCGTGAAGGAAATAAGAAAGCAGAAAAAACATAAAGGGTCTGGTGTAGATAGTATTACTACAGATATTTAGATAGCCGGATGTGGCATTGTACCTTATCTTGAAATATTATTTAAATTGAGTCTGGATACTTGCTGCTTACCACAGGACTGGAAAAGTGTAATAGTAGTACCGGTACATAAAGGAGGGGTGAGAAATAGAGTTGAGAATTACAGGCCAATCAGTGGTAGGTAAATTAATGGAAAGATTGATATGCAACCACATCAGAAATATACATGAGGAGCGTAAGTGGTTTTCAAGTACCCAACTGTGCTTTAGGCAAGGTTATTCACGCAAATCTCAGTTGGTGGGATATATGCAAGATATTTCAGATGAAATGGACAAAGGAGGCCAAATTGATAGTGTAGCACTAGATCTTTCAAAGGCATTTGACAGAGTGAGCCATAAAATGGTAGTAAATAGGGTAAAAACTATTGGAGTGGATGAGAAAGTGATTTCCTGGGTAGAAGAATTTTTAAAAGGTAGAAAACAGAAAGTTAGGGTAGGAAATGTAGTATCAAAAGAGGTGGTAGTAAAAATGGGAGTGCTGCAGGGTAGCGTATTGGGACCATTGCAATTCGTTGTTCTAATGAATAATTATGTTGATTGTTTACTATCTGAAATTAGATTGTTTGCAGATGACATAATGCTATATAAAAGAATCAAAACGATAGAGGATTGTAAACGGTTGCAGGATGATTTGGACAGGATATCTAGTTGGGTTGGAAAACATGGGATGAAGATAAATGCAAAGCAGAGTCAGCTAATTAGATACACAAATAAAAAAAACAAAAGGTTAATTATGAATATAAGGTGGGGAAAGAATTGCTTGCTGCAGACTTGAAATGTAAGTATCTTGGCATTACATTTGATAACAAACTTAACTGGGCAGGACACATTGGACACATGGTAGGAAAAGGTTACAAAATTCTGCACTTGTTGGAGAGAGTGATGAGGGGATGTATGAGAAAAGTAAAGGAATTGGGTTACATAACTTTGGTCCAACCATTGCTCGAATATGGGACCCACATTTTGCGTATCAAACACAGGCGTTGGAGACGGTGCAAAAAAGGGTTGCAAGTTTTGTTTCTGGAAATTATTGTAGAATGCAATCAGTGACGGATATGATAAACGAGCTGGAATGGGATTCATTGCAAGACACGAGGAGGATGAGGAGGGTCATGGGAGTATACAGGGCGTATACTGGCAATGAGGCATGGAAAGATATTGGAGTAGGTATGAAAAGTAGTGCATGGAAGGGAAAAGATAACCATACCACAAGCTGGCACTTGATTTCAGGCACAAGGTTGTGGCAAGATTGTGTTTTTTAGGTAAGGGTGTCAGGGATTGGAATGAGTTACCAAGAGAATTAATGAATATTTTTTCAAAAATATTGAAAGAATTTAAACATAAAATTTGTAGAGGGAAATTTTAGGGGGGTGCAGGATAGGGGGAAGATAGGGGTGTAGGGAAATTGCCTCTGGAGCCTGTGATCCATTGCAATTAAATTAAAATTAAATTAAACCCATCAGCTGATCAGCAGAATCAACCTCGCCCATGAATGTATTGTAGTCCTTAGTGACTCTTGGGCATGAAACTATTGACTTCAAACTATCTTTTCCTTCGCGTGTAATCAGTGGTGTTTCAATACAGTGGCAGGATGGGCAAAATGCCATGGGACCTACTGCTAGAGGGGACTCCCGATGACCAGCCGGAGAGGTTATCTGGCCCAAGATTTGCCCAGGTTGCCCATACAGTCTGAGAGAGGGCCCATCCGTTGAAGTTGCCATGCGCCCTAACCAGTGTACTTAATAGTTATGCCACTGTGTGTAACAGCAGTTTCCTCACTGCAATGAAAATTTGATGCTAAATGTACAACCTTTTTATCCTTCTATTTCCAGTACAAAATGCCTAGGTTTCAAAATCTGTGGTCACAATCTACTCTTTTTAGTTTGTCATCAGCATATAAGTTAAATGATTACGAAGGCTTCCGCGGTCACAGTATGTATTATCTTGGTTCTCCGGGAGGAGTCGCGTTGATATATTTAAACCTAACGTTTCAGCCATCTTACTGTGGCTTTCATCACAGGACTGCTTGTGAGTTGCCTCTATCGCCCTTATATAGTAGCAGGAAGCTAGTGCAGGCGGGCGCTATTCGTCCACACTGACATCACCATGCCCGGTGCAGGCGGTAGGATGGGGCCGTTCATCTTGTGTTTTCCTGATCAGGTATGAACAAGTATGGTCAAGTTGCAAACCATTATCGGCATTAATGTTGTTCAGCTGTTTTTGTATTTCTAACGCTTCTCTTATACTCATAGGCCACCACCTGCTTTCAGTGGCTATAACGCTGGTCTTATCGAATAAAATTGAATGGCCACTGTCGGCAGAATGTAGAACTAAAGCGGACTTGCTTGCGTCATTATTTTTCATATGCCTAACGTGTTCATTGCGCCTCTCCTTAACAGTGCGTCTTGCTTCCCCAATGTATACCTTACCAGAGCTACAAGGAATTGCATATACTCCTGGTGTTTGCAAATGTTCTCTCTTCTCTTTAACACTGGTCGGTATACTGGATAATTTCCTAAGGGCCTTGTATATGGGACCGATATTCTTCTTTTTAAGCAGCCGACCAATCTTATCCCTAACTCCTTGGATGTACAACAGAACGGCCACTGCCTTGTCAGGTGGTTTGTTGTTCTCTGCCGATGATGCTGCAGTGTGAGACAAAGTGGAGCGATCAAGGCATGCCAAGGCTTTATTACAAGCAGCTACGCTATAGCCATTGACTAGAAATGTCTGCTTTAAATTTCTCCTTTTAGCGGCCATGCACGCTTTGTCACATACCATGGATGCGCGGAGCGTTAATGTTTTTAAAATTCCACTTTTGATCGCTGGATGATGGTGTTTCGGCATGGAGGTATCGATTGTATGCGTTGTTTTTTCTGTATACTCGGTGGTCCTAGGAGCTGTCATCATTTCTTGTAACTAAAACATCCGGGATGGAGAGCTGCTTGTCAGTTTCAATCTCCATAGTAAACTTGATTTTATCATGGGCTCTGTTTAAATGATCGAAGAAGACATGAAACGGTTCTATTCCATGGGGCCAGATGACAAATGTGTCATCCACAAATCTCTGCCATAGTGACGGTTTCGAGGGGGCATTCTGGATAACTCACTGAGGAACCATTAGATGCCGCTACTAGTTCAGTTCTCGCCAGAGGACTTAACTTCGCTGTAACACCAGCAAAAATATCAACGGACGAGGTGAATGCAGCAGTGTAGTCCTCTGTTTCGTGCCCAACTGCTGACGATGCGTACGAAATCTGAAGCGCCATGGCAAAGATTTTATTAACTGCAAGGACACCTGCACCAAACATCACTCAAGAAGAACGTATTGCCATTCATCAGTTGAAAGAGAGGGATAATATAGTTGTTTTACCTGCTGACAAAGGCAACATTTCCGTTGTCATGTATTCTGACGAATACCATCGGAAGATGGAGACACTTTTGCAGGAAGAGACGTATGAGAAGTTAAAAATCAATCCTCTACAAAAGATTAGGCACCTCATAGCCACCAAAATATGTGAAGCAACATCAACTGAACCTGAGGTGAAGAGAAAATTAACTACTTCCAACAATCTCTCTCCTAGATTTTACGGCCTTCCAAAAATCCACAAGAGACCTCTGAGACTTATCGCCACAGCTCTCCAATCTCATACGCATCCATTGGCCAGATACTTAGCAGAAAAGTTGAAGAGCTTGAAGAACTCTTCCTCCACCATCAAAAATTCCTTCCATTTCATTGAAATCATCAGAAATAGACGACTAGAAGAAAATGAAATTCTTGTCAGTTTGGACGTCACGTCACTATTTACAAATGTGCCAGTAGACGAGGTCATTAATATAATCAAGAGCGATTAGAATGGCTCAAATTGCCACTGGAATGGGCTTCGCTTACGGAGTTCTGCCTGAAAACTACCTTCTTCCAGTACAAGAATCAATTCTACCAACAGGAGGAAGGAGCCACCATGGGAAGCCCACTGTCTCCAGTAGTCGCCGACTTATTTATGGAAATTTTCAAAGATGAAGTTATCCAGAATGCCCCCTTGAAACCGTCACTATGGCAGAGATTTGTGGATGACACATTTGTCATCTGGCCCCATGGAATAGAACCATTTCATGTCTTCTTCGATCATTTAAACAGAGCCCATGATAAGATCAAGTTTACTATGGAGACTGAAACTGACAAGCAACTCCCCTTCACGGTTGTTTTAGTTACAAGAAATGATGACAGCTCCTTGGACCACTGAGTATACAGAAAAAACAATGCATACTAATCGGTACCTCCATGCCGAAACACCATCATCCAGCGATCAAAAGTGGAATTTTAAAAACATTAACACTTCGCGCATCCATGGCATGTGACGAAGCGTGTATGGCCGCTAAAAGGAGAAATTTAAAGCAGACATTTCTAGTCAATGGCTATAGCGTAGCTGCTTGTAATAAAGCCTTGGCATGCCTTGATCGCTCCACTTTGTCTCACACTGCAGCATCATCAGCAGAGAACAACAAACCACCTGACAAGACAGTGGCCGTTCTGTTGTACATCCAAGGAGTTAGGGATAAGAGTGGTCGGCTGCTTAAAAAGAAGAATGTCGGTCCCATATACAAGGCCCTTAGGAAAGTATCCAGTATCCCGACCAGTGTTAAAGAGAAGAGAGAACATTTGCATACACCAGGAGTATATGAAATTCCTTGTAGCTCTGGTAAGGTATACATTGGAGAAGCAGGACACACTGTTAAGGAGAGGCTCAATAAACACATTAGGCATATGAAAAATAATGATGCAAGCAAGTCCGCTTTAGTTCTACATTCTGCCGACAGTGGCCATTCAATTTTATTCGATAAGACCAGCGTAATAGCCACTGAAAGCAGATGGTGGCCTATGAGTATAAGAGAAGCATTATAAATACAAAAACAGCTTGTGAGGTACACAACCTCACGTTTGTGTGATTTTACATTAATTAAGCTATTTTTTTATTTAATAAATTGTAATGGTGTGTATTAACTCAGAATTTTTAAGTTATAAGGTCAAAGAATAACAAGATGAATAATGAGATCTCTGAAAATAAAAAAAAAAGAGTCAAGAGTGAATTGTTGAAGAGAAGATTTGAATGGAGAGGACGAGTTTTGGTTTTTTGGAATGAACAAGTTTGGAAGAAGAGATGAAACAGTTTGGCTCACTGGAGAAGCCACAAGAATCCTGGTGGGATTATTAATAGTAAAATATTAGCCTGAGGGCAGAAGGTTTAGGGTTATGGATAAAGATAATGTTATATGACTTGAGAAAAGAGAATTGTTTGTTAAATAAAAAATATACAAGTGATGAGATAAGTAGAAAGTGTTTTGATTTGAGATTGAGATATATGTAGATATAGACAAAGGAATTAATTTGAGTTTGTGTGATAAGAATTGGAATAATAATAATTTTGATTTTTCAGCGTTAGTATCATATTAAAACCAGCGCCGGACAAAGAGGGGTTAAGGAAATCTCTATATACTGGTCTGGTGCTGGAAATAAGAAGCAATAAAGTATATAAATATATTTAAAGTATTATACAAAAAAAGGACGTTACATTTGGCGATCGTGACATGGACGAAGTATAACAATATAATTGTTATACTAAAGTACTGGTGATTTTGGAGGATACCACGCTGTCAAGGAAAGTAGAAAACTCGATATTTTTCATAAAATAATATTTTTAAGAAGAGAGAAAAAATTTGAAAAATATTGGATGAGAGAATTTTGAAGCTAATAAGAATTACGAGAACAGTTAAATAAATGTTGTAATGAAAAGTAATTGATTAAATGAAAATAGTAATTGTTGAGACTAAAACGCAGTGATAAGTAAAAAGTGTAACCCGGACATTAATAAGAGTAATCTGATAGATTTATGTATCAATACGCCAGCGCAGAGATTATTACAACATGTTTGTCTCATGGAGGAAGGAAATATACAAGTGATGAGATAAGTAGAAAGTGTTTTGATTTGAGATTGAGATATATGTAGATATAAACAAAGGAATTATTTTGAGTTTGTGTGATAAGAATTGGAATAATAATAATTTCGATTTTTCAGCGTTAGTATCATATTAAAACCAACGCCGGACAAAGAGGGGTTAACGAAATCTCTATATACTGGTCTGGTGCTGGAAATAAGAGGCAATAAAGTATATAAATATATTTAAAGTATTATACAAAAAAATAGGACGTTACATTTGGCGATCGTGACATGGACGAAGTATAACAATATAATTGTTATACTAAAGTACTGGTGATTTTGGAGGATACCACGCTGTCAAGGAAAGTAGATAACTCGATATTTTTCATAAAATAATATTTTTAAGAAGAGAGAAAAAATTTGAAAAATATTGGATGAGAGAATTTTGAAGCTAATAAGAATTACGAGAACAGTTAAATAAATGTTGTAATGAAAAGTAATTGATTAAATGAAAATAGTAATTGTTGAGACTAAAACGCAGTGATAAGTAAAAAGTGTAACCCGGACATTAATAAGAGTAATCTGATAGATTTATGTATCAATACGCCAGCGCAGAGATTATTACAACATGTTTGTTTCATGGAGGAAGGAAATATACAAGTGATGAGATAAGTAGAACGTGTTTTGATTTGAGATTGAGATATATGTAGATATAGACAAAGGAATTAATTTGAGTTTGTGTGATAAGAATTGGAATAATAATAATTTTGATTTTTCAGCGTTAGTATCATATTAAAACCAGCGCCGGACAAAGAGGGGTTAACGAAATCTCTATATACTGGTCTGGTGCTGGAAATAAGAGACAATAAAGTATATAAATATATTTAAAGTATTATACAAAAAAATAGGACGTTACATTTGGCGATCGTGACATGGACGAAGTATAACAATATAATTGTTATACTAAAGTACTGGTGATTTTGGAGGATACCACGCTGTCAAGGAAAGTAGATAACTCGATATTTTTCATAAAATAATATTTTTAAGAAGAGAGAAAAAATTTGAAAAATATTGGATGAGAGAATTTTGAAGCTAATAAGAATTACGAGAACAGTTAAATAAATGTTGTAATGAAAAGTAATTGATTAAATGAAAATAGTAATTGTTGAGACTAAAACGCAGTGATAAGTAAAAAGTGTAACCCGGACATTAATAAGAGTAATCTGATAGATTTATATATCAATACGCCAGCGCAGAGATTATTACAACATGTTTGTTTCATGGAGGAAGGAAATATACAAGTGATGAGATAAGTAGAAAGTGTGTTGATTTGAGTCTGAGATATATGTAGATATAGACAAAGGAATTAATTTGAGTTTGTGTGATAAGAATTGGAATAATAATAATTTTGATTTTTCAGCATGAGTATCATATTAAAACCAGCGCCGGACAAAGAGGGGTTAAGGAAATCTCCATATACTGATCTGGTGCTGGAAATAAGAGGCAATAAAGTATATAAAATATTTAAAGTATTATACAAAATAGAGACGTTACACATAAAGTTCGTTACAAGCTGAACAACAGTAATGCCGACAATGGTTTGCAACTTGACCATATTTGTTCATACCTGCTCAGGAAAACACAAGACGAACGGCCCCATCCTACTGCCTGCACCGGGAATGGTGATGTCAGTGCAGACGAATAGCGCCCGCCCGCACTAGCTTCCTGCTACTATATAAGGGTGATAGCGGCAACTCACAAGCAGTCCTCTGATGAAAGCCACAGTAAGATGGCAGAAACGTTAGGTTTAAATATATCAATGCGGCTCCACCCGTAGAACCAAGATAAAAGCCTATAAGTTGTTAGGAAGCTCCTTGTGGTTGGGCCTGGCTGCCCAAGAGCCAAAAGTTCTTTCAGTTTTTCTAATAATGAAACAGATGAAACATAATTATCAAAATAGATAACATCTATATCCACATCTACATATATACTCTGCAACTCACAAAATTGTGGGTGGCAGAGGGTGCTCAGCACCAAAGCTAACCTCTTTGTTTTGCATTCCAATCCCTAATGGTACGAGGGAAAAAAGAATTCATATAAGAATCATTGTCGGCACCTTATTTCTCTAATCTTATCTTTCCTGTCATTCTGGCTCAAATAGGTTGGTGGAAGAAGTATTTCACTACACTCGTAAGTGAAAGTGGGAGTACGCATGTTTACCAATAAGTTTAAACGAAACGTGCGTCGTCTATCTACCAGAGACTCCCAGCCTAGTCTACTAATCAGTTCTGTGATGCTTTCATAAGGACTGTAGTAAGCGGTCACGAATCGAGCGGCTCTTCTCTGTACTTTCTCTATACTTTCGATCAACCTCTTACGAAACGGATCCCAAATGCCACAACAATAGTCCAAATGCGGACGCACAAGAGATTTGTACGCTATCTCCTTTGTTTGTTCATTACAATTTTTCAATATTCGACCTATGAATCGCAGCCTAGAATTAGCGCTACCTACCAACGAATTAATGTGTAAGTCCCATTTCATGTTCCTTTGTACTGTTACTCCCAAATATTTCATAGAATCGACCATATCAATAACTGAATTGTTTAACTCATATTTCTGAACAATTGGATTCTTTTTGTTAGTTATGCTCATTGTCTTACACTTTTTACAATTTAGCGTAAGTTGCCACTCAGCGCATCATGCCAAAATAATATCCAGATCACGCTGAATTTCTAAGCAATCGGCCAAATTCCTTACTTCCCTATAAATAACCGCATCATCAGCAAACTAATCTAAAAAGGCTTTTCACTTTGTCTCCGAGATCGTTTATAAAAATTAAGAAAGGAAGTGGTCCTATTACACTTCCTTGAGGTACCCCCGATGTAACATCTAGACTAGAAGAACTTTCTCCTTCAACGACGACATACTGCGACCGACCAGTTAGAAAATCCTTTATCAATTCACAAAGCTGATCCGATATACCGTACGCTCGTAGCTTCGCTAAAAGGCGGTTGTGTGGCACAGAGTCAAAGGCTTTCTGAAAATCTAAAAAAATTGCATCTACTTGTGAACCTGCATCAATAACTTTCATTACGTCGTGTGTAAATAGGGCAAGCTGTGTTTCACATGATCTTTTCTTCCGAAATCCGTGTTGATTTGCTGTAAGCAATTATTATCTAGAAATTCATAATGTTCGAGCATATAATATGCTCCATAACTCTACTACAAACAGATGTTATAGATATTGGACGATAGTTTCCAGGATCACTTCGATCACCTTTCTTGAAAATCGGAGTTACTTGCGCGATTTTCCAGTCTGAAGGTACTTTTCGCTCTTCTAATGATTTACTGAATATATCAGACAGAAATGGCCCGATTTCCGCCGCATATTCTGAAAATATTCTTAACTGGAATTCCATCTGGGCCCGGTGCTTTCCCCCACTTCAGGAGCTCTAATTGCTTTATGATACCTGCAGTATCTATCCGTAATGATTCCATCACCAACTCGACCGGCGTGGGAAAACGGGAACACTATCCTTATTTTCATCAGTAAATGAATTTTTGAATACAGTATTTAGTACGTTAGCTTTATCGCGGCTTTCATTAACCTCTGAACTTTCCCGAATTAGTGCTGGAATATTGCTATTGGTACTAATTGACTTTTCGTACATACGACCAGAATTTCTTTGGGTTTTCTGTGAGACTCTAGAGAGAGAGTTGGAATGAAAATCGTTGAAGGCCTCACGCAATTACATTCTTAATACGTCCTCTTAACTCAGCTAAGGTTTCTAAATCGCTGCGACACCCCTTCCTTCTTGAGCGTGCTGTGTATCCTCCTTTGTTTTTTGAGTAATCTTTTGACTTCGCATGTGTACCACGGTGGATCATCCTCCCCATTTATTATCCGCTTCGGTATATGTATATCCATACCTTCCCTGACTATTCGTATAAATCGATGCCACATCTCTTCAACGGTGTCCTTTTTTGACTTGAAGTTATGGTAATTATTCCTCAGGTAGGTTCTAAAAGACTCCTTAGAGGCCTTACTGAATTTGTATACAATCCGCCGTTTTCTCCTTTTTCGCTTGGTCATTAGTCTGATAGTTGCAATTACCGCTTTGTGAATCGCTTATTCCTGTGGTCGTTGAAATTTCGGTGAATAATTCTGGCCTATTGGTAACCAGCAGATCTAAAATATTTTCGCTACCGTTATGACACCGCGTAGGTTCATTAACTAGCTGCTCGAGATGATTATTTGAGAACAATTCGAGAATTACTTCAGAAGCTGCCTTATCCCTGCTACCTGTAATGTGAACATAATTACGCCAGTCAATATAAGGCAGATTGAAGTCGCCTCCTAGAATCATAGCATGATCCTGAAAATGGCTAGCTATACTGATTACATTATTTCTTAACTCCTCGGCGATAGCTATGTCGGAATCGGGTGGACGGTAGAAGGCGCCTATGATGAGTTTTGACCCAGCAACTTTGAGTTTAATCCATATGATTTCACAGATCGTATCGACGTACATTTCATTACATGGGAGAGATTTACTCACAGCTATAAATACCCCACCTCCATGAGAATGTAATCTGTCTTTACGAAAAACATTCATGCTATCTTTAAAAATTTCGGCGGAACTTATTTCCAGTTTTAGCCAACTTTCTGTACCGATAACGATATCCGCTTCATGTGCTACAAATAATGCTATCAAGTTCCAGGTTGTTTGTTACAAACGCTTCTACAGTTAATTACGAAGAACTTTTAACTGTCGAGATTCTTTTACGCTCCTCCTACATTCCGGTGTTACATCTGATTGGGTTGCCCGTAACTGTATTTCGTGTTTCGGGTCTTCCTCCCTCAGCCTAAAAAACCACCCAGTGCATTCCACACGGCCCCTGCCACCCGTGTAGCCGATTCACGTGTGTAGTGCACACCTGACCTATTAGAGGGCAACCCTACATGACTCGACCCTATGGCGAAGATCGAGGAATCTGCAGCCAATATCATCACAGAAACGTCGTAGTCTCTGGTTCAGCCCCTCAATACGGCTCTGAACCAGAGGTCCACAATCAACTCTGTCTACAATGCTACAGATGGTTAGCTCTGCCGATATCTTGCGGCCACTGGCCACAGAGTTCACCCTTTCAGCCAGCCGCCGGAAGGAAGAGAGGATAACCTCCGACCCAAGGCTGACAAGCATCATTGGTGCCAACATGAGCCACAATCTGTAGTTGGCTACACCCCGTCCCTTCTATGGCATCCGGGATGGCCTGTTCCACATCTCGGATCAGGCCACCCGGAATACACACTGAATGGACATTGGATTTCTTCCCCGAGTAATCCGCCATTTCCCTAAGGGGCTCTAATAACCGCCTAACATTAGAGCTCCCAACTACCAAAATCCCCTTCTGTGATTGCTCAGACCTGGCGCACTGGGGGGCCGTCAACTCGCAGGATGACAATTGTGGGACTGTGTCAGCCTCCGACAATACATCATACCGGTTGGACAGTCGAACAAGTTCAGCGTCTTGGCCTTTTAAGCCTGCTCGACTGCCCCCGTGTGCGACTTCTAAGTCTAGAGGCCATACACCAGTTGCCGACAGACGACCGTGGCACAGCCTCCAACTCTTCAGCCTGGGTTGCAGGTACGACAGTCGATATGGGAGAATCTGTTATAGGCGTTGCTACATCAGCTTCCCCAATATTACATCCGCTGCAACCTTTTACGGCAGCTTCCAGCTGTGTAACTTTCACAAACACAGCTGCAAACTGTGCGCGGAGATCAGCCACCTCAGCTTGCGTCTGCACACAGCAATCACAGTCCCTAGCCATTCTGCTTTTGAAAAACGCGAAAAAGAAAAAAGGATCAGAAAATCGAAATAACCTGTACTTTGTACAAAATATAAACACTCAGAGATTGCACTAACTAAATCAACACACCACTAAAGATCAAATATAAAACAAAAATACGCTACTGTCCTCAACGACTGCTTATGTCTGCCTAACCTCTACTTTCAACAAAAGTAAACACTCACAGATTACACTAACTAAATCTACACACCACTAAAGTTCAAATACAAAACAAAAATACGCTGCTGTCCTCAGCGAATGCTAAACACTGTTTACAAAATGTAAACATTCAGAGATTACACTAATCAAATCCCCACACCACTACAGATAAAATATAACAACAAAATAAGCTACTCACTCGGCGACTGTTCAAACGCTACTAACTAGTACTGTTTACAAAATGTAAACACTCAGAGATTACACTAATCAAATCCCCACACCACTACAGATAAAATATAACAACAAAATAAGCTACTTCACTCGGCGACTGTTCAAACGCTACTCAACATCATAATTTCTCAATTTTTGTTTAGTCAATTCTAAGACCACTCTTTCAACTAATGAATAATCCGAGAACTCTGTAGTCATTTCTTCATTTTTGACTTAATAAGTAATAAACTTCTAAGAGCATCAATGAGAGTATACTTCTTAGAAATATCCATTTGAAAATATCTAAAACAATAGTAAAACCAATTGAATACTTGTAAAACCTATTTACTAATAATTTGTATAAAACCAACCAGAAGTCCCCGATGGTACTTATTAGACCTCATCCGTTTTTCTCGATTGTTTAGTAAAGAAACTGGAAACACTCATTTTATAGGTAAAATATATATGGTTAAATCTTTAAACTAAAAGACTAATAACAGAAATTGACACTTACCAAGTAGATTTTCATCTAAAAAGGCATTGTAATGTAGCACTTGTTATTGTTTTCAATATGCTGCCAGCCCCAACTTGGAAAATTCACTGTTTGGCAGTTTCATGCAGAATTTAAAAATAAATGTTGTCATTGTCTGACATTCTTTCTGGATGATAATATTATTTTTGAAGGCCTTGTGTTCAGCAAAGGTATTACTTAATTTGTAAAGGCTCAAAACTTGATTCAGATGCTTGACAAGTTTATAAAAGAAAATAATTGGATTAGGAAAAGTGCATCAGTGTATGTACTGATGGAGCTTGATCAATGCCTGGCCACTTTGGTGGATTATTACAGGCACTTATTTGCAGCAAAACAATGCATGGTATGTGGATCAATTGAATCATACATACGGAAGCACTTCATCACATTCTATGAGTTCTCAATTGAACTTGGTATTAGAATATGTTATAGACGTAGTAAACTACATAAAATCCTAGCCACCAAAAGTCAGATTGTTCCAAAAAGTAAGCATTGACATGGAAGCTGAACACACAGCTTTGATATACTGCTGCAGACCATGATGGCTTCTAAGTGGAAAAATCTTTTACCCTGCATTCAAGTTCTATCTAGAGTAGTGGCCCATGGTTTTTTTTTAGTAAAGTATTAAGACAGTTTGTAATGATTTAATGTGCTTGCCCTCACTTGGTGATGAGCAATCGCATACATATATGGTTGGATGGGGTAGTAATTGGGTTTGATTGTTTCTTCTTGATTGCAATTTCTAATTCTACTAATTCATATGGTTGCCTTTAAATTCACTTCAGATTTGTTCACCAATTCATAAGTACATACCCACCATCACCAACAAATCTAGTTATTCATTTTGACCGTGGATTAGACAATAAGTCACTTCATCTCTTCAAACTGCAGGTTCTGAACCACGCTTTCATTAGCTTAGTCTATACACTGTGTCACAACTCCTATCAGCTTGTCAACCATCACGCAGAACTTTCATTTAGCGACTTGGAAATAACCATAAGTTACTGTTCCGTCTGCTCCAACAATAATTCATGTCACGCAGCCAACATAATGCTAACTACATTAGCGGCCTACTCCCAACCAAATTCTTCGATGGCTCATTGCAGACTAACTCGGCATTTTCATCTGCCCTACTGTAGTGCAAGGTGCAGCAGCATAAATAATACAGGGCGCCCAGCCAAACTTAATGCAAACTACAGTAGCGGCCTACTCCCGACCGAACTCTTCGGCGGCTCGTTGCAAACTAACTCGACATTTTCATCTGCTCTATCATAGTGCAAGGCGCAGCAGCCTAATTAAAATACAGGACATGCAGCCAAACTTAATGCAAACTACGGTAGTGGCCTACTCCCGACCGAACTCTTTGGTGGCTCGTTGCAGACTAATCCAACAATTACTTCTGCTCCATGCTTCTCTGCGCTCAACAATGCTTCGTTACGATTTTAAGCTGTACATATTAAATTCATGATTTCATACTGTCTCGCCACAAGTTATAATTTCACGCAACACTAGCCTCAAGCAGGTCAGTTGCAACAGTAAAAGAAACAAACTCTGTCAAAGGAATGTGGAGAGTAGGATGCATCACAGCCCGAGTAGGTAAGACAGTCAGCGATTTAAACATAGCAATGAAGTCATTTATAAAAAGCATGGAAGGACACAGGAGACAGTAATTGGTCAGAAAACCTCCCTACCATCGGGAGGAAGTGAGGGAATGATGAAAAAAAAATGAGTGCAAAGGGCAGGAGAGTATCTTATGTAATGGATCTTATTGAGCTTGTCTTTTCTTCATAGGACTTAGCTGGTTCTAGGTTTGAGCACAGTTGGAGACAGCCAGGCGGAGAGAGATGGTTACAGCTTAATCATCATCTTCACCATAACTTCAGTAAAGCAGGTGGAAAATAACTAAGTTGGCAATACAGCCCAGGACTTACATATTATGGCAGTTAATAGCATAATGGGCTTTGAAATTAGTTGCAATAGATAAAGGACTTGGCATTATAAAAGGGAAGTAATGATTCAGTTGGTACAAAAAGTAATACCATTTATCTTTGTAAAAAAATTTCAATATTGTACATACCTTGATGGAGTTTCATTTATGTATTCTACTGCTCACTTGACTTAAGTGTTGTACCCACATATTTATGTACCTCTTGGGGAGTGGCAGCATGTAAGCAACTTAGAATTTTGATAAATTCTAGTTTTCTTAGTTTCAAGTAGAAGAGAGGAAGTAAGCTTTCATTTAAACATAAGGTTTCATTGCAAGTAAAGGTTATGATTGGAACGTTTCAATAGAAGCTGATACCATAACCTAATTTATTAAATAAACCATTTTAAAAGCAGTAAAGACCCACAACATTTAATAAAAGCACTAAATAAACTTTTTATAAAAGTAAAGAAACTTTTAACTAACCTGGAATAGGACAATCCATTATAATCCAACTTGTAAACAACAGATTATTGTTACGTGAGCATTTCACCATTTCTGAACACTTTTAAGTGAAGTAAAGTAATTTGAAAATAATAATAATTCAAAAGAAAGTTAAATTCACTAAAATTCCGTAGTTTCTGACTGTGTAAATAGCTTAAATAAATTTTTAAACACTTCGATTAATACACTCCCACTTCTAACATTTTTTAACACATGTTCCTAATAATAGGCTATTTGACAGTATTAAAAAAATATTATGACTTGAACTCATTTTCGTAGATTAATACTTCAGGAAGCTAATTTTTTCTATTTTGAAAAGAAAAGTGGATTATTTTTAATAAAAAAGCGAAATAAAAATTAAACTTTTCTTACCTCTGGTCACGTGACAGAAAACGCTCTAGGATAGGTGGTCGCTTGAGTGACGTCACACGTCTGTAAATGCTGTGGCTGGGAAAGGAGCGTTTCCTATTATCCAAGATTGCAACTATTTTTATTGTTTTTTGCTGGTCATATCTTGTTATTAATGAAATTTCATTTTGAATACAAAATCAAGAACAATTTGTAAAAGCCTACAGCGGAAAATTGACGCCTTATTTGTGGGGCTGGCTATAGAAAAAATCCCTGACTTTTATTCTGCTGAGCTTAAAAATTTAACAGCTTCTATATGAGACTCATTTATATTTAAATTTAAAGTTAGAGATTGATTTTTGTGCGCTAGCAAACCATACGTCGAAACATTCTGTACGCGAAATTTGTGCAATGAAAATAAAGAAAAGTTGTATGGGTGTCGCAAATATGCGTAAACAAATGAAGGTATTTCTTGTAGCTAATAAGCAGCTCTTTCAAATAAATATAGCAAGAGACCGATATAATGTGGTATAATGAATTAAAATGCAACATGAAATTGGCTCAGTAGTTTTTTTTTAATTAAAAATAATCTCGCTCTGTTTTAATGATGCTAATGTATCACGGAAAAAGCATCCGTAAACTTACCTTGAGGATCATCAAAAGCAACAGAAACACACAAGTCACTACTAACACACAGAAAAACAGCGTAATCATCGACTAAGCACAGTCAAATGGCACAGCCGACTGGAGCGCTTGATCGGTGGATCACATGAAGCCCATTGTTCAAACTATTTTTTCTATTGTTAGGAGTGAATTCGTGGAAAATAAACCTTTGTTCTGAGTAATATGGTTTATCTACTTTGAATATAAATAACTATATTGCCTGCGTAGACTATTATCAAAACAGACTATTGTCCCTCTAGATTTAGAAAATATCACACTGTGCGGCGTTCTCCCGGATGCAAGGCCAGAGCGTTAACCACTCACTCACCACGCTCGGAACAACTGGATGTTGTGGGCCATTTTTCTTAATTGCAGATTAAGGCTTATAGGTAAATGATATTTTTTGTCAATAAAACTGAATTTGTTTGTTTATTCATTTACCTACCTCGTTTCACTTCATCTCACACGAAGAAACTGTGAAGTGTTTGCTATTAACATAAGGAGAAGCAATTAAGAAGTAGTGTCCTGATAGCTGTGTGATTGAAGAGTGGTAATGGAATTCAGAATGTCCTATGTTCGAGCCTTGGTTGGGATAATATTTTTTGCGTGCATTTTTTCCATTTTTGTTTGCTGTTTATGCACTACTATGTTTTTATTCGAAGAATTCGTAATAGTTGCTAAGCGTCATACAAGTGTTTGAAACAAATTGCTACCATACATGAAAACTTTTAATTTTTAAACTTACCAGAGAAAGAAAATCATGCAAAAAATACAGGTGCACGGCGGCAAAAAATGGAATATATTTTAGAAGTGACATCACTTGTAGAAATCATGCAACAGTTCCGGAACGTGTTGTGTCCTTTTCATTGGAATTTTTACCTGACGATACAACTGTAGGTTACCTTCCTGACATAACTGCGTCTATTAAGTGGTATTTACTTTTAATATGCAAGTAATATATATATAAACCTGTTTATGGTGTGCAAGTAACGTCCAATTTCCTTTTTGAAATCTTCTTTGGTTGTTTCAAACAGTTGTAATTCGCTAGTTATCCAAAAAGTTGTGAAGCTTTCAGAAAAAAGAAAAGAAAAATTAAATTGATTTTCTGGTGGATTTTCGGGAAAAAATTATTATGCAATGCAACCAACAGCAAGTAGTATCCAAAGAAAATGACAGAAGGAAACAAATTGAACATATTCCGAAGCTAGCATTGAACCTTAGGACCCTAAACCTAATAATTCTCGACTTAAACAACGTATTACATTTAACTCTTCAAAATCGCGGTGTAAATAAGCTTCACAGAAAATCGTAGGTGGCTGCAGGATAGGGGGAAGTTGGATGTGTAGGGAAATTGCCACCGGAGCGTGTGCTCCAATGCAATTAAATTAAAATTTAAAATGAATTAGTTTTAATAACATGACGTTAGAAAATGCATCAGCTGTATGGGGCATTGGTTGAAATATCGTAAGTGACTTTATCGCAATATCAAATTGAAGTTGTTACATTTTTAAGCTCCACAGAATAAAACTCAGTGGTTGTTTCTATAGCTAGCCCCACAAATAAGGCGCCTACTTTCAGTATTTTTCCGCTGTAGGCTTTTACAAATTGTTTTCGATTTTATATTCAAAACGAACTTTCATTAATAACAAGAAGTAACCAGCAACAAACAATAAAAATAATTGAAAACTTGGGTAATAGGAAACGCTTTATTCGCAGCGGCAGCGTTTACAGACGTGTGACGTCACGACTGTCAATGCACGCGCCAGGCAGCGAAGGAGCGTTTTGGCGGGCTTTTAAATTCTTTAAATTTTAACTTTGAATTTTACGCAAAATAATGCACTGACGTCTTACAATCTCTTCACTCGGTGAATAACGTGTACCAATAAACAATTTAAAACCATTTTCAAGAAGTAGTCAAATACCCAATTTCTCGAACTAAAAAGTAGATTTCTTGAAAGAACCAAAAATCTAGTATAACATATTCAAATTTCAGATCATTCCAGGAAGTAGAATAGATTTTATATTAGTTTATAAAATTATTTCATCACTAAACACACGTGGTTTCACTCGGGATTTATTTGCGGGTAAACTAAGCCACTTCCATAGATAAAACAACTTTTAAAACACGTAATTGAATTCAAAGGAAATTCTGATAACTTTACTTTTTCGATACCAACAATTATTAACGAGAAACCAAGTGTTTGCTAGACTAAATTAAACTGATTTCTTATTCAATTCTTAACTCAGCCATCTCGCCACCGATTTTCATAAAATTTACACCATTAAACTCAGGAATTAACGTAGAATACTCTGACACAAATTTTATTCAGGTAATTTGTAATCCAGCAGGATTACAAAAAATTGGCTTAAATTCAAACATAGAAATAGGGAATACTGTCGGAGAATCATATCAATAAGCCATTTAAACTAAATTCATTTTTAAGCAAACTAATCATTCAGGGATACTAACTAAACACTTTTTATGTACCTTGACGACAAGTCTATATAGGGTGGGGCATTTAATATGTTTTCTGGAAATATTTCGGAAAGAAAGCATTTTAACAAACAATAACCTATATAAAAAATAATCGTACAGTAGGGGGCTACAATTATGTGATATTGGTTTTTTCACAGGTGGCGCTGTTGTCGTTACAACAAGGTCAACTTATTTCTTTTAAATGGGAACCCCTATTTTTTTTGAAATTCCGATTTCTCATGAAAAAATAAAAATAGTTTGCTTAACTCACTTTTCGCGAAAAATGAATATTCCCGTTTTTTGTGTATAATTTTAATTATTGTTTAAATAATTATATGTAATTTTCATTCTGTAAACATGGAAGGTAATTTTAAAGGATAATGACGAAATTGATTTTTTAACTGCTTTTTCTACTTATTTGCAGCCTTCTCAAAAAGGTGACCATTTACTTCCAGACATTTTCTGACACACTTCGAGCTGTTCAGGCATCATTTCTGCAAAGGGTCAGAAAATGTCTGGAAGTAAATGGTCACCTTTTTGAGCATCTGCTGTAGACATGGCTGCAAATAAGTAAGAAAAAGCATTTAAAAAATCAATTTCGTCATTATTAATATTTCTCTCGGGCTTCCAGCCGTGTTAATATATCATATTTGTGGGACGTTTCGAAGGCGTCCATCTCTGCCTCCATTCTCAACCAAATGTCAGTGTATAACTGTTTGTTTATTCAGCCGCTGCTACGGAAACGGTGGAAAACAAAAACCAACAGAACGCGATTACGTCATCCGCTCTTCTGCTCGTTACAGGCGCGAAACTGTTTCAGCATTTTAATCGCCGGGTTCCAGGCCGCACTGAGTTGATAACCAGTGTCCCTGTTCACTAATAAATCAGTTAATCTTATTTCTACAGCCTCTGTAATAACGCTGGCCCAAAAATCTTTGACCCGGGCTAAAATGGTTGTTTTTTCAAATTCAAAAGTGTGACCTTCTTGCACACTATGTTCGGCCACCGCAGATTTTTCTTCTTGGCCAAGACGAACATTTCTGGCGTGCTCTACACATCGCTGCACAATGCATCGCTGCGTCTGTCCAATGTAGCTGCCGCCAACATTCACATGGTAATATAATATACACCAGGGGTTCGTAAACCTAGGTCATCTTTAACACTGCCGACCAAGTTACTAATTTTAGTTGGGTGGTCTATAAATTGTCTTGACTCCGTGTTGTGATAGCAGTCTACCTATTTTGAAACTTAGGGCACCCACAAACAGCAGAAACGCAAGGCCCTTGGTATCACTCATGATCTCTCCGTCGATTTTCCTTCTGTTTAAACGCACGAGTAATCTGTCACTGATTATAACCATTATTTAAAAACGTTTCCGGAGATAGTCCAATTCACCAGCCAGGCTATGTTTGTCACAAATCCTTTGTGCTCTGTGTACTAAGGTAGTTAATACAGAGTTTCGTTGTGCCGGATGATGACAGCTGTTGGCATTTAAATATAAGTCGGTATGGGTAGGCTTCCGATACACAGTGTGTCCCAGCGAACCATCAGCACGTTTAATAACAAGCACATCAAGAAACGGCAGGCAACCGTCCTCCTCCAATTCCATTGTGAACTGAATATTTTCATGGATTGAATTGAGATGCGCAAGGAATTGGTCAAGACTGTTTCTGCCATGGGGCCAAATCACAAAGGTATCATTGACGGAGCCAGAAAAGCAAGGTGTAAAGGAGCTGTGTGCAGCTTATCATGATGTCTTCCATTTGGAAGGAGATATCCTGCCATACACATGAAATAAGGATAAAGCCCAAAGCAGTGGGGATGATAATTAATGAGCATCAATAGAGGATACCCAAGAGCCAGAAGCGGGATCCGGAAAAAAGAAATTAACGCCTGATACAGGAAGATATAATAGAAGAAAGTAGAAGTTTGTGGAACTAGACTCTTTTACTAATCCCAAAGTAGCAAGAAGAACCAGATGGGCAGCGAAGGTAGTGAATTGTTATAGGCTATCGGAAGTTAAACGAAATGACAATTAATAGTACATTTCCTCTGCAATTAATAGCAGATATATTGGATCGCCTAGGAAATGCGAAATACTTTTTGACATTATATTTGGCAAAGGGTTATCACCAGATTAAAGTGGCGGAAGCAGACAGGAAAAAGACAGCGTTTAGCACCCCGGATGGCCATTTTCATTTCACCCTTTTTTTTTATTTATTGTTTTACGCCTCGTCGACAGCTAAGGTCATTAGAGGCGGGATGGGACTGGGGACAAGGAACGGGAAGGAATTCAGCCATGGCCTTTTTGAAGGAAGCATCCCGGCATTCGCCTGGAGTGATTTGGGGAAACCATGGAAAACCCAAATCTGGATGCCCGGACGGGGATTCGAACCCACATCCTCCCAAATGCGAGGCCAGAACGTTAACTGTTCACCCACCACGCTCGGTACATTTCACCTGTTTACCAATGGGGCTAACGGATGCGCCATGTTCCTTTCAGAGAATGATGAAAATTGTACTGATGGGCTTCAAAGAAAAGAAAGCTACGATGTATCTAGATGATCTAATTGTATTTAGCTCAACACTGGAGGAACTTATGGGAAATTTGGTTGCAGTGTTCAAGAGACTGAGAGAGCACTAGTTAAGGTTAGAGCCACAAAAATGTGAGTTTTACTACCAGAGGTGGCATACATAGGCCATATTTTGGCAGACCATGGAGTGAAGCCAGATACAAGCAAGGTCAAAGCAGTGAAAGAATACCCGTGACCCGCAACAGCGAGGCAACTAGAAGGATTTCTAGGGTTGCAGGATATTACAGACGTTTCGCTGAAAGATTCACTTGTGTTCAAAAGCCATTATATGATTTACAGAAGAAAGAAAAGAGGTACACGTGGGGAAAGCAGGAGGAAGAAGAATTTTGTGAGCTAAAAGAAGCACTATGCATGAGCCATGCGCGGCTGGCTCTCTGTCGCTAGGCGGCTGTTTCATATCGCTAACTTCTCCGCTAGGGCGCGCGGCGACCAGGTTCCGGTCATCTGGTGGCGATTGTCATCTTTCGCCGGCCGATAGAGAGCGCTGTGAATGTGAGTGCCCTCTATCGGTCTGTAGAGAGGATTTAAGGGGCGACCCGGTCAGGAAAGAATGGGTCTCTGCGGTCAGTCTCGGCTAGGAAGTGAACAGTCTGAGGAGGAAGTGGCGGTGTTGGAAGCGGCAGTTGAAGAAGGCGACGTGCTCCATGCACGGCAGCAGTTAGCGGAGAGCAACGTCATACTTGGCCGTCGACGAGGGGTTATTGACGGTGCCTGTTTGACAAGCAGTTCTGAGTGGCCATAAACTGTGTAGCCGCCTCACTCTTTGTAAAGGTGAACCATCGCCAGGTTTCGTCTTGAATAAAGGTATTCTGTGTCGTCAGGTAGGAAGAAGAAAGCAACTTAGAATATGTCTTCCTAGTGAGTTAATCTCGTCTGTTTTTTATTATTTTCATCATTCTTTGGCCGGGGGCCACTTGGGCGTACACAAGACCATACACAAGATTCAAGAATGGTGTTACATGGCCTGGATTAATAAAGGACGTCTGCAAATGGTGGGGGAGTGTCGTATTGCAATATGTCTAAACCGGACACTGGCCCCAAGAAAAGGCTATCTGTGCTCTCTGCGGGAACAAAACGCTATGGATAAACTGTTCATCGATCATGTCGGGCCATTTCCCCGTACTAAACTGGGAAATAGGTACATCTCAGTGGTGGTTGATGCATTTACTCGTTTTTGTTGGCTTGTTCCTGTTCGGACTACCTCCACCTCGTGTACTGTAAGTCAGCTCCAAGAATATTTGCCTGGTTTGGACCTCCTCAAGTCATGGTGAGTGACAATGCTTCTACATTTCATTCTCACCAATTCAAAAGGTTTGTTTTTCTCAGGGTATCAAACATGTCACCACTACCTCCTATCATCCTGAACCTTCCTTTGCAGAACAAGTGAATCGTAATTTGAAGGCCGCATTAATTGCTTATCACGCTAATTCGCGTTCCAAATGGGAGGAGTCCATCTCGTGGATTAACTTAGCCTTTAATTCTGCTTGTCATGAGGTCTTGAAGGCCTCGCCCGCTAGTCTGATGCTTTCTTTCCCGTGAATTCCCGCTGTCCAATTTGTGGGACATTAGGGAACTCTTGCCTGATAGGATTAATTCACAGACTGTCAAAGATAATTGGGATAGAGCTCGTAGAATATTAAGTTGGCCCACGAGCGTCTGCGTAAAAGGTATAACACGGGTCGGGTCCCCTTTAACTACAAGGTCGGGGACGAGATTTTCGTTCGCAACCTAAATCCTCAAGGCGGCGTTGAAGGCGGGCAATCTGGTAAACTGGCCTACAGATTCATAGGCCCTTGCGTTATACGAAGAATATTATCGCCCGTTAACCTGCTAGTTCAAGATTTCAAATCCAGAAGACTGATGAGGGTACACCTGTCGCAGGTTAAGTGCAAGGTTAGGCCGTAATCTCTTGATCTCCCGGGGTCTAGCTTTGGCGGGGGAGGTTGAGCCGTGCGCGGCTCTCTGTCGCTAGGCGGCTGTTTCATATCGCTAACTTCTCCGCTAGGGCGCGCGGCGACCAGGTTCCGGCCATCTGGTGGCGATTGTCATCTTTCGCCGGCCGATAGAGAGCGCTGTGAATGTGAGTGCCCTCTATCGGTCTGTAGAGAGGATTTAAGGGGCGACCCGGTCAGGAAAGAATAGAGTCTCTGCGGTCAGTCTCGGCTAGGAAGTGAACAGTCTGAGGAGGAAGTGGCGGTGTCGGAAGCGGCAGTTGAAGAAGGCGACGTGCTCCATGCACGGGCAGCAGTTAGGCGGAGCAACGTGATACTTGGCCGTCGACGAGGGGTTATTGACGGTGCCTGGTCTGACAAGCAGTTCTGAGTGGCCGTAAACTGTGTCGTCGCCTCACATGCCCAGACTATATGGCAGTTTGGGGTGTCCTCGTAAAGTGTGCGCTTTGGCACCTTCTGGAGCAACCTGTGCCTTCATGTTCCACGAGTGGATAGACTGTTAGAGAGTTCGTGGTATTCAGACAATTCAACTTCGTTGTATTTTCTGCTTCCTCGGTGCAATTGGAGATTTTCTGTTTGGTGTTCGTGCTTGCGTGGGACAATCTATGTCACTAATGGCTGTTCTTTCACATGAGGGAAACAGTGTATGTATGTTTGTCTGTACCCTTGAGGGGTGCTGAAACATTAAAACAGACCAGTGTGGTTGAGCTCAACTGATATAAGTGCCTTGAGAAGCTCGATCTTTGGAAATCCTGTTTAGGAAACTTATAGCACCGGATATTCTACCATTATTAAATTGTTGTTTAGACATAAGTAACTTAACTGTGTAAATACTTGGACTCTGGGGCCATCATGGATCATTAAGGCCAACTAGTATTGTTGTTATTTAATATAAGTATATCTTGGGGGAATTTAAGTAACCGATTGGTAATTAAGCTTATTACATGATATAGTGTGGAAATCTTATGTTTGAAGTTGTTGATATTGTTGTGTAAGGTTGTATTGTATTTGGTATTTATTGTAATAAACAAGACTGCGACAATTGTAACCATGCGCCCACATGCTTGCCAACCTACCTACCACCTCAAATGGTAGCAGAGCGTGGTTGCATTGGGTAGTCTCAAGTCTTGTTGTTTTTCATTGCTTTGGATTCTCTATGGAAGGCACACGTTTTGTAGGGTGGAGTTACCTTAAGAAAGAGCAGCTCCAGTATGAGCTCAGGATTAGGGGATTGTCTGACGATGGTGGTGTAACAGAACTTATTGAACGTTTGCGTACTGTCAGCTCCTGCTCCGGTTACCGTTCCGCCAGAGCGGATTGGGGAGGTTTGTGATGCTGTTTCCGCTTGTGTAGTGGGGTTGCAGGAGCTCGGAAGGAATGTGGCCTTCCTGAAGGAGAGCAGCCCAACCAGACGTCAAATTTATAGAATTCAAGCCCAGCTTAATCATTTTAACGATCGTCTGACTGATTTAAAAACCTTGAGATTAGATAAAGATCAACTTTCTGTTGTAAACCAGTTGAGTGCCGAATTACAAACATTGTTACTACAAGTTAATTCCCTGGGTCTAGAGAATGACACTTGTGGTGATTCAGTAGAAGAGGTAGCAGTAAAAACGGTGCATCCTCAGACACCCCAAGTGTTTCCCGAGTATCAGGCCATTTCGAATCAATTTGCCAAATTGCCTAATCCTTTGGGTGTGTTGTTAAGAGAAGTCGAGGAACTTTCAGTGGATGATATGAGACAAATTGAACATTTATTATGGCTTACAGTTCGGTTTGAGAGGCACGCCGACGCTCTTCAGGTCCCTCAACATAGTGTTTTAGCCTTGTTGTATCCTCTGGCCAAAGGTCCTTTGGCAGATTATCTTGCGGAGATTGTGCAAGTAAAAGGGTCATTGAAGGATTTAAGACAGAGGGTAATTCGTGAAAAAATACCCATACGTGCACTGAGAGAGTTGGAGAGAGTTCATTTTTGGAGAGTGCAATCCATAACAGAGTCATTAGGAGAATTTGTGGAGAGAGTTCGTATGGCCGTTACAGCGTTGCAAATGGATATTTCTGAAAAGGATATAGTTGCCAATATTGTTGAAGGTCTTCGCCCTGAGGATAGGGCTAGGGCTGTGTTTAATATAAAACCAGTGTCCTTTCTGCAGCTTAATCAGTTGATTACCTCGATTGAGGCCTTGCGACTTGTCGATCAGCAGAGAACAGAAGCCAGAGCACAGGTTATTAAGAAAGGTGAGAGGAATTCTAGGGGTTTGCGTGCTAATGATCACTATGTTGCGGGCAAGTGTTTTCGTTGTGGCGCTGGCGATCATTTCGTCAAACAGTGCCGAGTGCCAGCGGTGCGACGAGCTGATACCTGACATAACGCCTCTCAGCGGACAAGTTCCGCTGGTAATAAGTATTGGTGCAGTAGTGTTCGTCCAGGTGGGGTTGTTAAGCGATGTTTTCGTGTGGGTCTGGTCGACATTTGGTCAAAGAGTGCCCGGCGGCCAAGCGTCAATTGAATGGGAGTTTAGCTGGATATAAAAGGAGCCATTCACGGCTTAAAGACCTTCATAAACGTATTGTGATTCCTAACACGTCTCATCTGCCCTTTATCTGTGCAACTATTAATCATGAACCTGTTTGCGTTCTTATTGACTCAGGGAGTTCCTTCTCTCTGGTCGATTATAACTGGTATTTGGAATTTCGTAACATCTGTTGCTTGCCTGCACTCAGAACCCCCCCCCCGCAGGGATGTCGTACGATTAATGGTCAGAAGTTGGGTCTCGTAGGAGTGTGTCGCGTTCGGGTGCGGGTGTGTAATTACACCTGGCCTTGCGATCTGGTCGTCACAAAGGGGTTATCAATACCGTTATATTGGGAGTTGATTTTATCAGAGCCACTGGTCTAATTATGGATTGTAGTTCGAGCACTTTTCATTTTAAATTTGATCCACAACATCAAATAGCTCTTTGTTCTTGTCGTGTCTCGTCACGGGTAAATGCCGTCCTTACTCAAGTAGGTGACTATAAGGTGGGCCATCTGCCTCAGGATCAAGCTCGTCAGCTTTTGCAAATGTTGGAACAATTTGGAGATGTTTTGGTGGACAAATTGGGAGTAACTCATCTTATTGAATATAAAATCCACCTGTCCGATGATGTGCCGGTGAGGCAGGGGCCCTACCGTTTGTCTCCCCCAAAGATGAATTTTCTGCGAAAAAGGATCGATCAGATGCTCAAGGAGGGAGTTATCAGGCCCTCCACTTCACCCTATGCTTCGCCTATGTTCTTGGTTCCCAAACCTGAGAAAGGGGATTACAGACCCGTGGTCGACTACAGGGCATTGAATCAGAAGGTCGTTTTAGAATCTGTGCCCCTGCCTGATCTTCACAATGCTTTTACTTGGTTCGCCGGCGCCAAATATTTTTCTGTGTTGGATCTGAACCAAGCATATTACCAAATTCCCCTGAGTGAGGATTCGAAGGCAGCTACTGCATTTTGCACGGATTGGAATTTGTTTGAGTTTAACCGTGTTCCGTTTGGTTTGGCCACTGGGGCCGCAGTGTTATCCCGTCTCCTTGATAGGGTCCTAGGAGATCTTAAGTTTCGATTTGTATATAATTATTTGGACGACGTGGTGGTCTATAGTGAATCCTTTGAGCAACATATGGATCATCTTAGACAAGTCCTAGTTAGGTTCAGGGAAGCTGGTCTGACCGTCAAGCCTTCGAAAATTACTTTAGCCTGCCCGCAGGTTTCCTTTCTGGGGCATCTTGTGTCATGTGATGGCATTAGAGTGGATCCTGATCGTACCAAAGATCTCCGAAAATTCCCCCCCCCCCCCTCGTAATGTTAAGGGTGTCGCTAGGTTTATTGGTATGGCCAATTATTTTCGCCGTTTTGTGCCTAATTTTGCCCATATCGCTGCCCCGTTGAATGAACTTCGTAGGAAAGGCTGCAAATTTGTGTGGGGAGCTAGCCAACAGGCTGCCTTTGACGCGCTAAAATCTGCGCTTACCAATCCACCTGTTTTAGCCATTCCGGATTTTAACAAACCCTTTGTGGTACAGACGGATGCGTCTAGTGCTGGCATCGCGGCCGTTCTTTTGCAGGACGGTGATCAGGGGAGATCCCCGGTGGCTTACATTTCCAGAAGGTTGGCTGGTCCGGAATGTAAATACTCAGTGTACGAGTGTGAGGCTCTTGCTGTTCTCTTTGCCTTGGAGAAATTTGGATTTTATCTGGAACATCGCGAGTTTATTCTGGAAACGGATAATCAAGCCTTAAGTTGGGTCCTGGGGCGTCCCCGTAAAACTGGGCGCATAGCGAGGTGGGCCGTCCAGGATCTCAGCTTTCCGCTTTTCGGTGCGACACATTCGGGGGGCTGATAACAGCGTCGCAGATGCGCTTAGTCGCATGTTTGAGGAGCCGGAAGGGCCCTCGGAAAGCAGTAATCAGGGTTGTGACCTGGCAGGCGGCGTTTTGACTGAAGTTCCCTTATTGTTTTCTGACCTCCGGGTTAAACAGAGATCTGATCCCTGTCTGGGTCCCATTTATCAAACTCTTTGTAAAGGTGAACCATCGCCAGGTTTCGTCTTGAATAAAGGTATTCTGTGTCGTCAGGTAGGAAGAAGAAAGCAACTTAGAATATGTCTTCCTAGTGAGTTAATCTCGTCTGTTTTTTATTATTTTCATCATTCTTTGGCCGGGGGCCACTTGGGCGTACACAAGACCATACACAAGATTCAAGAATGTGTTACATGGCCTGGATTAATAAAGGACGTCCGCAAAATGGTGGGGGAGTGTCGTACTTTGCAATATGTCTAAACCGGACACTGGCCCCAAGAAAGGCTATCTGTGCTCTCTGCGGGAACAAAACGCCTATGGATAAACTGTTCATCGATCATGTCGGGCCACTTCCCCGTACTAAACTGGGAAATAGGTACATCTTAGTGGTGGTTGATGCATTTACTCGTTTCTGTTGGCTTGTTCCTGTTCGGACTACCTCCACCTCGTGTACTGTAAGTCAGCTCCAAAGAATATTTGCCTGGTTTGGACCTCCTCAAGTCATGGTGAGTGACAATGCTTCTACATTTCATTTCTCACCAATTCAAAAGGTTTTGTTTTTCTCAGGGTATCAAACATGTCACCACTACCTCCTATCATCCTGAACCTTCCTTTGCAGAACAAGTGAATCGTAATTTGAAGGCCGCATTAATTGCTTATCACGCTAATTCGCGTTCCAAATGGGAGGAGTCCATCTCGTGGATTAACTTAGCCTTTAATTCTGCTTCGTCATGAGGTCTTGAAGGCCTCGCCCGCTAGTCTGATGCTTTCTTTCCCGTTGAATTCCCCGCTGTCCAATTTGTGGGACATTAGGGAACTCTTGCCTGATAGGATTAATTCACAGACTGTCAAAGATAATTGGGATAGAGCTCGTAAGAATATTAAGTTGGCCCACGAGCGTCTGCGTAAAAGGTATAACACGGGTCGGGTCCCCTTTAACTACAAGGTCGGGGACGAGATTTTCGTTCGCAACCTAAATCCTCAAGGCGGCGTTGAAGGCGGGCAATCTGGTAAACTGGCCTACAGATTCATAGGCCCTTGCGTTATACGAAGAATATTATCGCCCGTTAACCTGCTAGTTCAAGATTTCAAATCCAGAAGACTGATGAGGGTACACCTGTCGCAGGTTAAGTGCAAGGTTAGGCCGTAATCTCTTGATCTCCCGGGGGTCTAGCTTTGGCGGGGGAGGTTGAGCCGTGCGCGGCTCTTCTGTCGCTAGGCGGCTGTTTCATATCGCTAACTTCTCCGCTAGGGCGCGCGGCGACCAGGTTCCGGTCATCTGGTGGCGATTGTCATCTTTCGCCAGCCGATAGAGAGCGCTGTGAATGTGAGTGCCCTCTATCGGTCTGTAGAGAGGATTTAAGGGGCGACCCGGTCAGGAAAGAAGGGGTCTCTGCGGTCAGTCTCGGCTAGGAAGTGAACAGTCTGAGGAGGAAGTGGCGGTGTTGGAAGCGGCAGTTGAAGAAGGCGACGTGCTCCATGCACGGGCAGCAGTTAGGCGGAGCAACGTCATACTTGGCCGTCGATGAGGGGTTATTGACGGTGCCTGGTCTGACAAGCAGTTCTGAGTGGCCGTAAACTGTGTAGCCGCCTCACATGCCCAGACTATATGGAAGTTTGGGGTGTTCTCGTAAGGTGTGCGCTTTGGCACCTTCTGGAGCAACCTGTGTCTTCATGTTCCACGAGTGGATAGACTGTTAGAGAGTTCGTCGTATTCAGACAATTCAACTTCGTTGTATTTTCTGCTTCCTCGGTGCAATTGGAGATTTTCTGTTTGGTGTTCGTGCTTGCGTGGGACAATCTATGTCACTAATGGCTGTTCTTTCACATGAGGGAAACAGTGTATGTATGTTTGTCTGTACCCTTGAGGGGTGCTGAAACATTAAAACAGACCAGTGTTGGTTGAGCTCAACTGATATAAGTGCCTTGAGAAGCTCGATCTTTGGAAATCCTGTTCAGGAACTTATAGCACCGGATATTCTACCATTATTAAATTGTTGTTTAGACATAAGTAAACTTAACTGTGTAAATACTTGGACTCTGGGGCCATCATGGATCATTAAGGCCAACTAGTATTGTTGTTATTTAATATAAGTATATCTTGGGAGAATTTTAAGTAACCGATCGGTAATTAAGCTTATTACATGATATAGTGTGTAAATCTTATGTTTGAAGTTGTTGATATTGTTGTGTAAGGTTGTATTGTATTTGGTATTTATTGTAATAAACAAGACTGAGACAATTGTAACCATGCGCCCACATGCTTGCCAACCTGCCTACCACCTCAATGCAAAGCACCAGTGCTAAATTATCTTGATTTCGAAAGAAAGTTTTACATTACGTGTGACGTGAGTGATTATGCGGTCAGGTCAGTACTTAGTCAGCAGGTCGAGGGGAGAGATGTACCAATCGCATTCACTTCGAGAACACTGACAAAAGCAGAAAAGTCATACTCCACGATTAAAAAGGAGATGTTATCAATCTAAAGCAATTCAGAACTTATGTGTATGGAAAAGAGTTCTGTATTAGGATGGACCATAAGCCATTGGTCTGGGCAGGATTGGTAAAGGAACCGTCTTCACGGTTAATGAAAAACTGGCTAAGATTGGAACCATATCAGTATACCATCCAGTATAAGCCAGGCAAGGATAATCATTTAGCATATGCCTTATCATACATTCGTCAGACTGGATGAGGAGAAAGACAAGGAAGTAAAGGAAAATCCATAAGAAAGTGGAGCAAGCGCAGGAAGTCAGACGGACGAGGCGCAGGAATCGCGCCACGCCGCCAAAGCGGAGGAAGGCGAAGCAAAGCTTACAAAAGAAGAAAAGAAGGAACTTCTGTATGAGGCACATAATTCAGTGTTGGGTGGTCACCAGGGAAGGTGGAGAACACTGGAGAGAATCAGGCAACATATCACGTGGCCAGGAATGCGAAAGGACATCGCACAGTACATAAATGCTGTAAACAATGTCAGATGAATAACGACGAGAACCAAAGGTTAGGAAGCATTTAAAAACCACAGACACAAAGGATCATGTGTTCAAAAGGTGCGATATCGATATAGTTGGCCCCTTAAATATTACACCACAAGGAAACAAGTACGTTCTGACATTTCAAAATGCTCTAAGTAAATATCTTATCGCCATACCTATAGCAAGGATGGATATGGACACCATCTGTCGAGCATTTGTGGAGGAGGTTATTTTGCGCTATGGCATACCATCTAAGATTTTGGCAGACAGTGGGAAATGCTTCACAGGAGAATTGCTGAAGAAAGTTTGCGAAATCTTAAGGGTGAAACTAATATTTACCATTCCTTTTAGACTTTCCACAAATTGCTCTTTAACACACACATAAGACGTTAGCAGAATATTTATGTTACTATTTGGATGGAATGTAAGAGAACAGAGACAAGTTATTAAGATATGTAACATTCGTCTATAATAGTACACCTCATACATTGACGAAGTATTCTCCACATTTGTTATTCTATGGATGAGAAGCGAATATACCAGGAGTCCTGCAGCAGAGGCCAGAAGAGCCTGTGTACGACTATGATAACTATGCGCAGGTGTTGAAAAATCGAATTCACGCGTTGCATCACGGAACCAAGTGGTTTATCCAAGAGAGAAAGGAAAACACAAGCAGTTGTATGACAAGTGAAAGAATCCAGAATAGTTCCAAACATGGAAACAAGGTGAGAATTTTTCATTACCATTTATGATTGTAATGGCGAAATATCTGAACTTAGTGATAAAAGGGAAGAAGAATCAACTGAAAACAGTATACACGGATCAAGTTAAGCAATTCCATTAGCGAGGATCGAGAGAGCGAATTTCGAAAATGAGAGCAAGCATAACAGCGGGAGTACAAGGACGCAGCAAGTGTGTCACAGGCATTCAACGGTACGGCATATCCACAAGTTGAGTAAGGTCAAGGAAGCAATACAGCAAGTATGGCACACACAGTGGAGAAAAACTCAACAAAGCAAAAACATGGCTGAATGAATACAAAACCAGAAGAAGGTCAGGCAGCATAACAGCAGCGCAAGGACAGTGAGGAGTGTTGTCAGCGAAGGTAAACTGCAGCGGACGTGAAGAGCAGTAAAAGCAAGAACATTATTGAGTGACGTAATTGTGTGTAGAGAGCGTGATAGCAAAAGAGAGCACTGATTGCGAAACGAAGTAGTGAAATAAGAAATATTTAAGCGTTAAGAGAAGGAAGACTATAGCAAATGTGTTAGTTTTACAAGACAGACAGTATCAAGAAGTGAATATAAGTGTATTAGGAAGAGAATGTTATGAACAAAACTAACAGGTTACTATTACCATAAGGGAGAAAACATTTCAGGAGCAAAGAATGCATACAGAAGAGACTGTGCAAAAGAGGAAGCTAGGGTAAAGAACAATTATTGGTAGGAGGAGAGTGTTTAATGGTGAAATATGTGTTATTTGTGTAAATCTCTATGTCTAATTGATTGTAAGAAAAAAAAGAGAGCACAAAGTTAGAAGTTGTATGTGTGGAAAAAGAGATAGTGTGGAAGGAAAAATTTGTGTCAGCTCGATGTAACGCAAGAGACTAATTAGTGTGAAGATGTGGTTGTAATGGAGATTTTGAAAAAATATTTCAGGAGATCAAAGAATGCAGTGGAGAAAATGTATCAGCGAAGGAACAGAAGAAGGAGGGCGGTGCAAAAGTGACAAGTTAATTCAGTATGTCAGTTATTAGTGTGTTATAGGTTGTGAAAGATCAGGAGGTGATCGCAATTTTTAGTCTGTCAAGAGGAACAAACGCGACAAGGAAGAGCAGCAGCAAGGTGAACATTCAGCAGTCATCATCGTCGAGCATCGAGGCCTTGCTGATACCAGTACAGCTAAAGTGCAGATAACAGCAAGTGAGGTAAACGTCACAGGAGGCCTTGGGAGTGGGCATCACCTATGTCAAAACTTAAGGAGAATGTTGCCGCATAAAGGAAAAACCTGCAGTTGAGGAACAGAAAAATTAACAAGTATAGTCTTCAAGATTGTTTCCCTGAATTGCACAAATACACTGTCACTAATGCAATCATTGTTTCACAAGATTTGCTGTCCCATTTCACTGAATACCTTTCAAAGCTCACAGAATGGTTCGCAAAATACTTTGTGGAAAATAATGTCGAAAATTTTTTTCTTGAATCCAATACACTTTTCATTAACTTTACAAGAACAAGAAAATCTCATTAAACTCTTGTGTCAACAGTCTTAAAACTAGTTTATTCTGATCTGGTGGAGCTTTGGATAATGATCAAAAATGAATATCCAACTCAAAGCTCAAAAGCTTTGAGAATTCATCTTTTGCAACATCCTATTTACGTGAAGCCGGATTTTCAGCTGTAGTTGTAATAAAAATCAAATACTGCACAAAACAATAAATGAGAGTAGCAGTACTGAGTCTTAGCTGGTGATTTTTTTTAAAAAACTGACAAAGTTATTATTGAATGTTTTCATCTTTTGTAATTTCATAATTTTCTGCTGATTACATTATAAAAATCTTTTGAAAAAAAGTGTTTTAATTTCTATGACAAGAGCACCTTGACAAAATAATAAACCTGTTTGTGCAGCTTGGACTGAAAGAGTTTGGGAACCCCTGGGCTAGAACATTCAAAGTTGCACAAGGATTGAAACAAAATGAGAGAAATTTACTTGTTCAATGGGAATTGGGGGGAAGGAGGATGTGACAGGAAGGAAGAAGATTTATTCATAATTCTGATCTTTGCACTAAACTATTAGTTCCAATTCTGAAAATTTTCTAATGTATTTCATCAAGGTGGTAATCTTCCAGCAATCAGAATAAGAATAAAACGTAAATCAAATCTGAAAAAAAATTAAACATTTAGAGAAATTAGTCTTAAAATTGTTTTCAGAATCATTAAGGTAGGCATATTAACAAGCGTAAAGAAACAAAAATTGTCTAGTCAATTGTAAAATAAATGATGCATGACAACAATTAACAAGGCTTCAGTTCTATATTTCAATATAGATTACGAAATGCAGTTACTAGTTCTGGACTTTTAGTTTTCTTACTGAAGCTTCCACAGTAAATTTTAAAATAATGTTTGGAATAACAGAAATACAACTTATCTTCAAGCGAAATCCTTGGAAATATTTTTAAGACTTATTATTCTGAGACTTCAATTTTAAGACAAGTTTGGAATCTTTTCTTACAATATCACATTTGGATCTGACAAAAAATAAAAGGTACTAACTAATTAAAAGGAATGAAAGAGGAACAATAACTCATCACATTTGGTCAGAATGGCACAAATACATAAAACACATAAATATACATACAGGTTGGGACTGATAGAAGTGCCTTTTTTGTGTGTATGTAACATCCTGCAGTAATGAGCAGACACATGCACGGCATCTGCACATCCACTATTTGGCTTTCCACAAAGAACCTTTAAAGCACAGGACTGGAATAATGAGGTTGATGCTGCCAATTCTAATGAATTTTTATAAAAGTATCAGAAGCTTGTCAATGCAGTGCATAAATTACATCTTTTTAATTAATCTCATTTGAGGATGTCTTTTAGTAAGTGTACTGAAAAATCTCTTATGGTAACAGGTAGTGTGCATCAGAAGGATATCAAGGGTATAGATGGTTGTCAGTGCTACTAGCTCACCGTGCAAATATCCTGTGAAATGTTTATTAGCAAGATAATGGCTATACAACAAGAGTTAATTGAGTTTGGATACAGAATGATAAATGGAATGTGACAAATGAGGGCACACAATTTGCAAGTGGTTGCAAAATTTAGAATTTCATGCTCCAAAAAGTCAAGTCTGTGCCAAGAGTATTTAATGGAAAGTATTACCTCCAACATGAACACTGCATTAGCCAGTCATTTCTGCTGAATATTTGAGACCTTTGTTGGATGAATAGATGGACCTATGTCAACAAACAAACATTGCATGATCAAACTGAAATGCACTATTGTTGTTAATGTGTGGATAGTGCACCAACATTTGACTTTGATGTGATATGGTGGTATAAGTCTGATTCAGACCCCCTTTTATTTATAGCACAGCATCTGTGTCAGCATATCACCTAGGTGAATTAACACAAGCATTCATCCCTAGATAACTGGAGGCCATGGATCCAACTCGTCAACAAGGCACTGTGCAAGTTGATGGTAATTTCACAATGCTGTATGGCATATTTATTGAAATTGACAAGTTTTTCAAATTAAACAGAACCAGTTGATGACAGGACATCACTATGTTCAGTCACATAGTGATGATTCATGGCTCCAATTAATATATTCTGAAAATGAAGAGAAACTTCAGGATGATAATATAGAACATCATTTACCCAAGTAGACCACCAGACATGAACCATGTGGAGGACATTCAAGATATTATTGACAGAGACATTCATGCACTGCATCCGTCACCTGCTTAGAATAATGCAGTTATGGATGGCTATTTAGACAGCATGGTGAAGTAGACTGAGGGATTTTAGCTATAAAATATAGTAATTGCCATTCGTAGAAATTTTTCTCAAGCCGACAGCCGTGTAACTTAATTCCGCTCAACACAGCAGAGCTCAAGGTTAGATCGACTCTCTTCCTGTGGGAAGCGAGCACCCCACTATAGAACCTCAAAAAACTCTTAGTAAGATGCTTTCACCCAATGGTGAGAGATTCACGTGACCTTTCCAACACTTTTCTCAGGCTGGGTGCACACTCTGGAACAAGCACTCAAGGCAGCCTTTCATCTACCCTCATGACTGACCACATCGCTGGTCAACATGAAGAATTTATTAGGTAAAGGCTAATGCAGTATATACCCATCTGCTGGCTTAGAAAGAATATTCTGAGTGACAGGCTTTTATTAGTAAGGATTTTCAGTTTTCTGAGAGACATTTTTATGCAGTATTTTCAGTTATTTAACGTGTATGTTCATGTACTTATTTTCATTGAATTTATTAAAGTCACTCCATTCTTTCAACTACATTTTTTTTCACTTGTATCACTGATTCCTGCTCATTCCTGGCAATAACTAATGGCAGAATGTAATATCTCTGAACATATGATAACATATCTTCGGTAAAACTAACCGACGAGTGGTTGATAGTAACTGAACCCAACCTATCTGCTGTGAATAGCTGCTCGTTCACTGCACAACTAATAAATGGTGTCAGATTCTAGGGTTAATTATGTAAAATCAGTGATCAATAATAGTAGAAATATTGGGAAGGTATTTCCTAATAGTACAGAGAGAGATTAGTATAGAGACAGAAATTCTCTTTTGCTGTAAAAACCATTTCTTATATGTAGCAGCCGCAGAGAATAAATGCTAAGCCAGAAACAGTACGTAAAGTTAGTACAACAAAGCAATTATCGGTGTTTCGAGATTGCAAGTTGGAGTCGAAACCAGATACTGCAAGCCAGATAAGTCGGATCCAGCTATGAGTTTGCGATCCAGCGCAGAGAGGGCAGCACAGAGTCACTCCCAGCAGCCAGCGTGGGCACAGTGGAAGGGGTAACACAGCCGGCAGCCAATAGGAGGACGACGTTATCACAACAGTCCGGTCGACACCAGAATTCAAGTCACGCAGCCAACAACACATCAGAACATTGAGTAATAAGCAGTGTGCAGTGTTTCAAAATGAATACCACAACGAATGAAGTAGGTGCTGAAGAGAGCAGTGCGGGCAAGCTCTCAGTTTCAGAGGCATTAAAGTTGATTCCAAGTTCATTCAGTGGGGAAAAAGAGGAATTGCAATCTTTTATTGACAATGTTTCATCTGCATTTAATTTAATTGCTAAGCAAGATCATGATATTCTCCTTCATCTCCTAAAGTCAAAGATCTGTGGACCTGTCAGAAGTAAATTGTTAGTTCGTGAGTTTACAAAAACATGGGATTCTGTAAAAGATATCTTGATTGAGAACTATGGGGAGAGGTGTTCATTGAATCACTATGCTTGTAACCTTTTTACAGCTCGTCAGGGTATGGCAGAACCGATTTTTGAATTGGCCACAAGAATTGATAAACTTGCACATGAATTTAGAAATGCAGTAGCCAAAGAAATTCCTGAAGAAGACACAAAAGGGAGTCTTACTCTTGTTGACTGGCTCAGCTACATTACCTTTATACAGGGCTTAAATAATGACAGAATTCAGACAGTAATTAGGGTCCCACTATCACCTTAAGGGTCGCTGTTGAATTGGCACTCATGGAAGAGAGCGCATTGTTGTCACAGAAGGAAAAAGCGGTTATAGGGCATTTAGATACACATACAACACAGAGTAATGCCATTAAAAATGCTATTTCTGCAATATGACAGGCCACATTAGTAAAGAATCTAGGAGCCAACCAATCTGTCAAACCTGCCAACAGAACGGACATTTTGTAACAGCATGTAAGTCATGTACACAGTTCAGAAGAATTAGTTATGTCACTTGTGTATATTGCCATATGAAAAGGACATATTATTTCAGACTGTAGAGTAAAGAAAACAGTTTGTTTCAAAAGCAACAAGGTCAGTCACATGGCATCACATTGTTGCAACAAAGACACAAACACAAAATACACAGAAAGATTTGGGAAACGAGCGAAGAGTGTGAGAGATGACAGCCACTCTTACATTCATGAATACGGCAATATACATAGTGTAGGCTGTGAACATGAGAATGATTTTGTAAAGATTAAGTGTGAACAACTAAACAATGGAGAAATCCTCTTTCTTCTCAACACGGGAGCACAATTTCCCTTAATACACAAGAATGTGTTAGCAAATCACATTCAAATCGATACAAAGAAAACTTTAAGTATCAAGGGAATAGGGTATTTGACTACTTCTTGAAAATGTTTTTAAATTGTTTATTGGTACACCTTATTCACCGAGTGAAGAGATTTTTTGACAAAAGTGCATTATTTTGCGAAAAATTCAAAGTTAAAATTTAAAGAATTTAAAAGCCCGCCAAAACACTCATTTGCTTCAATTTGATATTGCAACAAAGTCACTTACGATTTTCTGTGAATCTCATTTACACCGCAATTTCGTAGAGTAAATATAATATGTTGATTAAGGCGAGAATTATTAGGGTTGGTCCTGAGGTTCGATCCTCGCTTTGGAATATTTTCAGTTGGTTTTCTTTTGTCATTTTCTTTGGATACTACTTGCTGTTGGTTGCATTGCATAATAATTTTTTCCCGAAAATCCACCAGAAAATCAATTTAATTTTTCTTTTCTTTTTTCTGAAGGCTTCACAAATTTTTTGATAACAAGCGAATTACAACCATTTGAAACAACCAAAGAAGATTTCAAAAAGGAAATTGGACGTTACTTGCACACCGAAATTTTTTTTTTAAATGAAAATGATTTGCACATTAAAAGTAAATATCGCCTAACAGACGCAGTTATGTCAGGAAGGTAACCTGCAGTTGTATCATCACGTAAAAATTCCAACGAAAAGAACACAAAGCATTCCAGAACTGTTGCAAGATTAGCATGAAATTTCTACATGTGATGTCACTTCTAAAATAAATTCCATTGTTCACGGCCATGCACCTGTATTTTTGCATGATATTCTCTCTCTGGTAAGTTTAAAAATTAAAACTTTTCATGTATGGTAGCAATTTGTTTCAAACACTTGCATGACACTTAGCAACTATTATGAATTCTTCGAATAAAAACATGGCAGTGCAAAAAACAGCAAACAAATACCGAAAAAAATTCACACAAAAAATATTATCCCAACCAAGGTTTTTCGAACGTAGGACATTCTGAATTCCATTACCACTCTTCAATCACGCAGCTATCCTGACACTACTTCTTAATTGCTTCTCTTTATATTAATAGTGAACACTTCACAGTTTCTTCATGTGAGATGAAGTGAAACAAGGTACATAAATGAATAAACAAACAAATTCAATTTTATTGACAAAAAAATATTATTTATCCATAATCTTTAACCTGCAATTAAGAAAAATGGCCCACAACATCCAGTTGTTCCTAACGTGGTGAATGAGCGGTTAACGCTCTGGCCTCGCATCCAGGAGGACGCCGCACAGTGTGATATTTTGAAAATCTAGAGGATCAAAAGTCAGTTTTGATAATTGTCTACGCAGGCAAAATAGTTATTTATATTCAAAGTAGACGAACCATTCTACTTGGAACAAAGGTTTATTTTCAACGAATTCACGCCTAACAATAGAAAAAATAGTTTGAACAATGGGCTTCCTGTAATCCACCGAACAAGCTCTTCAGTCGGCCGCGATAATCCATTGAGTTTGGTCGATGATTACGCTGTATTTCTGCGTGTTAGTAGTGATTTGTGTGTTGCTATTGCTTCTGGCGAGCTTCAAGGTAAGTTTACGTATGATTTTTCCGTGATACAATAGCATCATTAAAACAGAACGAGATTATTTTTAATTAAAAAAAACTACTGAGCCAATTTCATGTTGAGTTTTAGTTCATTATACCGATCTCTTACTATATTTATTTGAAAGAGCTGCTTATTAGTTACAAGAAATATCTTAATTTGTTTGTGCATATTTGTGACACCCATACAACTTTTCTTTATTTTCAGCATGACTGCACAAATTTCGCGTACAGAGTTTTTCGATGTATGGTTTGCTAACGCAAAACAATCAATCTCTAACTTTCAATTTAAATATAAATGAGTCTCAAATAGAAGCTGTTACATTTTTAAGCTCAGTAGAATAAAAGTCAGGTTTTTTTTCCCTATAGCCAGCCCCACAAATAAGGCGTCTATTTTCGTTATTTTTCCGCTGTAGGCTTTTACATAATGTTCTCGATTTTGTATTCAAAATGAAGTTTCATTAATAACAAGAAATGACCAGCAACAAACAATAAAAACAGTTGAAAACTTGGATAATAGGAAACGCTCCATTCCTAGCCGCAGCGTTTACAGACGTGTGACGTCACTCAATCGACCACCAATCTTATAGCGTTTTCTGTCACTTGACCAGAGGTAAGAAAAGTATAATTTTTATTTCGCTTTTTTATTAAAAATAATCAACTTTTCTTTTCAAAATTCAATTAATTAGCTTCCTGAAGCATTAATCTATGAGAATGAGTTCAATTTATAATATTTTTTTTTTAATATTGTCAAATAGCCTATTATATCACACACAGTGAGAACAAAAGGAACGGTTATTTTGCAACTAAAACTGAGTAACCATGTGTTCATTACGCATAAGTTTCATGTGGTTGAAGAATCTGTGGATATAGTTAAAGAAGGGTTAATTGGGAGAGACCTTTTAATCAAACAAGGAGCCATAATTAACTATGAAAACATGTCTGTATGTATCAGTGGTTGCTCTATTCAAACATCAGTGGGCATAGTAAGCGGGCTAGAATAATCTCAAATGGGTCAGGGAACTCCAGAAACAAATATTCTCAAAGGGAAACGTAATCACAGAGGTACCACCCAAACATTCTCGCAGAAGGCAAGGGAATAATGTAAACAGAAGAAATAGGCGTGGCAACAAAAACACAAATACCACTCAAAACAGTAACGGATCCACTACACAGCATGTACAGAGTGAACAACAGAAACATAACAAACCAAAACAACAACTGTAGAAGTGTCTAATCGGAGTGATGCTAGTAATTCAAGTCACCATAAGGATAATTCAAAGCCGCGGATTAACAGTTCTAAAGAAACAAAAGAAATTGTAAGTCTTCCAGACTATTACACAGTAAAGTTAGGGCCAAGAGAAGAACACATTTTACGAATTCAAGTTCAATACCAAAATTGTGCAGAAGCCATTGTTAACAAACAAGAAATTATTCCAGGTGTTTTCATTCCTGAATCATTGGTCAAAATAGAAAACGGTACTTGTATTTTATCCATGCTAAATACTAGGGAGGACAGTGTTGAATTTTATTGTGGAGCATTAGAGGCGCAGCCATAGTGTGCAGAGAGCGATATGACATCAGCGCCATGTGGTCAGTGAGCTGACAGACCATCTGCCATTAGAGTTGTAGAAAATAAGCAAACAACTAACCACATGCAACCAACAAAAGGGAAAACATGCACCAGTTTACTAATAGAAAACTGGTCATCTGAATGAAGAAGAAAGCTGATCCATTCTAGAAATTTGTTTATTGTACAATGATATATTCCATTTTCCACAAGATAAGTTGACACACACCAACACAGTCACCCATGAAATCAAATTAAAGACACAAGCAGACGGTATAGTTATCAATCAGAGATCGTATCAAATTCCAGATACTATGAAACCCATTTTACAGAAAGAAATTGATCAAATGTTTGAGAATGAAATCATCATTCCATCAACCAGTGAATAGATCTTTCCGACCATCATGCTACCTAAGATTCCAGTGGTCAAAAATGGTACAGAATGGTGGTAGACTTTCGTAAATTAAATGAAATTACTGTAGGAAATGTTTTTCCACTTCCATTGATTTCAGAATTCCTAGATTCCTTGGGGAAGGCAAAATACTTTTCCACCTTAGACTTAGCTCAAGGGTATCACTAAATTTTGATTAAAGAATCTGATCAACCATTAACAGTATTCAGTACAGGTCATGTTTCGCAAAATGGCCATGGGGTTGGCCTCCTCCCCCACAAGCTTCCAGAAACTTATGACTGTAGTATTGAGTGGAGTACAAGGTGACAGATGTTTTGTCTATCTGGATGACATCATTTGTTTTGGTCCAAATTTAGAATCACACAATGACACGTTAAGAGACATTTTTGATAGATTAAGAATACATACCCTTCACCTTCAGCAAAATAAATTTAAGTTCTTACAAAGAGAGGTCACTTATCTGCGACACAAGTTGACAGAACATGGTGTTTACTCAAATCCACGGAAAACTGAAAAAATTAAAAATCATCCAACTCCTCAGACTACAAAACAATTAAAAACATTCCTTGGATTTGCTGGTTATTATCGTCATTTCATTGAGGACTTTGGTAAGATAGCTATAGTATGAATTCTTTAATGAAAATGTTTCATTTGAATGGAGTCCAAAGACTGATAATGCTTTCCACACTCTCAATAAAAAATTGATTTCAGCACCTGTTCTAGCTACCTGGATGCTAATCTTCCTTATATAATTAGCACTGATGCATCTCAATATGTCAATGCTGGGGTGCTTTCACAGGTACAGTTAGGCTAAGATAAACCAGTTGCATATGTTTCCATAACTTTAAATAAATCAGAAATTCACTAATCTGTTTCTGAAAAAGAAGCCTTAGCTTTGATAAGGGCGGTAAAGTAATTTAGACTTTACGTCTTTGGCAGACATTTCATGGTCTGTACGGACCACCATCCACTTCTCTGGATCTTCAGTGTTAAAGATCCATCGTCCAGATTACTGAGATTTCGGATAAAACTTGAGGAATACACAATTATTTGTCGTGAGGGGAAATCAATTACAGTTGCAGATGCACTTATCAGAATTAGGGAAGTAAGGGAGGTACAAGAATCAAACCAACCAGACCCTGTCACAGATGAACCAATGCCCATTGAAGAAGAAACACCCACATCCACAGTAGATGTACAAATTGAAACGAATAAATGAGGAAGAAAAACAAGACATACTTAGAGAACTACATGACAGCCCTCTACTGGGACATCAGGGTGTAGCCAAAACATACGAGTGAATTCTGTGGCCAGGAATGAAGTCTTATTTAGAAAATTACACCAAACAGTGTGATAGTTACCAGAAAAACAAACACACATCACATATCAGAATGCCTTTAGAGCTTACAAAAACACCCGAACATATATTTGAATGTTGTGCCATGGATGTAGTAGGCCCATTTCCTTTAAGCAACAATGGGAAAAAATGTGTTAACTTTCCAGGATGAATTAACAAAATTTATAGCAGCCATTCCGATAGCCAGACAAGATTCTGATACAGTGGCTCAAGCATTAGTCTTAGAAGTAATCCTACGTTTTGGGGCACCATCTTGTTTACTTTCTGAGAATGGTATTTGCTTTATCAGCGAAACATTGCAACAGGTATGTAAATTACTAAAGATAAATAAGATACAGACATCTGCAAACTGACCACAATCAAATTTCATCGAATGGGCACATCATAGTCTTACAGATTACTTATGACATTGGATACAGGAAACAAAGAAACTGCCGCGAGGCACTGAAAATAAGATAGGATAGGGAAAATAAACAGTTACCCGTCACTTACCACAGATGAAGGCAGGAGGGCGAAACACGTAAAAACACAAAAACAAAAGAATTACACAATATTTCGACTTTTTAGTCTTACTCATGTAGGAGGCGAGACATATGGCAGGGGGAAAGATGTGGTCACATCCGAGCCCGCCACATGAATGAAGCACAGGCGGAAAACGCGTGGTAGTGGAAGAATTGCCGGGGGGGGAATAGGCTTGACCAGCGATAAAAGTGAAACAAATAAATATAATGTCTGTGTAGCTTAGTTCAAAAAGTTATAATTGAAAATAAAGGGAGATAGAAGAATTTAAAATATATATACAAAAAACAAAAAATAAAATAAATAAATAAAGAAGAAAAAAATATATATATATATATAAATACCCGACTGTAAAATGAAATGACATTATATTTATAAGAATCAAAGCACATAGAACGATTGGTTAACTTATTTTATATTTGTGTATAACACTAGTATTCACAGTGCAACAGGATACACGCCACATGAGTTAATGTTTGGTAGAATCCCAAACAGGGATACTGCAAAGTGACCCCAAAGAGGTTCAGTAATTATATGATGAGTACATAGATGAACTAAAAACTATGCTACAGAAGCTGCACAAACAGGCCGGGAGGGCACTCTGGAACAAGCGCTTGAGGCAGTCTTTGACCCAGTCGCATGACTGACCACACTGCCAGTCGACATGAAGAATTTATTAGGTAAAGGCTAATGCATTATATACCCTTCTGCTGGCTTAGAAAGAATATTCCAAGTGACAGGATTTTATTAGTAAGGATTTTCAGTTTTATGAGAGATATTTTTATGCAGTATTTTCAATTATTTAAGTGTATGTTCATCTACTTATTTTCATTGAATTTACTAAAGTCACTCCATTCTTTCAACTACATTTTTTCACTTGTATCACTGATTCCCTGCTCATTACTAGCAATAAGTGATGATAGAACGTAATATCTCTGATCACATGATCACATATCTTCGGTAAAACTAACAGAGGAGTTGATCGGAGATTAACTCAACATATCTGTTGTGAATAGCCACTTGCTCACTACAATGGCTACAGATAGCATCTAACGACTTCTGCCTAGAAGTCATGTCAAGTTGTTGCACTTGCCCCTTCCCCCTCCCATCCCTCTGTAGTTCCTGCATATCCTGCATATCATTTTTTGAAACTGTCTAATGTCAACCTCCTTTTCTCTTTGTTTCAATTGTTCATTGATTTTTCCACTCCTTGCAACCTTCTTAAATATGGTCTGTCTCTTCATCTGTGGTTCGTTCACAGGTAATTAAACATTCTTGTTGGTATTTTTTTTTCAGTTCTGGTTAAATGCCCGAATCATAATATTTGCTTCCGTTCAACATTCTGAACTATTGTTTCTTTGATGCTGGTCTGTTTGCTCATTTGTTCATTCAACATGTACTTAGAAACTATGGAAGCTCTTTGAAGGAAGTCCAGCTCTGTCAGTATCTTTTCTTCCTTTCAGTAGTAGTGCAATAGTGTATTTCACATGCTTTCTTCAAGTTGATAAAAGCTAGATGAGTATTTTTTTCCCCACCTTATCTTTAATAACTGTTTCAAAGAAAAGATATTATCTATGCAGGATCCACTAGATTCTTCAGTAATAATAATTTCCTTCCCCAATTGTCTGCTTTATAGTTTTAGCCTGAACCATAAGTGGCCCAAATCAAATTTCACACCTGTATATACTCTTAACGACTGATATTATTAACTGCAAGTTCTGTTTTTGTATAATATAAGTCAATTATAGGGGGCAGCTTTTCTGTATTCTTGTATATTTATGGATATTTTTTCTGTATAAAATTCATTCATAATTTTTAGGACTTGTCTCAGGCATACGTCAATTAATCATGTGTCACTATCATTTATTGTTTTTTCTCCATAAGTACCCAACAAATTATTCCTTTATACTGTTCTTGTAACCATTGTAATCTCCCATTAATGTTTCTTCTTACTGAGGATTATTATAATTCAGAACCTATGGTATCATCTGTAGGTCCATATACCCTCACCATCTCCATATCATGACCATTTTTCTTCAATTCTAAAGATATTATCTATACTCTCTTTTATTTCTTGCAATCCTTTTATACAGTTCCTTAAATTTTTTTTTCCAAATCTCTCTGCTTGATCGCTTTTACTTATGCCACCATAGAAATTGATATACCTACTTGTCATCTCATAACCGTTTCCATTTTTCTTTGTCTCTACTAGGAGGGTCACTTTAATTTTCAGTCTTCCAAGCTCCTCAAAAACTTCACATTGCTTCAATGTATTCTTGACAGGTGTCCACCTGGATGGTGTCATGAAAAAACAGTGTTTCAGTAACTGGCCTTGCTGCTTCATCAGGTATCACATGGCTTCCACTTACACTTCTCATTGCTTTGATCCTACACCTTGATTTTTACAAGCAGTAATATTCATAATTCTTTTATTTTGCTTAAGTCAATATGCTAACTGATTCCCTCAGTCTGACTTTTGTTGCATCCTGACAGGATCTCTTCAGGATGTCCTCCCCTAGAATGGGTTGTCTTCCCTGTGACATCCAGAATCCCTTCCACACTGATATGTAGTGAGTCACCCTTTATCTGGAAACTCCATCAAGGCCTATTTGAGAAGGGATGTTCTGATGACAGTTACACTAATAGTGGTATAACCTGAAGCATGCAATTCTCTCCACCCTGTACTAAAGATGTTTTTGAAAAGATAATATCCAAGGGAGAGGAATTTGGTAATCTAGTCCATACATAATTAGAGGATTTCCCATGAATTTTAATATCTCATGATTCTGATGGAATAGGCATATGTTACTCTCTTGTTATCAATAAACAGAAAAGAGCAAGAGAAAATAGATACAACAGAATCTTAAAAACTCTTCCAACTTTTGGAATTATTATATATCACCTCGCACTTTAACTAAAATAGTGAGAAATTCTTTTAAAATTTGTGTGTAAATTTTTGCTTTTTATAAATTCTTTAAGTTAGTTTAACTAAGTGTAGACATAAGGTTTTGATCATAATATTCTCTCTTGAATTGCATCATATACCTTCAACAATAATTTTATACTGTCCTTCATAAAACAAGATCATATTGGATACCAAGGAGAAAAAGTAAAATAAATACTGTTATTATTATTATCATTATTTATAGATTTATGCCTTATCAACAGTGATATCATTAGTGGTGGAAAAGGAGTCAAGGAAAGGATTTGTTATTATTTCTTGGGTTTTAGGATGTGTTGAAACTGATGTCATTAACACCACGGGGCAAGGAATGGGAAGGAATTTGGCCATGGCCTTTTGGAGGAAACGTCCTACCAATTTACTGGGAATGATTTCAGGAAACCATGGTAAACCAAAATTTGAGTGACTGGGTGGGGATTTGAGCCTATGTTTTCTGAATGCCAGTCCTCAGTATTAGTGCTCACCCATTGGATTTGTTTAGATAAAAGCTATAGAAATAAATATACAAATTGGAAGCATTGGTTTTTGTAAAGATGGAAAGTTAATCGACTTAACATTGAGTAAAAGAGGAAACGATGACTTAATGGAAGAAGATATAATAATGGATAAACATCGAAGGAGTGGGAGGAAATGATAAAATCCCAAGATTTCTAATATCTTGAATAAGTTCACAGATTAAATTCAACTATCTACATTGCGCTTCATACAGCTATATATATATATAGGAATTAAATTGATTGATGTGGGGTGCAAACACATTGTAAAAACAAAAAACACTACTGATAAAGAAATTTTCGGGATGAGCCCTTTATCAACAGGAGAACATTATGGGAGGTGGGTGATGTTGGAGACTGTCTTTATCAGTTGCGTTTTTTGTCTTTTTTGTGTGTTTTCGCCCCACATCCATCATCTTAAGGTAAGTGGTGGCTTATTTCCCTATCCAATTTAATTCCTTTTCACTACTTAGCGCCTTTAATTTCATTGTTTATTATAATACATTTTTCACTATACAAAGAGGGAAAATGAAGTTGAGGAAATGAAGCTAATGTATAAGCCAAGACATACTTAACAGTTCTTAACTAGTGGCATATTTTAGAACAGTTGATATATCTTCAGCACAGAAGTTTTTATGATCTGAGATATTTCATTGAAGTCTTACTCCCAGTTTGTCTCAAGAAAAGAAGCTCTCGCTTAGTGTCCTGTACTGAAATGTTAAATATTTGAGAATTAATAGTTGGTGATAGTTATAGACCTGTTGAAGTTTACAGTTGGGGAAACAGGAGATCAAGGAAATATTGCCAAGTTTTCCTCAATTTCAGGCAAAAGGAGCTGCATCATTTACGATCTTAAAATATTATTTCTCTCTCTCTCTCTCAATGGATTTCCAGTAACTTACAAGCTGTAATCAAAAAAAAAAAAAAATATTTTTTTTATAAAACATTTATTTAAGTTTTAATGTTTATCCCATCTCCTTCAAAAGTAGTTCCCCCTTTGATATTATGCACAATGTCAACATAGTTCCCAGTTGAGAAAAACTGTGGTAACTCCTCCTTAAGAATGATCTTGAGCTTGGTCTGTGATTTTGCCTTTATCTTATCAATTGTTGAAAATGTTCTCCTTTGCATATCCCTTTGAGTCTGGTAAATAGGAAAAAGTCAAAAGTATCTGGAGAAGGATGTGATTCAGGCAATGGATAGTGTTGAGTTTCACCAGGAACTGTTGGATAAGAAAAGTGGTTTGCAGCAGTGCGTTGTCGTGGTGCAAAATCCAGGAATTGTCTCTTCAAAGTTTGGGTATTTTTTTTTTTTTTTTTGCATCATGAAAATCATGCAAAACTTGTAGGTAGTAGTACCCCTTGTTACCAACATGACATCTCTAATGGTAACTCTTGTATTAACTAACACAATCTGTTAAATTTTTCCATCGTTGATGACCAGACATCGCGTTATCTTCAGTTTCTTCTCAACCTCGCTGAAAGCAATTGTGCCATTCATAAACTCATGGTTGTGACATGGTATCATCACCAAAGGCTTTCTTCAACATTTTTAATTCTTCGCTGCATTAATTCCTTTTTTAATACAAAATTTCAAACAAACTCTCTGATCCAACATTTGGCAAAAAAAAAAAAAAAAAAAAAAAAAAAATGCCTAATCCGCTTAAGTACGTCTTCCTAATTTTTGTATCAAATGCATACTAAGCATTGCAGCTTCACAATAATTAACACATACGTTACTGCCAGTTTACAAACACACACACAAAGAAAGCATGAACTCAATAAGCAATTTATAGTGCAAGCAATTTGAAAATTCTTGTTACTTTTTGATCACACCTTGTGGTATCTTGTACTAGTTAAATATATACTAATGTACAGTATAATGTTTCATCTTATTTACCATTACATCTTTGTAGAAACGAGTGTCAACATGCCCTGTTGTCTGGTTTTCCACAGTATCTACAGAGTTTTCTATAACACTGTTCACGGATCTGTGATAAAAAAAAAGAAGACATTAGTCCATGTTTTAAAAAATGTGTGGTACTATATTACTAAGTAGATGCTGTTTGCAACCAAATTTTTAAATTCTATCACTGTCATAGATAGATTGTTCAGAATATCCCTTTATAATTTAGTGTAGTCCCTGGCTCTCTTTCCTACAAAGAATAACATTTCTGTTCCCTTTTACCTGAAATAAAAAGTTAGTTTATCAACATGGCCATCTTTTCCCTTTCATTACTTCTAAATATTCTTACAATATTCATCCAGGGGTAATCACAACTGTAAGCTTATACATACCCAGCATTCACTTAATTTTCCTCCTATCTTTCATGTGCTACCATCCAGCTCCTTTATCACATCAGTTACTGATTGTGTTCTTCAGTAATTTCTGCGAACAAAACTAGCCACCTTCCATAGCTCACTCACCCCCGTACTTAATAGCCAGAATGCAGATCCCACAATACCCCACAATTCTCAAAGCTAAATTAACAAGGTTTTGTAATCCAGATCCTTCACTTCATAAGCATGTCCCTAGATTCAGAAGTTCGATACCATTCCCTATCTCCTTGAAAACGTGTCCTGCCCTATCAAAATTACAAGATATTTACAATTTATGACTTCAACACACAAGGTCCCCTTAACTATATAATTATACAAGGCCTTTATTTTTCTAGCAGTGTACATGATAAGCTAAGGCTTTTTCGCATTTATCTTCATCCCATGTTGACCTAACCAACTAGATATCCTATTCAGAACCCTCTGTAGCTGTTCACAAACTTCTATAGTCTTAATTCTCTTACAGAATATTGTAAGATCTACAAGTAACGAAACTTAACAATAAAACAAACAGGTTTTTTTTTATAATGAGCATGGTGGGTGAGCAGTAATGCTCTGGCCTCACATTCGGAAGCACGCGACTTCGAATCCCCATCCAGCCGGCAAGATTTTGGTTTTCCATGGTTTCCACAAATCACTGCAAGTGAATACTGGTTTGGTTCCTTTAAAAAGGTGAGGGCTGAATTTCTTCTCATTCCTTGCCTCCCATCCTTTCCTGCTTCTTATGTCAAGAAGGCATAAAACCATACCAAAAATTTTTAAATAAATTGTAACAATGTCCCAATACACTACACTGTGACATGCCTGTTCTCAGTTCCACATCTTTCAATATTGCTTTTCCTGTGCCAACTCTGTGGTTCCTACCCCTTAAAAAGTCCTTCATCCAGCAATTCTTGTTTGTCCAGATGGTTTTTATACTTTCGAAGCAGGGGCGCCAACTGTGTGGGTGCTCAGAGGCTCTAGGCACCTACAACATGTAAATAGTGGGTGCGGAGCACCCATGAACACAGACATCAAAACCAATCAGTAATCAGTTTTGAGCAAAACATCACGAGTATTTTTTCCCCACCTTATCTTTATTAACTGTTTCAAAGAAAAGATTTTACTTATGCAGGATCATGAGCCATGCAGCAAGACAAGATGTCTCCATGGTCTCGCACTTACTTACGACGTGAGTGTGTGCATCATGCCCTAGATAATATAAACACCACGTTAGGCCATACCTAACACAATCTAGTGTGTGGTAAGTAAGAATAGGTTTCATTTGTGAAGAGTACGCACACAAACAAGTCAAGCAACTCAAACCGCGCTGCCACACGCAAACTACGGCCTGCCATCCTTCGCGCCTCACCTGTCCACCACATTCACAGCCTGCAAGAAGAACTAAGGCACCTACGACATGTTTTCAGACAGAATGGTTATTCCAAAGAGCATATTAAACAGGCTTTTCTCCCTGAGAAACCGAGACTATCATCTGAACAAGAAGAATCTCCAAAAACCATCACCATATTGCCTTATGCCGGGAATACTTCTGGAATGATCAGAAGAATTTTAGCAAGATATGGTGTAAGGAGTATCTTCCGTCCATCATCAAAGATACGGGATATGATACGCAAGGTGAAAGATGGCCTCGGCCTTTGGGTCCCGGGAGTTTATTCAATCCCTTGTGAATGTGGCAAAGTATATATCAGCCAAACCATAAGAACTATCAAGGAATGCTGCACTGAGCACCAATGATATCTGTGGTTATTATAATTGGACAAATCCGCGTTAGCAGAACATGTTATAGAACATTTTCACAACATCAACTTCGAAAATACTAAAGTTTTGGCTAAGATATCATATTTCGGGGACTCAGTGATCAAAGAAGTGCTGGAGATTCAAATAAGTGGCAACAGCATCAATAGAAATGGTGGTCTCTTCCTGAGCGAAGCTTGGGAGCCGACCTGAAAGCAACAAGTTAGACACAGCCCTCCGGGGAGACACTGTCTTGACACCTCAACCAATGGGAGAGTTGATCCGTTGCAGGCTGGACTCATATTGAGCCAACCAGGAGATAAGTCGTCGTGACTGGTCAGTAATGCCACCCATTAAGCAACGTTGAGTGTGGTTGGTACTTGGATGTGTGACCACGTATGATGCTGCTGTGGAGCCACAAAATGCCATCCAACCATCCGTTAGCTGGTGGGCCACGAAATGTAGTCAAATCAGTATTACCCTGTCTGAGGTCGTTTGTAGTGCCAACCAATGGGAGAGCAGCGGGAAGCTTCCCAAGACAGAGGGATATTTATAGGAACCAGAACTCGCTCGCGAGGCATTCATAGTTTTGTAAATTTATATAACAGCTAACCTGATGAAGGTAATGAAGGTAGTTGCTAAAATGTTGTGTATGGAGTTAAATAAAGAAACTAACCAGCAGAAAACCTGAGAATTATTCATTTCATCTATACGCCAGGAAAAACTTAATTCTAACATTTTCATTTTTTTTTAATATGTTACCATCAAAAGGTTACTCAAATGTTTTAGAATTAATTAAATAATAAACTGAAAATGTGATGATTCTTGGCATGTACACATGTACTCCAACAACTACTTCCAGGGAATCGCAAGGTAATAATAATAATAACAGTGATATCCAATATCAAGGGTCATTTTGAGATTATTTTTATTTGCGTAAAATTGTACGAATTATTCATTAATCTAGCTGTAGTGGGAACGTTTATAGATTTTGTTTGCTTATATGCAATGTCCATAACAACAATCTATCCCACTAGCTATGATCGCCATGACCGATAACTGTTGACATAATACTTTAATACTCACAAAGTTTATTTATTTATACGCCAATCGGCTTTGTATATACAGAAATAATTCTTAACATCAGCCTATAAGTTAATTGATTCTTAATATCGCAACTACCCAGAAGCTTCGCTCTGAGAATATAAATAGCAATCTGTCAACTAGGCCATTTGCTTTATTTTCTCCTAAAAAAAAAAAAAAACATTAATGTTGCCCGAAAACATTGGATCACGGAAGAAATTTTAGAGTTCATGGATCATAGGAAAAGGCACAAAAATGTTCAGGATGAAGTAGGAAGAGAGCAAAACAGATAATTAAGAAATCAAATAAACAAGAAACACACAAATAAAAATGGCTCCAAGAAAAATGTGAAGAAGTGGAAAAGAAAATGGTCATAGGCAAAGTAGATGAGTACTACAGGAAGATAAAATATAATTTTGGAGAAATGAACAAAAGATGTATAAACATTAAAGCTGTTGATGGGAAACCTCTTTTAGGCAGGCTTTGTTGATATTGATGACTTGTGAGATCCTGTTTTGAGGAGAGAATTTGATAGAGCTCTGAATAAGTCAGTTATAATTGATAAGATTCCTAGGAATCCTTAGCAGAAGAAGGAATACACAGATCATTCTACTTGATATCAAAAAGTTATGAAACAGGAGAAATTCCAACTGATTTAAATAAAAATATCATCTTCACACTTCCAAAGAAAGCATAAAATGACAAATGTGAAAACTATCGCACTATAAGTCTAACATCACATGCTTCAAAATTACTGACCAGAATAATATACAGAAAAATTGAAAGGGTAGTAGAAGAAATAGTAGATGAAGATCAGTTTGGTTTTAGGAGAAACTGTGCTACAAGGGAAGCAATTCTGGCTTTAGGATTAATATTTGAAGGGTGGATCAAGAAAAACAAAGATACTTTTAAAGCATTTTGTTGATTTGAAGAAAGATTCTGATAATGTTAGGTGGGATGAGATGTATAAAATTTTAAAGAACTCTAAAATATCGAGGTAAAAGAATACTTTATAAACTATATAAGAATCAAGTGACTATAATAAAAGTAGAGAATAATGAGAGACATTCATCAGTTAAAAAGGGTATGAGATAAGGTTGTAGTCTGTTCCCATTAATATTCAACTTGTATACAGAGGAAGCAATAAAGGAAGTGATAGAAAAATTTTAATGTGGTGTAAGTGTTCAAGGAGGAACAGGCTGACGATATTGAGAAATTACTGAATGGTATGAACAACATACTGAAGGAAGAGTTTGGACTAAATATAAATTAAAGAAAGACAAGGGTCATGAAATGTAAAAGAAATGATACTGATAATAATAGCTTAACCATAATAATAGGATCAGATACAATTGGAGAAGTAGGTGAATTCTGCTACTTGGGAAATAAAATTACAACTCATGGCTGAAGCAGGAATGATGTTGAAAGCAAAGTAACAGTAGCAATAAGAGTCTTCATGAAAAAGAGGAATCGTTTACTTTCAAAATTGATCTAGGACTTAGAAAGAACTTTCTAAAGCTCTATGTGTGGAGCATGGCTCTTTATGGTAGTGAAGCGTGGACTTAAGGTATACCAGAAAGAAAGAAAATTGAAGCATTTGAAATGTGGAGCCATAGAAGGATGCTAAAAATTAAGTGGACTGATATAGTACGATAAGAATCAGTTTTTGAATTGATAGGTGATGAAAGAAGTTTATGGAAAAGGGTTACAGAAAGAAGAGACAGGATGGAGGTCATATTTTAGACATGCAGGACTAGTTAATTTTTTAGTGGAGGAAACAGACGAAGGTAAGAAGTGTAGAGGAAGACAGAGATTAAAATATATTAAACAGATAATTGAAGATGTGGGTTGTAAGGGGTACATTGAAATGAAGAGGTTAGCGCAAAATAGGAATGGATGGAGGATTGCATCAAACCAGTTGAAAGACTGATGACACCAAAAAAAATGTTGCATTAACGAGTTCCTCTTTAATCAACCGAAAACATTCTTGCCAACACAGCCACCAATTACTTAATCAGAACTTTGTATCATCCTCAAATTACTGCTCTAGCTAGAAGCATGAACAATGGCCCTTACTTATGCAATATAACACACATAATGTATGTTTTTGCAATTCATGAAACACACTCAACAGCTATAGGCACACACGAAGATGAAGTTTAGCATTCTCCTTTGCTTCGTAACAATGTACTCTAATAAAACCCTTTAATAAAAATATAAGAAACCTGTAATAATGAACAATTCACCGGCCAGACCAACACTGCAGTTAACAATCCTCTCCGTGACTCATGAATGCTGTGCAGACCCCAAAAATAAAATAAAAATCACCCACACGAGCAGAACCAGCCAGTCCGTGACTGTCTTCTCCAAAACCTTGTATTAAATTAACTTCTGCCATGAACATTTTAAGCCATTTTACATTGTTGTATAGTTATTATTTATTTCCTTAATTCTCCTTCACATACCCATAGTCCTCCCACAGTCATAGGTAATGTTCTTCTTCATCATAACACTTACTTCTCATTAATTACTCCTTATGGACTCATCTTTACACTAAAACCTCTCATTTACTTCAAGTATTCCCATTATTGCTGCATGATTTCTTTGAAATGATTACATGTAAGGGCAAATCTTGTCCTGTTACAGAGCCCAAGTTGCAATAGACAATCAATGACCCCACTGAGCCAAAAAAACTTTGTTTGTGCACTAAGGAATATGCTCACTAGCCTGTCAGAAATAGGTTTCTAAACAAGTTCAATCAAATCCTCAATTATATCATTTATGACGAGACCTGAGATGTACAAACGATCATGCCAATCTCTTTTACCAGCTATCTTTCACTGGGAACAGATCTTAACTGTCCTCAGAATGTACTGTCACATTCCGAGATGAAGCCGACTTAACATCTGGTAGGGTAATTCTAATGATGCAAATGCCTACTTCTTCAAAGTCTACATGCATTTGGGAATAACTTCACTTTTGTTGACCTTCTTAGCAGTCAATTATCAACTGCACTTATAAAGTCTTCTCAGCCTTCCATTTAGTACTTTAGAGAACCCATCCATCTCTAGTCAATAGGTTCTGCGGCCTATAAGACACAATGGTGTCAGGATACTAGCCTAAGAGAGACTGACAGGGAGGCTACAGGATACATCTTCAGGAAAATAAGACCACTTATACTGATTTATAAACACTCAGGTTAGTTAATCAACTCACCGAACTCAACCATATTCTCCACACAGCACAGACCCAAAAACAAATCTGACATAAGTGGTGTCAGCAAATGGAATAAGAACACCCGATCTGACAAGAGTGTCGAAGTTCATGATAATTGCAATGTAGTCTTCATGGGTGTACCGCCGGATAGTGTTGTGGAAACACAATATTTCGACAGCTAGCTCTGCCGTCTTCTTCAGGTGTAGAGACATCTGCACTGGTCAGCTGACCCACAGATACTGAGATGGTTCGGGTGCCACTCTTCCTTATATACACATCTGCGTCTGGCGGCTGTGTGGCCTCAGCGAAGGCTTACTATGAGCCAGGCCCACAACCAAATGGCGGCTGGCTGCCAGTGGGCGTGGCTATGGTTCTTGTTCCAGCCCGAGCTAATATGGAGCCCTCTACAGCGGCAGCTGGACGGAAGTACAACGTTCTCTGCGGATATTTGCCAAGGCTGGTTTCCATGCCTCACTGAGACATAGACCACTGTCTCTGTTAAATGTGTTGGCCAGTCGAATTTTTTTTTTTTTTTTTTTTTTTTTTTTTTTTTTTTTTTTTAATTGCTTTACGTCTCTTTTTAACAACAAGGTCTTTAGAGACGGGAAAGGATGGGGGGCAAGGATGGGGGCAAGGAATGGGAAGGAATTCGGCCATGGCCTTTTGAAGGAAGCATCCCGGCATTTGCCTGGAGTGATTTGGGGAAACCATGGAAAACCCAAATCTGGATGCCCGGATGGGGATTCGAACCGCCGTCCTCCCGAATGCGAGGCGAGATTGGCCAGTCGAATTTCGATCGCTTCTTTGATAACAGATTCCCAAAAATGTGATGTTCTAGCCAATATCCTAATGTTATTGAACTCTATCTACTTTGTGACCATGGTCATACACATGCTCGGTGATCGCTGATTTGCTATACTGTCCCAAGCGGAGGTGGTGTTTATGTTCTTCACACCGGTTTTCTATGGTGTGGATCGTTTGACCAATGTAGGTCTTTCCACACTCGCAAGGTATGCTATAAATCTCCGGAACTCTTAGGCCAAGATCATCCTATGATAACATTTGTGGTGTGGCCCCATGGAAACAAGACTTTACATGAGTTTCTAGAATATCTGAACGGAATTCATCATAGCATTAAGTTCACTATAGAAATGGAAAAGGACGGTCGCCTAGCTTTCCTCGACATTTTAAATAAAAAAAAAGCCGGACGGAACACTGGGGCATACTGTATACAGAAAATCTACCCACACAGACCAGTATCTGGACGCCACGAGTTTCAACCATCCTGTGCAGCGCAACACTGTTTTAAATACTCTTGTGCATAGGGCTAGAACAATTGCTGACAAAGACAGCCTGCCACAAGAACTGGAACACCTGAGAACTGTCTTCAGCCAGAACGGTTACTCCGAGGGGCAAATAGAAAGGGCAATTGAATGCAAGTCGGGGAAAATTCCAGTACAACAGGAAGAAACGCCCAAGGCCACCACTTTTCTGCCTTTCGCCAGAAACACCCGGGGAAAATTGGCAGAATCCTCACACGACATATAAAATCTTTCTACCGACCACCAGCTAAAATACGGGACTACCTCCGTTCAGTCAAGGATGATCTTGGCCTAAGAGTTCGGGGGATTTATAGCATACTGTGTGAGTGTAGAAAGACCTACATCGGTCAAACGATCCACACCATAGAAAACCGGTGTGAAGAACATAAACACCACCTCCGCCTGGGACAGTATAGCACATCAGGGATCGCTGAGCCTGTGTACGACCATTGTCACAAAGTAGAGTTCGATAACATTAGGATATTGGCTAGAACATCATATTTTTGGGAATCTGTTATCAAAGAAGCGATCGAAATTCGACTGGCCAACACATTGTCACGGCTGTCATCAACTTCCCAACCGTCTTGTATTAGAGCTGGCTTATTGTTGCCATTACAACTAATTTTTTTTACATAGGAACAAAATTTCTTAGGGTTTTCAGTAAGGCTCTTAGAGAGAGTATTGCAATGAGTCATTAAAGGCCTGACGCATCACATTCTTACCATGTCTCCTTACCTCATTTAACTTATCTAAATCAGTCCAATGCACCGTCTTAATCATAAAGGTATCTTCCTTTGCTTTTTGAGTAACCTTTTAACGTCATTTGTATACCATGGGGGATCATTCCCTTCCCTGATTGTCCATTTCGGTAAATGCAAGTCCATACCTTCCTTGACTATACGTATGAATCGATGCCACATCTCTTCAATGGTGCCTCTTGCAACTATGAAGTTAAGGTAATTATGCCTCAAAAAAACATTCTTTTGAAGCCTTTTTGAATTTGTAAATGATCTTTTCTTTTTTCTTTTTGCAAGTGGGTGGTAATATTTTAGTATAGCAATTACAGCTTTGTGATCACTTATTCCTGCGGCGGTAGAAATTTCCATGAATAATTCAGGCCTATTTGTAACAAGAATATTTATACTATTATAAATCTGTAAGCAAGCTGTGTGTCTCTCTTTATTTGAATGGGAGCCCCGCAAAAACTATGGCAGCATTTTGGACGGCATTTCCAAATTTTTAGAGTTAATAGTCCGTATCAAAATCTGCGGAAATAGCTAATAACTTATATCTACATCCTTTGACAAAAAAAACACTGGCAATGGGCGCCAGAGACTAAATCTCTTATTTTGCACAATATGGCATCATTGGAGAGTTTGTCTTCCAAGGAAAATTTAGCGCATCTGCTAGCTCCGCCCATCGTACTATCCCATTGGCAGGTATTCGATTCAGTGTCATCTGTAATTAATTTCATTAAAGTCAATGGCTGGACCAAAACAGGAAGACTCCACCCATTGACAATTCTTATTGCCAGGGTAGTTCATCAATCTTCCCCTACATTTCAGTAAAAGGGTACTGACCAATCCTGAGACAAGTAATGCATTTTCCTGTGCCGGGATTGACTGTCATATTCAGCAAAATATGGCCGATCACACCTCAGTCAGACGAAATTCGGTTCCATCTATACTTCAATTAACATTTTGAAATATATTGTTAAAGTTGTAATTAACAAGATTGCAATAAAGCGCAGCAAACGTGAGGTTCAGTGATTTAATTTATATATTGATTTGGCTAATTTATTCCAATAATACTACACGTAATGAGGTGTGTGGGCCAAGCAGTGGGTGGAAATGTTCAAAGATCCAGAATTTTTAGTTCTAGAAAACTATAGAAATGATTATAAAGAGATCATTTCGGAAAATTGTCTAAGACCAGTTGAATGTAACTGATTTTCGAGGCAGGATAGGAATGTTTACACACTGCATGAGCCGTCTGTTCTCACAAGCTCTGTACACTTGAGGCTAATGCTCTAGTCTTGTAAATGCATGGACCAAGGTTCGATACTAGGTGTTCCAATTATTGTTTTGCATTTATTTTAAACAAGTCAAACCTACAAAGGGCTTATGCATAAAATATAACATCGACTCTTGCCTACTTGCATCAGGGAATAACATACTTAAGGAAAGACCCATAACTGAGTGCTTCTTAGCAAACTGCACACATAACTATAAAAGATTCACGGAGGTAAAAGAAATCTTCTCGGCCTAAACCTCGTCAAAATCGCATCATTTGGCGGTGTTAGGCGGACTATAACGAGTTTGCATTGTCGTCAATAAGAAGATAAATTAAATAACATTACTGTAGCAATTTCTTATTATGTGTCTGGCTTTACGACTCATCAACTTCTAAGTCATTTAAGGTGGGAAGGGAACGGAGACATGGAACGGGAAGGAATTCAGACCATGGATTTTCCAAGAAATAATCCCGCCATTCACCTGGAGTGACTTGGAGAAACATAGGAAAACCCAAATCTGGATAGCCAGATGGGCATTCAAACCTGTGTCTCCATAATGCTGAGCCATAGCGTTAACGCTCAGCCATTAAATTCAGTTTTTCAATATTTTTCATATTTGGTCTATGACGACAACCATAAAATTATTTTAAAAAATCTACTTAAAACAAAGTTAAGAATTGGAAATATGTGTGCAGAAGTGAGTTGATTTGATGCGAGAGGGGGTTTCAAAACAATTTCTGAAATCAGAAATGCAATTCAGATTTCATTCTCTCTCTCTCTCTCTCTTTTCAATTTTTAGCAGCTACCAGATACAAAGTGAATATAAGTCCCCTCTTTTCTGGGAGATATTGTTACATTACTCCTGTTGTTTACTGAAGTTGTATTACGCCAAAAATTATGAGCAAAATTGATCGGTTTGCTAGTAACATTTCGATCTTTTCACAGAAATATTTAAAAACCGAATCCTTCTTAACATTCTACTTGGGCAAACAGCTCAGATCAGTTGCTAAACTACAGAAATTTGCTGTCTCAATAAAATGTAGTAAAAAAATAAATTTCATTATGGATATGAACTAATTCTCTATAATGTTATCCCATTTTTTCAAGTATATCTTTCAGTAAAGATTAAGAGTTAGTTGGAATGAAATTATCACGTTGAGCAATAACACTACTAATTGTTACACAATTTTATAAATCGGCTCTATTATTCTCGGCAGCTGGAATCTAATTCTAAAATATCGTAGTAGAATGAAACATAGTGTATACAAAGCTTTTAATACTGGTTTCCTTGTATGACACTGATCTTGCCACACTGACATTTTATGCCTCAGTTTTCCTCCTACATGTTCTGATTGAATGCCTATAAGACTTCACAATATTTAAACTTTCAAAAGAAACTTTTGCTGGTCATTCTGATGCAGACATTATAATATAAATTCGCTGGTTTGGAATAAAATATACACTAGCTACAGTTTGAATTTTGGAAAAACTGCGCTGCAAGAGAATCAATTCTGATCACCGACCAAGAAAAACAAAGTTACTTTCACGGCGTTTGTTGATTTAGAAAAAAAGCTTTTGATAATGTGAGGAGGAACAAGATGTTCAAAATTTAAATAAGTCACATCGAGATTCAAGAATATTTTATAATTTATATAAGATATGTTCAGCTATAGCATGGTGAAAAAAGGAATATCAGCAGTTTAATAAGAGAGTAATAAAAATAACAATAATAATTCAAAATGTTTCATTAACTAACTTACATATCTTCATCTGATGAGTTTGGGTATTCTTGAATGTCAATGGCAACAGATGACTGTGGACTTGGTAGTGGACACTCCTGTGTTATCAGATTAATATCTTGCAAAGAAAATGAAAGATCAGTTTGGGATAAACTCCTTTCCTTGAAGTTCTCCTGTAAGCCACTCTTACCAGTTCCTTTTACAAATCTTTTAGAATTCAATTCCATAGATCTGAAAACAAATATAGATGACAATACATTCTGATGTTTTAATAGTGTAATAATTTGAAAATTAATTTCGTTACAGATTTTTCTGAGACAAACTAATGAAAGATATAGATTTTAATATTGTTTCTGCAAAACATTAATCATCTTTGTCCAAGGAAATCCTATATTATAAAAAAACATATGCACAAGAACAACATTCTTCAAGTCAATAAATACTACATTTAAAGCAACATATTACGTTCTTCGGTGTTTTAATTTATATATATTGATTAATTAAAAAGTCCACCAGAAGGTTATGTTGAAGACTTGTTTATTGTTTTTAAAACGAAGTCAGCGATATTCACAAGCATAGATACAATACAGAGATGCACTTCTGAACCGTTGCAAATAAAATCTCTGTGAACTAACTGGATGAATCTCTCTGTAAAACTGAATACTGAATGAAGTCCACTAACTGCTCTGTCCGGCCGATCTGTTTATATAGTCTCTATTGAAATTATGAGAATTCTTCAAAGATATTTCTCGAACATTAACAATCACTCAAACAATCAAACATATTAAAAACAATCAGAATTAATACAAAATTACTTAACAACATTACAAAATGATCAGAAATGGCAATTAGAGATACTTAAATACAAAATTATTTACAGAAATCCTTTCAAACTGTAGAAAATTGTCCTGTAGACATCGTAACTTACATTAATACATGGAATTACAAACATTTAAGAAATTCTCTTGCACCATTCGGTTCTTAAACATATTAAATGTACTTTAAATAATTTTCTTTCATAACACAAAGTCTATATACACTGATCTACAAGAAATTACAAAACAAACATACCAGATCATATTCAAGCAAACTTTAGCTCACTACAAATACTTCATACAGTACAATACTATTCAAAATTCAAGTATGAGGGCTGTTACAAACAGATTGCAAGAAAGTATACATAGTTTTTCCAAGAGCCTTTGATACAACATGTGATGAACTCTTATTTAAAAACTAAGAAGAATTGGAGATATTGCCAATAAAAGGGTCAAATGTTAACTCCTAGACAGAAAACATATTGCTGAAATAACAGAACAATAAAGATAATCATTAACATCACTACTACGACAAATGAAATCTGTCCAAATGAGTTCTATCCATATCCAGTATGATTCAAACATTTTGTAAAAGATGTGTCATCTATAACCATCATTCAAAACATCACACAATATTTAGAAGCTACAACTTTGGCCTAGAATCATCCAAAACTGAAATAAAAAATAGTTTGAGAGCAATAGCAGCATTGTGATTTTGATTTATTTTTCAGTACTGCACAGAAAATTGTGGCACAATAGGCTACATAGTTATAGAAGTTACAGTTTGCATCATACTCCTAATTTTATGTATATAAAAAAAAGATGTATACAAAATAACAAAACCTACAAAACATGTAAGACCAACCACATTCTGAGAATTTTGAGCAAAGGAACAATCAGAAAAAAAAATTGCTTTTATATATTCCATCCTTGAGAAACAGTTTAAACACTGCAAACTTACTCCTACTATAAAACCATATATAAATAAAAAACATACTCTCAGAAAGAGGAGAAAGAGCCAGTGGGAAGAGTTTAAGAAATTATGTATTTCATCACTTCTTTTACATAAATATTAAATACATTGAAATTTGATTTTTAAAAAATGTTTTTGAGGAATAAAATGCCAAACACAATCACATACATAAGCCATTAAAATAATTTCAAGAAAGAAAATAGAAAGTCCAACAAACAGCATGTAACAGCCCTAATACCTGAATTTTGAATAGCATTGTACTGTATGAAATATTTGTAGTGAGCTAAAGTTTGCTTGAAAGTGATTTGATATGTTTATTTTGTAAATTCTTGTAAATCAGTGTATATAGACTTTATTTTATGTAAGAAAATTATTTAAAGTCCATTTAATATGTTTAAGAACCGAATGGTGCAAGATAATTTCTTAAAAGTTTGTAATTCTATGTATTAATGTAAGTTACGGTGTCTACAGGACAATTTTCTACCGTTTGAAAGGATTTCTGTAAATAATTTTGTATTTAAGTATCTATAATTACCATTTCTGATCATTTTGTAATGTTGTTAATTAATTTTGTATTAATTCCGATTGTTTCTAATATGTTAGATTGTTTGAGTGATTGTTAATGATCGAGAAATATCGGGCGGATGCCTTTGAAGAATTCTCGTAATTTCGATAGAGATTATATAAACAGATCGCCTGGACAGAGAAATTCATTCAGTAAGTAAGTCAGTTTAGTTGACAGTATTCAGTGTTACAGAGAGTTTCCAATCATTCAGTTGAGTTCATAGAGATTATCTTTACGATTATTCAGAAGTGCATCTTTGGATTATAACTATGCTTGTGAATGTCGCAGACTTGTTTTGATTCAAAATAAAACAGCTCTTCAAAAATAACCTGTTTGGTGGACTTTTTAATTAATTAATCAGTAATTAAACCACCGAAAGAACCTTAATATGGCGACCGTTGACAGTGACGAGAAGTTCTTAAACATCTGTGGGATGTTTATCTTCTAAAAAGAATCGGCAGAAAATTGCGACGAATTATCGGCGATAAGCGAACATAACCTGCGAGAAAATTTCGACCGGCTACGAACACGTAGAGGTTATACAGGCGACACGGATTTGACGGCAAGCGGATCTTCTTCGGCCTAAGGCGGAGATTTTCCATCGGGAATCGGCTGTAATCTTCCGACGACGAGTGGATTTTCTTCGGCCTCAAAATCGTCTTCCTACAGTGAATAGTGAAAAGTGTGGTTAAGTGTTTGAAGTAAGTGTGGTGTTTAATGGTTAAATAAGTGCTTCTAAGTGAAATTTAATGTGATACAAAATTGAGGAAGAACTGTAAGTACTGCATTGAATATTCAAGTGATTTCTTTTGTATGTTATTGTGTGGCAGGTTGGAAAGATTTTAATTTTTCTTAATTTTGTTTTTTATGTAGATTTTGCTAATTACCGAAAATGGCAGATAGTCAGAATTTACAAGCATTTCTAGAATCTTTTGAAGCCATATTAGACAGCAAATTCTCTGAACTTAATGATTTATTTGATAACAAATTTTCTGAACTGGATAGTAAATTTTCAGAATTTAAAAGAGACGTAAAGAAAGATATAGACAGTAAATTTTCTGAACTCGGTAGAAAACTCTCTGAATTCAATGATTCATTGGACAGCAAATTTTCGGAAATTAATAGTAAATTTGACAACCAATTTACTGAATCTGAAAATAAGATTGAAGGCCTAAATTTGGTAGGAGCTAATAGTGAAGTAGTAGTTGCTGAGGAAAATAATTATTTTGTGGAGGAAGTCAGTAAGTCAGATGTTAAAACAGTTTTAGGTACTGATTCAGATAATTTGGTAAGTTTGAGTAGTAATCAGATGATGAAGAGTGGGGTTGGGAGTAATGATGGACTAAACTGCAGTATTGAGAATAATAAATTTGTATTACCAGTTGAGTCAGCAACATTGCTTTTAAGTGACAATCAATTTGCTAAAACAGAACCATTCTATGTCTCAGCTGTTGTGTGGTTGTACCAAAGTCTGTTGTCTGAGATGATTGGAAGTTTGTGTATCTGTCTGTATATAGTGAAGCTTTTTGTATATAGAAATGTAATACTAGATGTGTATACAAAAGTTGAAGAAAACTGGAAGGTTAGGAAAAAGTAACTTACATGGGTTTGGGTTTCCAGAGAAATCTCGGAACCCACTTATGGAATCAATTTGAATGCATGGTTTGGGGAGGGGTCAACAACCTGTAAATATCTAATTTTGTAAATAAGTTTATCAATTGATGTATGTAAATAGTTTGTGTGAGTACTTAAATCAGATGCAGATGTAAGCATTTCAATGTATAAAGCAATTTGTGACAGTTTTGTGTAGAGATTTTTGGTGTTTTCATGATGTTGTGACTTTTTACATTGTGGTGACAAATTATCAGCTGTAAAATGTAATCAAACTGTTGTCAGTAACAAGCAGACGTCAAGTGTGTAATTTGGAGTGAAAATAATTGTAACTTAAGGTGATGGCATTGAACGTTTGTTGTGTAAAAACGGTAACTGAAATAAATGTTTGGATCTGAGAAAAGACAATTATTGTAACCAAAATCAGTGCCATGGACTATGTGCAGATGTTGTATGTAATGAAGAATTGTATTTGTTCATTGTAAAAGTCATTATGGTTGATTGATTGTAATCTGTTCGTGTCTGCATTATATGTACATTCAACCTGCTTAGATTCGTGACGGATTCAATCAATTTTATCTGTGTAAAATTAAGTGAATCCTGGGGAGGGGTTGTAACAGCCCTAATACCTGAATTTTTAATAACATTGTACTGTATGAAATATTTGTAGTGAGCTAAAGTTTGCTTGAAAGTGATTTGATATGTTTATTTTGTAAATTCTTGTAAATCAGTGTATATAGACTTTATTTTATGTAAGAAAATTATTTAAAGTCCATTTAATATGTTTAAGAACCGAATGGTGCAAGATAATTTCTTAAAAGTTTGTAATTCTATGTATTAAAGTAAGTTACGGTGTCTACAGGACAATTTTCTACCGTTTGAAAGGATTTCTGTAAATAATTTTGTATTTAAGTATCTATAATTACCATTTCTGATCATTTTGTAATGTTGTTAATTAATTTTGTATTAATTCCGATTGTTTCTAATATGTTAGATTGTTTGAGTGATTGTTAATGATCGAGAAATATCGGGCGGATGCCTTTGAAGAATTCTCGTAATTTCGATAGAGATTATATAAACAGATCGCCTGGACAGAGAAATTCATTCAGTAAGTAAGTCAGTTTAGTTGACAGTATTCAGTGTTACAGAGAGTTTCAATCATTCAGTTGAGTTCATAGAGATTATCTTTACGATTATTCAGAAGTGCATCTTTGGATTGTAACTATGCTTGTGAATGTCGCAGACTTGTTTTGATTCAAAATAAAACAGCTCTTCAAAAATAACCTGTTTGGTGGACTTTTTAATTAATTAATCAGTAATTAAACCACCGAAAGAACCTTAATAAGCAGTCTCAAATTCTACAATAAACTTCAAACATTTCTTGAAAGAATAAAATCACCTTTCTTGCTACATTTTATACTTACTTATGTGCTATATGTTCTTTAATATTGCATGCAGTGTCATGATTCTGTTATCTCCTTCATACTATCATCAAAAGTGGCTTTTCCATTCTAAAGAGGAGCACTAAATTTATCCATTATTTCCAAATATCCATGGGGAAAAGGGTAAGGGAAGCTATTTTTTTTTAATTTAATTTAATTGTAATGGAGCACACGCTCCAGTGGCAATTTCCCTACACACCCAACTTCCCCCTATCTTGCACCCACATACATTTGCCCTCTACAAATTTTAACTTTTAAATTCTTTTAACGTTTTCGGTAAGTTATTCATCATTTCCCTTGGTAACTCATTCCAATCCCTGACACCCTCCCTGTAAATATATCTAATCTGATTAGTACAATTGGTAAATGACTTACCAATACTATATTGTGAGTAATGAGTAATCAGTTCTTTAAAAATGATGAACAACATGTGGACTTAACATACAATTAGCTAAAAGAACAATTTAACAGGATGACATGGTGATTCAAATAGCAAGCTTTATATCAAAGCAATTAAATAAATGACTGCAACTTACGTCACTGGCAATCTTGGCATATTCTCTGTCTCTACATTTTCTACAGCTTTACTGATATTGTTGCTAACAAAAAGTTTTTCAGCAGATGGTGGCATTTCTAGACTTTGTTCTGTATCACCACCCTTAACTTTTCTTAACTCTTGGTGACTGTTATTATCCCTGGTATATTCACCTTGGGCATTCCAAAGCTCAGTTTGAACATTTTTGTTTATAAGTAACGGTTGATGTGTTTGGACTTCTTTCTCTACAACCACAACTGGTTTCTTGTTTAACATATCAAGGATAAGCTTGTTTTGTTCACATACTTTCTCGCATTTTTTACTAAGAGCACTCAAAATAATTTTATGCTCATTCTGTTGATGTAATAACTTTTCTAACACAGATACTATGTTAGTGTTTTCAAAACCATGTGAGCTGGTGTTTTGAATGTCCTGTGTATCACTAGTTGCGCAAAAGGAAATGTTAGTTTCAATATTAGATCTACATGTCCCTAAAGAATCTTCTCTACAATTTGCAGGTTTTTTTAGTTCTTTCATAACTGAGCTTTCTCTATTTGTGTCTTCGATTTTGTGATATATATCAGGCCTGCTGGGCAAAAGCAACGCTTCAGCTGGGGCGGCCAATGAGTTTATTTCTTTCTTATTTTCTGTAATAAAGTCAACTGTACTTGAAATTTTTAATGATGAATCCTGTGAAAATGCCAGTCTATACATTTCAGGCAGAGATAAAATATCATGAGGACTGTCAGATATTGAATTTTTATCGTTTACTGACATCAACATTTCCACATCACTGGCTTTATTCTTTTTTATTTGTATATTATTCTGCTTCTTCATCTTCATATCATCTGGAGATTTTTCTTTTTCTGAAAACATATTTTTTTCTGGGGATGGAAATACTGATGTGTAAGAATTAGGTGCAGGTTGTGACATTGGCTGCATTAAATGTGTTCTGCTCCTTTCAAAAGCTGGGTTTGCTGAATTTTGCATAGTATCGGCAGCAGAGGTGGCAACTGTTGGCAGGCCAGATCCATAGATCATGGACACATCAGGCACACATGCTTCTATTCTGACCTGAAAAAGAAAAAATTATTAATACTGCTAGTCAAGAAATAAAGCTAGTAGAACTATTCAGAGTTATGATATAGATCAGTAATCATCCCCTCTGTTGAAGATGGGTTTTCAACAAAAAATTTACATATTTGTTCGCATGCCTTGCTAAGTGTTGGCCTTCTTCTAACTTAACTTTATTTTAAACTATGGTCGCCATCACAGAAACACTCAAGATCATGGAATCATTGAACAGTGTTGCAAATCAGAAAAATTTTTAACTTTCATTGATGAGTGCTAGAAAATAATATTTTACTTACACAACAATTTGATCTGATTTTTAATTTGTAATGTTTATGTGACTACTTATTACAAAAGAACAGAAATAAGTTTCCTTGAAAGTTAGGAATTAAATTACTTTCTTCTAAACAGACAAAAAACAAAGCAAATACTAAAAAAAGTTAGCTGAAAATTAACAGAATAGTACTGAATTTGTTCTATCAATGAAATAAGACAGCATGTTAGTAAAAAAAATTACATGAATCACTTGGTTGTTTTGGCTGAGTAATGGTAAAAAAGGTGTCAGTGACTAGTTTCTGTTCTAATTGTTCATGTAAAAACTTCTAGTGAGGAAGTTTTTAAGCAAATATTGAAATTAATTCTGTCAGAATGCAGAGAACTTCAGATCATATCTCTTGATTGTTTCAACCGATTCTCAACACAGGCTGGTCACATAGGTCATGTATCACAGAGAAAAAAACTTACAGGTCTCCAAGGAAACTCTTTTTTCAACTCCTGTAAGATTCATTACTGTCATTCTACATAGTATACCAAATACGATAAAGTCAATGAGAAAGTTTGGGAAGTGATGACAAATCAAAAAATGTATTTAACACTTTAAAATGACTGCTCAGAAATACCTCCCTGCCAGTACTAGTAAACCAGCAAAAGTTAATGTTTTTATGGCATATTCGTTATGGGTAGCATTCCTAAAACAATAAAATATCTGCTACAATGACTTTAATTTGGTTACAGCTTTCCAGGCAGCTTGCAGATTCATGAATATTACTTAATTTGGTTTCCAGTTTCCAGGCAGCTTGTGGGTTCATGAATATTACTTTTGTCTGTTAATGCACTAATTGTATGATTCCATTCCTGAACATCAGCTACCATTAACAGTACCAAAGAAATAAAGTGACTGCATGCAAAGATATGCATGGCCGACAGGTGAAATTCTTGTGGCAATCTCGCCAGCTGAACCTAGGGACAAGGGTGTGGTGTGGACAGGGGATGCAGCCGAGACTGCATAACCTTGGCTTGTCTTTTTTTATGACAGGGACTATACTGCAGTGTGTGTGTAGGAATGGGAAAGAGTTTGCTGGGGAGTGTGGTGAGAGGGGGAGGAATGTGGTGATAGGGGGAGTGTGGGAGATACTTATGCTGGCACAGAGAAATGTAACTAATAGTGAAAAAATAATTCTCCCTTCCACCTTTTTTTGTAAAATAATGTACTATAGTTTGTGAGTGCAATAAAGAAAGCAAACAAATTGCCTCAATTCTTCAAACCTTGAGTAAGTCTTCGCAAACATATGTTTTTATTTAACATTCCAGCGAGTACACTTCATAACATTAATAGTTATGTGAACGATGACCCTTTTTAGAAAGCAACTATTTGATAGGGAAAGTAACTAAAGACAAGTGGCACTTCTTGCACAATAGGATGAAATTTTAAGAGGTACAAAATTTTGCTGCAACATTTGGTGCATTTCCAATGAACAGTCTGCATTTTGTATTTTAACAACTCACTTTCAACTTTATTTGAACATATCTACAGTGAAAATATGTATTAAATAATCCAACTATTAATCTAATTTTAATTTAATTGGTATGGAGCACTTGCTCCAGTGGCAATTTCCCTACACATCCATTTTTCCCCTGTCTTTTTCTCACCTACTTTTTCCCTCTACTAATGACAACTTAAATTGTTTTTGCGTTTTTGGCAAAATATTTGTTAATTTTCTTGTTAACTTATTCCAATCCCCGACACCCTTACGTACCAAAAATCTTCCAACACCCTTATACCTGAAATCAAGAACTAGTTTGTTGGCATGGTCATCTTTTACCTCCCATGCACCTCTTCTAATTCTTACACCTCTATCTTTCCATGCCTCATCACTGATACATGCCTTGTACACTCTCATGACACTCTTCACCCTCTTCCTGTCTTCTGATGAAAACCATTTCAACTCCTTTATCTTATCAATTACTGATTTTGTTCTGTGATTATTTTCAGAGACAAGTTTAGCAGCCCTTTTTTGCACTCCCTCCAACTCATGGATTTGATACCTACTACACTACCATATTCAAGCAATGTTTTGACCAAAGTTTTGTAAGCAAATTCTCTTGCTTCACTGGTGCATCTCCTCATCACCTTCTCCAACAAGTGAAGGATTCTGAAATCCTTTATCCACTAACTGTCCGATGTGTCCTGCCCAATTGAGTTTATACTTCAGGTCTTCAACAAGCAATTCTATCTCCCCTCAAAATCATAATTAAATTATAGTTTTTTTTTTTATCTGCATACAAAATAAGTTGATTCTTCTTGCATTATATTCATCCCATGCTGAGATACTATAATATATGTACAAGCTTGTTAAAACCATTTAGGAATAGGTCTACCCCAGAGAAGGAATACACTAAAACATTTCTATCAGTCATCTTGATAATAAAATACTTCAGAATTCAATTACAAGGATGTCTTTATGGAAGATAGAAAATTTAATTATCTGCGTAGGTTTTCAAGTCCAGCGGTTCTCCTTGCATTCATTTTCACTGCTAAAACTCTTTATGGAGTTCATTTTAAAGTTTATTAATCATATTCAGAAAAATTTAGTTTGGAAGATATTCGATTTGTTGATGTCATTAACCCACAAGGTCAGAGGGAGCTGAATCTAAAATTTTAAATAACTAGTAAATGCAAAAAGTCACAGCAAAGCTTTTATGACCAGGTGTAGTCTAAACCTCCAAGAGTAAGTATAAAATTAGTTAATGAGAGAAAGGATAAATAGGGTTTTTATTTTTTTTTTTTTAAAAAAAACCAATATTTAGAATAAAGAAGGTAGACACAAGAAATTAAAATCAAGAGTGTTAAAATGACATATTGGTTGTATTTGAAAGTAAGAGAATGTTGGAAGATAAACGAGAGCTTCAAAATGTATTGTCGTGATTACTGAAAAATGTGCCAAGGTTGATGACATAAGATAATTTGAGATTAATTTAAGAGAAGTTTCCTTGTGGACTAAGATAGGTTAATACAGGTAGAATAAGCTACCAGGAAGCCCATGTGTTAATTACAGTTTGAGATACTAAGTACTTAGTGAAATAATAATTTTCAAAGTCACAAAGACAACGGATTTGATGGATAGAAGGCCGCCATCTTGGCGGACAAGCATTCTTTCAGCAGTTTATGGTAAGGTCAGCTCATGTATCGCTGGCGGAGCTATGCTTCCTCCTGGTCGTGGTTGGTAGTACATACAATTATGCAATAGCTGTACTATCATCTTATTAGAGGGCCGGATGAAAGTTTGTTTTCTCTTGTGAATGTGCTCAACCTGCAATCATCAATGGAACTGTTAATCTGATAGCCTTATCCAGAAAATTATAATCTGGTTCCAAACTTTTGTAGGAGAACTTTTTTGGAAGATTATAATTTATCATTGAACTGTAAACTATGGCCCAGAAGCACAGCAGAGAAGAATTGTTCACGGACCCCAAGTGATGCCAGCGTCCGATGTCTGGAGAAACTGTTACAAGCACTAGCCACAAAGAATGGTGCAGATCCTCATACTAACGTTCATTCTATTTGTCTTCCAGGAGCAACCATACCACGTGTCATGAAGTCCTTAGAGAATCAAACTGCCATCAGTTAAGAGTAGCATTGTACGTTGGTACTAATGACTCCTGTCATGTTTCTGTTTGAGATATAGTTAAATCCATGGACAAGTTGGGCCAGAAGGCATATGAAGCAGCGCAGGAAAATTCAGTATAGCTGCAGTTCTCCATTTGTAGTGTCGTGCCGCACATCGATTGTGGGGAGGCTATATGGTAGAAGATTTTTAATTTGAATTGTAGTTTGCAGGAGCTGTGTCGCAGAAACAACAGGGGCTTCGTCGACCTACGACCGATGATAGCTGCCAGCTGGGATGCATTTGACAGGTCAGGCGTCAACTACACACTGAGAATGGCAACCAAGGAAGCTGCAAAATTATGGAACCATCTTGATATAAACTATTTTTTAGGAACACCATGAGGCTTGACGATCCTTCAATTCAATGAAGAGAATGTGTCAATAACTTAGATCTTAGTTCTGGTAGCAATGACGCGAATAAATTGAATATTACAGCTGTTAATACTTCACCCATTTTCCTTTGGAATACGTATAGGAAAATGGGAATTTAGACTCTGCAAATAACGATAGGAAGCAGCTAAGGATAATTGACCTAAATTGTTGGGGTAGTAGAGGGAAAGTAGCCAATTTCCATGCTACAGTTACGACTAATGATGTCGATATGAAACTAGGAACCGAAAGCTGGTTGATGCCAGAGGTTGAATCAATTCAATATTTTTCGGTAAGACAGAACTACTTCAATGCATGGAGGTGTGTTTGTGGCCGTTAATAAAAGTATGAATTTGCTCTGTAGTAACTGAAACAGAAAATTTTTTCGAGTTAATATGGGTGAAGGTAAATTGGCAGAAATTTAGAGTTCATAATAGGGACATTTTATCGACCTCCGGATTCTGGATTAGGTAACATGGATTATTTTAGACAGTCACTTAATAGTATTTCTCAAAAATTTCAGGGATATACATTAATATTCTGTTGGTTAGGTCAGGTGGAAGATATAGTTTAATAACCGAAACATTCCTAGAATCATTCGTGGAAAATTCTCTTGAACAGCTCATCGAAGAGCCAACATGGAGCAACAAAGATACCTTGCCCATTCTAGATCTTTTTCTTACAAGCAATCCGGATATTGTTGATACAGTTTGTATAGAAGACGGTACGAGCAAATCACAAGGCGGTTGTCGTAACTTTAAAATCTAGGTTGACATTGACACATGATGAAGGTAAGTTCGGATATTGCTTCATTAAGGCGGATGAGGCAGGTACGGTTGATCACTTGGTGAAAAATTTTGAAAGCTACGTTTCAGGAATTTATCTGAAGGTCTAATTACTAATCCAAAAATTTCTGGCCTTATATCAAAGTAATAAGAGGCTCTTGTAAGAGTATGTCGTTACTAATAAAGGAAAATGGGGGATTATCAGAATCCAGCATAGAGAAAGAAGAAATTTTGAATTATATCTTTAACAAAGCTTTCATAACAGAAAGGAGATCCTGATATTTAATAAGCATGCCGACAAAATTATGAAAGATCTCATTCTTGACGTCACTGGAATAACACAACTTCTTAGGAATGTAAAAACTAATAAGGCTCCCAGACCAGATGGTATTCCTAATAGAATCTACTCTAAATACGCAAAGGAAATTATACCATATTTGATGAAATTATATACCACCTCCTTGGTTCAAGGAAACATATCGGCTGAGTGGAAGACTGCCATTTTAAGTCCAGCATTTTAAAGTGGGACAGGTTGACTTAGTTCTATTAGGTTTTTTAAAAAAAGAAAAAAAAAAAAAAAAAGTAAATAAAAAAAAAAAAAAAAAGTAAAAAAAAAAAAAAAGTGATTGGGTTGCAAACTTTTTGAAGGGTGGAACACAGTGTGTAGTTCTCGACAGTGACCATTCATCAATGCTGAAGTGAGGTCCGGTGTTCCCCAGGAAAATGTGATACATTAATGATTTATGCAACATAATAAGAGGGAAAAAAAGACTATTTGCCAATGATGCTATTATTTATTGTTAAATAAAAACCCAGGATGACTGCACTTTGTTACAAACCGTTATTATGAAAATAATCGCTTGCTGCAAAGACTGGCAGCTAGATTTAAACGCTAAAAAAATGCCAAGTCATGCATGTAAGTGAAAAAGCAATACCATTTAGCTCTGAATATAAAATTAATGGCACTGCCCTTAGAACGGTAAATTCCGCTAAATACCTAGGTGTAACAATTCGTAATAATCTGTTGTGGAATGAACATATTGAGAAGGTAATTGGGAAAGCAAATCATATGCTCAAATTTCTAGGTCATAACTTAAAACAATGTACATCGGAAGTAAATCGATTGCTTACAAAGCTCTGGTGCAGCCTCACTTAGAATATTGTTGTTCTGTATGGGGTACCTATCAAAAGGGGTTAATGGATCCACTGGAGAAGGTCCAAAGAAGAGCCATCCAATTCGTTAAAAGTATATATATAGCTGGAGGGAAAGCGTAAGTGTGATGTTGAATGAGCTTGGTTGGGAAATCCTGGAACAAAGGTGTTGCTCTCGGCAGAAGCTGATTGAAAAATTTACAACTGACCTTTTTCAGGATGACAGCAAACACATATTACTACCAGCTACATTTCTATCTATGAATAAACAAAAAAATAAGATAAGAAGAATCAGGGCCAGAACCGATTCATTTCTATATTCTTTTTTACCACAAGTGATTAGGGAGTGGAATAGGAAGGAGTTATCGAGTGAGAGAACTTAGATTCTGATAGGAGTGGGTATCTATAAATCCCTCCAGCCATCCTGATCTGTGTTTTCTGTGGTTTTCCCCAGATCACTCCAGGCGAATGCCGGGATGGTTCCTAAAAATAGCGCATGGGCGCCTCCTGCCATATCCCCTATATCCCTTCCTATGCAGTGGCGGCCCTAGGGCAGTGCGAGCGGTGCGACCGCACCGGGCGCCGTCATAAGGGGGGCGCCGAAAATTTAGCGAGAGATCGTTTTTGTGCAAAAATTGAAAAATAAATTCTATAATAACCCAGCTTGCTGTTCATATATTATTTTAACACACATCATCCAAAGCAGCTTATAAAAGTAAGAGTTTCAACTTAATGCATAGTCGTATGTCATCATTAGAGTCAATTCGAGTTGGTACTCGAGTCAGTTTGAGTTACTCGAATCATGAAAATTACAACTCTCCGATGCCGCGTCACGCCTCCCGCACCTGTTTCCTGGCTTTTCGGCTGTAGGCTTGAAGTGCATGCATGCGGGTACATGTGCATGGGGCGAGATTCAACCTATTTATCTCTTTCTACCATATTAGATCCTCGGTGATTACAATTAACGTCGGTAGCGTAGATATTTAAAAAGTTTATCTGTCTTTACAGACAAAACACAATACGTAAAAAGAAAAACAAAAGCAAGACGAAACTGAGAAGACTTCAAAATTGCTAGCAATTTTTTTTAGAAGTCATCTGAATCATCGTCAGCAGAACTAGTTCTACACGAGACGGAAGAAAACTTTTAATAGAAGTTATTCAGACGAGGTTCATGATAAAGAGCAACATGTGCGAGAAGATTTATCTATGGCGGAACATCGTCTGCTGTTCAAGAAATTACAAATGGGTATACAAGACATACCACCACCGTCGCCTTTTCAAAGCACAAATTTTCAAAATTGTCGCTCATTGGCTCTGCTGGCAGAGATGAAATAATTAGTCGAGCAACGAAAAAATCCAAGAAAAAAAATCATGGATGTCATATTTCAAATACTCATTTTCAAATAGTAATGCCAAATGGAGAAACTTATAAAATTGGATAGCTTATTTATTCTAAATCTGCAGATAAAGTATATTGTTTATATGTTGTTTATTCTACAGAAGGTCTCATTTTTATTTGGGAAAAGAAGGATTAAATGACTGGAATTACCAATCAGAGTGTCTCAAAACTAACGAAACTTCCTCAGATCACAATCACACCATGCTCAGTTGAATAGAAGCTTTGATTCCATAACTTCAATGTACTAAACAAGCACGACTGAAGACGAAAAATCACAGTGGGAAGCTATCCTCTAATGAATGATGTCCTGTTCAGAGGAAGCTTTGGATCTGAAATACTAAATACTTATAATGATGGTATCATCCTGGGTATATTGCAACTGCTAGGAAAATATGATCTGTGATGAGGGAGCATCTCCGCCGTATTGCTAATAACGAGATTAAAGTCTTATTATATTGGCAAATATATTCAAAACGAATGAAGTTCGTAATAAAATTTTGACTATGGTTGGGTCATCTAAATATTTTTCCACCGTACTGAATTGAACTCCTGAGGTAAGTCACTTCGAACAATTATCTTTGACATTGATTTTGTTGACACTAATGATGATGAAGTCTAAGTGGGTGAGCATTTCGCTGTGCTTACAATCTGGAAAGTGACTGTTTGGGACCATGGAGGAAAGAAATATATGGAGACGACGCAAGAGACCTTCACCACGCATTGAAGTGATGCCGGGCGGAGGAGGAGTGGGGGGGGGGGGGGGGGGGGGGACTAGGCTGTACCCATACAGACACGGGCTATATGTACAAAAACTTCAAAGATACTCTAGGATAACCGTAACGCCGCAATCTGGTGATGGATTATTATGTAACGCGATGAGACAAATAAAAAATGAAGAGTAAAATGTTTTGATATCCTGCTTAGTTTTCTAGATATTCTGTCTCAAATGTGAAATGTTTTTGGTTGAAATTCAGAAAAAAAAATTGGTCAAAGTCAAATTTGAAGATGGGGTTTATTTAAAAAGACGAGACAGATAAAAAATAAATAATAAAAATTTTCGATATCTTGCCTAGTTCTCGTGATATTCTGTATCAAAAGTGAGGTGTCTTGAGTTGAAATGCAGAAGAAAAATTTTGCAAAAGTCAAATTTAATGATCGATTCTTATGTACCACGACGAGACAAATCGAAAATAAAGAATAAAATTTTTCGATATATTGCTTAGTTTTCGGGATATACTTGGATTGGGTTGATATGCGGCCTGGACCAAATAGTAATTCTGCCAAAGCCACAATAAATTACATGGTGGACATGCAGAATGGATATTTCAGTTTTTTTACTGGTTAGGTTGAAATGCGGTCTAGACCTTGTTACCATACATCGTAAGCTTAATTGGGAATAGCTGGAAGTAGTTTACATCGCGATACACGTTTTGTCACTCACTTAGTTCTCATGAAATTACTAACAGTAATAGATAAATTCTTTGTCCCTTATGGAACAACGAAACCATTTTGGTACAGACCGCATTTAGACCTAACCACAATCTCCATTAAATTGCCGCTACAGAAACAAACTATGTAGACACACCCACACACGTGTATTTGAATCGCAAACTGTATTTGCGGTAACAACATCGTTTGCTTCATCAAGATTCCTAGATTGCATAGCATAATTTAACACATTTAAGTATAAACTGCAACATGACAAAAGAAAGTGCAATACTAAATTCACTGAATCGCGATGTAAAACACACCCCTTTAAATCTCATTTTCAACACTGGTCTATTACGTGCAAAATTGCAAGGTATGCTGATTTTCTACAATACACCAACAAAAATGTGAGAACAAAGTCAGCCCATTGAGAGCTATAACTAAATATTTATAGACAGGCACCGAAGTTTGCAATACCTACTGTCCCCTTCAACAACAATATTTAGAATTCAAAATGATATTCCAGGTTCTTTCCTCTCTTGCCTATTTGTGCAACCGTATGCAACACAAGGTGGCATTATAAAACACTTATACACATTAGAAAATGAAATAATCGCAACATCAAACACAAAGTGAACTTCGCAATTGTTGGGGTTCGCATTATCGCCGCTGCCACCACCGCGCATGCGCGAGAGTTTAGTGTCGGCTTCACAGATTGAACGTCACTTCTCCTCCATATATTTCCTTCTTCCATGTTTGGGACCTGGGAGCTGGAATCGCTGCCCTGTTTATCATTGATACTTTGCAATAATTCGATTTGGATATGAAAGATATCACAATGGATCCAATATTGCAGGAGGAAACAAATGTGTCCAAAGCAAAATTCTGAACCAGTATCATCGAGCATTTTTTAATCCATGTAACTTTCATTAAATTTGGTAACAGCAAGTGTCGCCAAAACATCATTTAAAATGGCTTCGTTGTCCGGATATCTTTGAAGAATATTTGTTTTTCTTTCTCCCATTCAAAAAAGCGATGGGAAGTGGTATTCAAGCACTTAGAAGGACTATCGCCAAAAAATTTGCGAAACTCGTTTCAAGAATAAAGTTTCTAGCATCGCTACAGTTCGTTATCACTACTCTTCAGTTCGTGATGTCCTTCTGAAAAGAATTATTCAGTTGCAGCAACAGATGCTTTGACACTTATCCAAATCATGGAGCAATTTGAGTTCATAATTATACTGTAGTAGTGACTTGGTATAATACATTGTATCAAGTAAACATTGTAAGCAAAGACTATGCAGACTGAAAGTGGATTTATGAAACTCTTCACAGTGTCTGAAAAACAGCTCGGAAATTTGAGAAAGAGTACCGATTATGATAACAGACAGAAAGAGGAATTGATTGTCAGATAGGAATATTTCCTATTGTTAACCCAGTCAGATGTCAAAGAAAGTAAAGATTTTTTGAGTATGAGCCGTAAATAAGATAGCAACAGATCCAGAAGAATTGTTTAAAATAAACGAGTTTTAACATATGATCGATACAATTGTTAAATAAACCTCTTCAAACATATAGTATTCCGTTTTTACTGTTGTTTCTCATTCATACCGCTGCTATCCTATACTAATCGTTCCGAGGTTTGAGTTATTGTAATATATAAAGACTATCTTTTCCCCGCGGCTTTGCTGGAGTGGAATTCATAAAACATTCATATACATATTCGTATACGAATCCCACGGGAACTACTATTTGGGATAAAAGTAGATGGCCAATACATTATTCCAAATTTACCCTAAGCAGTTCAGTCGTTTCGACATGAAACAGTAAAAGCATCCAAGCAAACAACCTATTACATTTATGATATTAGTAGGATGTAAAAACTGTATGTTATTTTAAATCTATCTATATGGACACCTTTATCACGAGTAAATGATTGTTCATTTGTGGCGCCACAATGAGATCTCGCACCACCTGAAAATCTTGCTAGGGCCGTCCCTGTTCCTCTGCACAAATGGTTACGCCTAAGGATAGGTGTAATGCACCCTCTGCCACCCACTTTTAGTGAGTCGCAGAGTAATAATAATAATAATAATAAATATAACTGTGTTCTTTTAATTATATCTTTCACACCTGAGGTTTATATAAAATTTGTGGAGACTGCTTTATTCAATTATAACTTGTACCAGAGGCAATGGTTATTTCTCATTGTTAAAGTTGGAAAATTGGTTTTGCTTAAACCCCAGCATCACACTTTTTGCACTACATTACCCAGTCAGATATTCTTTCAAGGTCACCATGCAGCTGTTCAAAGTCTTCTACCATTTTGATCATATTATATAGCATTGTATCATTTTCAAACAACCTAATTACTAACAGTAAACCATCAACACAATCATTCATTAGAAAATGGTCCCAATAGACTACCATTAGGCACTCCTATTTTCCCTTCCATTTCTTTTCCTACACTAACTTTTTGTTTTCTATATTTTAAGAATTCTTCTACCCAGCAAATAACATTTCCATCCACTCAAATAATTTTTATCTTATTTAGCACCATTTTATGGCTACTTTCTCAAAAGCCTTTGAAAGATCTTGTGTTATACTATTAATTTGCCCTCGCTTGTCCATTTCATTCGAAATCTTGCATATACTGATATTCACATGAATATCTTTGCCTAAACCCACGTTGTCGACTTGAAAGCCACTTGTGTTCTCACAGATTTTTCTGATGTGGTTGCATATCAATCTCTTCATTAATTTACCTACCTCTGATGTCAAACTGATTGTTTTATAATTTTCAACTCTATTTCTCACCCCTCCTTTATGTACTGGCACTAGTATCGCACTTTTCCTCTGGTAAGTAGCAAGTATCCAGACTCAATTTCAATAATATTTCAAGATAAGGTACAATGTCACATCCTGCTATCTTTAAGATAGATTTGTAATAATATTATCTACACCAGCCTTTTTGTGCTTTTAAATCTTTCATACTTCCTACATGAGATCCTCAGGAAAAATTTCACATTTTTTTAGTCTGAACATTTCTAATTGTGTGGATAAGCTCGTTCTCTGATTTATACTCTCCTATTCTGAATCATACTTCCTAATGGTCACACAAAACCAGTTACTTAAAATATCGGCCTTTTCATCAAATTTCTTCTCCATCCTTATCTCCCCCAACGCACTCCGTTCCAGATGCATCCATCAAAGGTACCCCTGCAGCAATAATATTCTTCATACAATCATCCTTACCCAACTTCTTTGCTGTTATTAATTCCTTATTTAGTTGTTTCAAATATTCCCTACTACTTTGCTGTCTCTTAACTCTGTTATGTTCTCTTCTCACCAACCTCTTTAATTGCCTCACCTCGCTATTATAGTACCTAGGGTCTGTATTTCTCTTTACTTTCTGTTTTGGAATAGATATTTCTTCACACTTTTTTACCATCTCCTTGAACTCTTCGTCCCACTTAGACTCCACTGTACTTCTGCCATTCTTCCAATTGCTGAAACTTCACCTGAAATTTCTCCTCAGTTTTAAAATCTATGCCTTTTTATAACTTGACCAAGCATTACCATCTTTATCATTCATTCTTCCACTACAGTAAACAGCCAATACCTTGATTTTTTTCTTTTTTACTACACCAAGTAACCCATGGAAATGATCTATAAACATGAGTTACAATGTGTGACACAAATTACTGCTTATGACTGATGTCAAATGCTTTTGTACGAATTTTTAAGTTATGATAAGAGTTAAAACAGTAACTTTATTATGTTTGAGGCAGCTGGTGAGGATTTAATAAAATTAAAAGGTGCAGTAATTATTGATATATGGAAGAAGAAATCATTAATGTAAAATCAGTAAATGATGTTGCTGAATATATAATGATATTGCAATAACATAGGTAAAGGGCAATGATGAGAATATATTAAGGTCAGTAATTGGTCTAATACAGGAGTACAATAAACAAAGTACCAGCGTTCAGTAAGTTAAAGAGATAATCAAACCAGAGGTCATTATAGAGGAACAGTCTTTGTTAAAGAAAGGAATGCAAGATATTAATGTTTTCCTTGAGGGTTATGAAGATTCAGGGGAGTTGATGGCAGAAGGGAAGAATTCCTACCAGTCAGCAAGCAACAAATACTGCAGTTTGCTGGTATTCATAAATGATATTCATGAGTTATTAAGGGGTATGAGTTTATGAGAAATTCAAAACAAAGAAAATTAATGTTTTGCTCTTGTTGCAGATATAGTTAACTAACTAGATAAACTGGGCAAGAAGCCATACGAAGCAGCATGTGAAAATTCTGTATCTCTGACATTTTTAATTTGTATAACTGTGCCCCACATTGACAGTGTGGAGGCAGAAGATTTTTCATTTGAATTGCAATTTACACTAGTTGAATCACAGAAACAATGAAGCTTAATCCACCTGTGACCGATATTAGCTGATAACTAGAATTCAATGATTTGTCAGGTGTCCATTGTATGCTGAGATAATCATTCAAGGTGGCTTCATAAATTTTGAATTATCACAGTATAAAATATTTTTTATAAACATCAAAAAGGCAAAGTGGATGCAACCATACACAAAATCTTGATCCTGACACTGATGGGGCCAATAAATTAAATAACGCTGCAGTAAATACTTCACCTGTTCTCCTTCAGAATGTGACTAGGGCAAATGTTAATTTAGAGTCCAATACAAAAACGACAACACTGTTGGAATATTAGACAGCAAAATGCCGAATTCCATACTGCAATTCTCATTAATGACGTAGATATAATGTAAGAGTCATTTCGAAGACCATTACTATTTGGGGAATTATAGGAATATTCAGTCGTCGAGATATCAGCAATCGGCAATCATTGACACTGCTAAGCGCGGTCGAGCAGTGACCAGCAAGGAATCTGCATGCTTGCAGTCAGCACCTTAGAGTGCAGTCCCCTTCATAATTGTAGGTCAGCCGAGGCGGCATGGGAACTACTAGCTAGCAAGTAGTGTCTTTACTGTTGGGCAGTCAGCGAGAGTAGTCGAGCACACTTCGACAGCCACCTGTTAGGAGCCTGCCACCCTCCCATGCACCTCGCATCCAGGCGACCTTCTGCCTAACAATTATCACAGTTCGGGGCTTAAATAAGTTGGTGAGAGTTGGAATCCACTTTGCGGCACGCTATAAACTGTACTACTCCGTGTCAGAGGTCAATAAACTGGTTCAATTGCAGGTCTTACATTCTTCATGTAGTATGAATTTATGTCAATTTCTAACCTTCGGTCTGTGGCCGTCAATCCACAGTGGTGGTGTCAAGCATTAGCCCAAAGAGCCCAACGGTAAGATTCCAGTGCAGCTGCCAGAAGAACAGAAGAGACGCTTCAAGCAGAACTGTAATTAACTAAGCTTAGTTCGTCAGCACACCTATCCACACACATGCCCACTAGCCTTGGCCAATCAGCCCCTGACGGCATCGTGGGATTTCGACGTAGTATCGATGTTTTGGAACATCAGTTTGGATAAAGTCTGACGAATTAGCAAGAAGTAAACGATCACCGTCTGAAGAGGAAGATGGGGGGTGGCAGGAAGACAGGTGGCTGGATCAACTCATGTCTTGGAAGATGAACGAAGGAGGCGTGGCATCAGCACGTGGCTGGAGACACGCGAGCGACGTCCGAGACAGTGGCGGAGCCAGCACAGAATCAACACGCGGAGTGGATCGCGGCGGCGCGACGCAACACGTTGCTGCAGGTGCCACGGCACAGTCTTCAGACGTCGACAGCAAAGACGACGACGGCGGCGACACGAACAAGACATTAGGGGTGAGTGGACCTCAATTTTTCTTGTAACAGCAAGTAAATCTACAACAGTTATCAGGCATTGAAAGCGAAGATCTTGGATTTGGAGATGTGGGTGAGTGGAGTTATAATGGTGAGTTAAGCGGAGTTACTTATTGCTTGTAAAGGCTCATTTTCTGCCAGCTATATCTTTAAGTGGGACAAAAAAATTTTCAGAGGCCATAGTAGCGGCGGTGTTAATGAACAGATTGAAACGAGTTCTCCAGGTGAGTTTAAAATTAAGTCTAGAAGGAAGATATTTATGTTAAGAAACATCCAGATGCTACTAAGCGGAATAGGCAAATACTGGTCAAATTAGTAATGAATGAATTAAAGAATTATGAGAATGACTATTACCAGGAAAAGGTGAACCCGGATGGGAGTTATGTCAATGTAAGTGTGGCAGGAAAGCCAATATGTTAAAGTGAAGCAGAATATTTTGCGGTAAAAGGCGGCAAGGGACCGACCAATCCAGACCCGATAAATAAATGTGTGGCAAGTTGCGTCTTTTGGGGGGCCAACATTTCTGAAATAACTCACAGGTACAGCCCAAGAAGTTAACCTGGCGAGGATGTAGGCGCTCCATTGCACCCATTTGTATTTTAGTAATGCTGGTAACTTGAAGCCGGGACAAGCAGAATGGGGTTGGTTGTTAGGGCTAAAAGCCTGGATTAATGATAAATATTGGGGAAAAGAGAGAGTGATATCTTCTAGTGGGTCTGGTGTGCAAGTCTTCTTTGTTTGCAGAGTGGAAAAATTATAGCTACTAGTCTGCAGGTTACCGATCTAGGCCGGGGAAATGTTAGTGTTAGGGGTATCTACTGCTGGATTAGTATAAGTTCCAGGGTGTTCAGAGCAACTGTTCAGGCGGTTACTTATTTGAACAGAGATTACAGTAGGATATAGAACTAATTTTTCTATAGAAATATCGTGCAGTCATAGACGTGCGAAACGTACAGTGGTTAATAGGACCACGCGAGTGGACATTTCGGCTGACATTCTAAGACTTCTCACGTGTTCAGGTTGAGGAGCAGACGTGTTCCCACCCCTATACGAATACCCATAAGTCAATCGTATGTGCTAACATTGCATAGTATATTTTGAAATCATATTCAAGTACCTCTAACAGAAATTTTGGTAAAAGATTCAGTTGTGTTAGCGAAGACGCTCAATGATAGGCGATGGTTAGAAGCAAGTAGAGTGTATATAAAATGGAAGTATTTGTCATAGCGAATGAAAACATAATACATGGGATGGTTGGACTAAAAAAGAGTAAATAGATAACGATGTATCTGCCACATCAAATTTAACATTTACCGCGATGCAAGGAATGGTTGAACTCTACAGGAATTAATAAAAAATGTAATTGCCATTTAAAATTAGTAAACGGCATGTAATCGAACCCGAGTCTGAAGATATGCACGGATAAAATCCTAAAGTACAGTAACTAGAACGGAATCGGCATTCATAATTTTGAAGAATAAGAATAATTTTAAATAATTAGTAATACTGTACAAATTTGGTGTTTCAGTTAAGGAAAATATAGCCTCAGTGGCTTGTCTTTCATGTGTCCACAGTAATAATACGTACTCACCTAATGTAAGGAGTCAAACTGTGTGCCATATGTTAGAAATATTTGGAGCACCAAGTATCTATATATATTTTAAAAAAAAATAGGTGATGTAAAAATAATCTGGATAGCGGTGGAAATTGGCGAACTCTGATTGTCTGGGCAACATCAAGGTGTACACTCATCAATTGAGTTAAAAAGGCAAAATATGAGTGCTGTCTTTCGGAAAAGGAGTCATGAACCTTTTCTTATGACACAATACGTACTCAAAAGCCTATCGTCAACTCCATACGCTTATGGAAACAAACTTACATTCATTCCATATCAACAGGACCAAGTTACAGACATAACCATTATGTGAACCTTATTTAGTCATAAATGCAATCAGTTTACATACCTAATCATTCAACCAAACCTACATCCATGTTATGTGTCTTTTAAAATCTGTGCATTCAAAATAGTTTGGTGAATCAGTTCATATTCGATGTGTAATCCCAGATAAGATTGTAGTATTGGGAAGTCATTACTAAGTGGAGTTAGGTTAGTTACGTATTAGAAAACTGTGAACTACGTATAACGAACAGGAAGATAATGAAATTTCAATCTGAGAGAGACAAGTGAATTAGGAGCAAACAGTACGATATGCAGTTTCAAATTAACAATTCATCGGAAGCTGAGAACATAATTTATAAGAGGATATCGGTAAATCAAACAATACTTATCTCACATCACAACAACAAAAATGTTGTCTAAGGGAGCAATTGTATCCAGAAGCAAAAACGATCGAAATGTCAGTAACGCGTAATAGTTCAACACGATTCTTTGTGGTATTCAGAGGCGGCCCTAGCAATTTTTCAAGGTGGTGCGAGATTTCATTGTGGCGCCTCAAATGTGCAATCACTTATTCGTGATTAAGGTGTCCATATAAACAGACTGAAGATAACATATATTTTTTACATCTTACTAAAATTATAAATGTAATTTTTTCTTCTTGGAAATTTGTTACTGTTCCACGTCAAAACGGCTGCATAGCTTAAGAGAAAATTTGGAATAAGGTTTTGGCTATCTACTTATATCCAGATAGAAAAAGTAGTTTCCGTGGGATTCGAATACCAATTCGTATATGAATGCGTTATGAATTCCATTCGAGCCAAGCCGAGTACAGAAAACTGCAGAAAGATTAGTATAAGATAGCAATGGTATGAATGAGAAACAACAACAGTAAAAGGAACACTATATGTTAGAAAAGGTTTATTTACACTACTATGGCGTACACAATGCTGACTTCAAGTGTACGTCGAATTTACATATAAGTGTTTAAAACAAACAAATGAGGAAATAAAATCATAACTAAAAGGCCTAGATTACCAACTACCTCGTTTTTGCCCGTTGGCAATTTTATTTTCTATAGATCAAATTGCAAGATCTGAAAGTCTATCTTGAGTCCGAATTTACCGTAAATAAGTTTTAATTTACTAAAATTTCGTTTTGTTTTAGCAACAGTTACAGATATTGTTACTAAAATTCAAAGTGCAGTCCACACATTCGGAAATATTTCCTACCAACCATTTTGTTTCATAAGTTGATCTTTTAATGGTCCTGTTGATTCAAGCACCATCACCAATAGTTTCAGTTAGAAAGTTCCTCGGTCAATTCACAACCTGATATGTCACGTTTTTCTCCGTTAGTTAAACTCATTTCTAAATTGGCACAGGATTATTCCAATTAATACAATTCAGGAATTGTTTTGATGTGTAAGAAAGATACTGTATGGTTAAATTTAGATAGTTGTAAAAATTTAATGACCAACGCGTTCTCAATTATACTGATTATATGCTAAAACACATTCATTGTAAACAATTCTTTGGGATCTGTTGCTATGTCATCCACCGCCTCGTACTCAAAAACTCTTGGATCTGACTGGCTTAATAAAAGGATATGTCCCAGTCTGAGAAGCAATCTCTCTAGCTGTTATCAGAACAGACGAATAACCCCGGTACTCTCTCCAATTCCGAACTCTTTTCCAGCAATTGTGAAGTGCTTCTGAATCCACTTTCATCCTGGATAGCCTTGCTTACAATATTTTCTTGAAACAATGTTTTATAACAAATCACCATTGTAACTTATGAACTCAAATTACTCCATGATCTGGCTCTGTTGTTGCAAGTGAAAAATTTATTTCCAAAAGGGCGCCACAAACTGAATAGTAATAACGAACTGTAGTGAGGCTAGAAACTCTATTCTTCAAACGAGTTTCGCAAAATTTTTTTGGCGATAGTCCTTCTAAGTCCTTGGATACCACTTCCCATCGCTTTGTTGATCGAGAGAGTGGAACAAATATTCATTAAAGAAATCCAGACAAGGAAACCGATCTAATTGATGTTTTGGTGTCTCCGGCTATTACCAGGTTTAAATGACAGCTGAATAGATTAAAAATGCTTGGGAAGATATTGGTTCATGATTTTGCTTGGACTCCTTTGTTTCCTTCTATCATATTTCATCCATTGTCATATCTTTGGCCTCGATAATCCAAATCAAGCTTTTGCAATGTATCATTAAAATACAGCCACTGGGTCCACCCCCCGGGTCCCGAAGAGTCACTTACTGGCTTTTAAGCAATGAAACACTCAAACACTTTGACTTCGTCTTCATTAGTGTCAACAAAAGCAATGTTAAAGATGATTGTTCGACGTGACGCAGGAGTTCAATTCAGTATGATGGAAAAGTATTTAGATGACTTAACCATGGTCAAAATTTTATTAACAAATTCATTCGTTTTGAACACATTTTTCAAAATAATAGACATTAGTCTCATTAACAATAAGGGGGAGATGTTCCATCATCACAGTGATTTTTTTCCCTAGCAGTTACAATATACCCAGTTAGTTACCAGTGTTAGAAGCATTTAGTTTTTCAAATCCAAAGAATTATTGCACGTTAAAAATAATATTTAGGACATCATTCGTTCGAGGATTGCAACCCACTGTAATTTTTTGTCTTCAATCGGTTTTTATAAACGCTTGTCTCTTACACTGAAGTTCTTTAATCGAATGAACGCCTCTATCCAACTCAGCATGGTGTGCTGGCGACTTGAGAAAGTTTCGTGGGTTTTTTGATGATCTGATAAGTAGCTCCAATCATCAAATTCTTCTTGTCTCAAATAAGAGAGAGACCTTCTGTTATATAAATAAGAGTAAAAACAATATACTTTATCTGAAGATTTAAAGTAATCAAGTCATCTTCTTTTATATTTTTTTTAATTTCACATTACTCTTTGAAAATGCGTATTTGAAAAATGACGCCCATGACTTTTTTCTTGGATTTTTTCTTTGCTCGAATAATAATTTCATCTCTGACTGCAGGGTCAAAGAATGACCATCTTGAAATATCATCATAATTTGTACTTTAAAAAGGCAACGGTGATCGTATGGATGGTATAACCCATTTTGCGACCACGGCAAAATCTTCTTGTACTGTACATTCTGCTCTTTATCATCATGAGCCTCGTCTGAAAAACTTCTATGAAATAAGTTCTCTTCCATCACTTGTTGAACTAGTTCTGATGACAACGATTCAGATCACATCTCAAACCTAAAATATTTTGCAAGCAATTTTGAAGCCTTTAGTTTTTTTAAAAAAAAAAAGTGGGGGGAGGGTTGCGACATTTCTGTAAAAGAGAGATTACATTTTGTAAATATTTATGCTACCAATGTTAATTGTACTCATATAAGGAATAACATTCTAGAAATAGTTAAGTAGGTTAAATATAACCTCATGCAAATAACTGTGCCTGATATATGGGGGGGGGGGGGGGGGGGGCAAACCAGGGAACTTACCTCGAGAGGAAAAATCATGTTTAAAGGGGTGGCAAATGAGAAATTCGTGAGCGGTGACCTTTCTTAGCTCTTCTGCCCTGAGTGCCAACCTTCAGGGGGCGGCAAATCAAAGAACAGTTTGAACTGCTGCAGGCGGCAAGTTAATAAATTCATATTTGAAGGGGCAGCAGTCGCAGGTTTTTGCCACGACTCAGAAAATTCGTAGATCCGCCACTGGTGAATGAACTTCAAGACTACAGCTGATAAGTCAGGAAACGGGTGCGGCAGGCGCGGTGCGACCCCGGAGAGCGCTAATTATAGGATGAGTTGTAGTTTTCTTGAATGGAGAAAGTCCAGGCTGAAGCTCTTATATTTCTTAACTCTTCCGGATGATTAGTGTATATACTATATATATATATATATATATATATATATATATAAATTGTGAACAGCTAGGTGGGTTATTATGTAACTTATTTTGAATTTTTTGCGCAGACGATTTCTCGCTGCATTTTCGGCGCCCCCCATATGACGGCGCCCGGTGCGGTCGCACCGCTTGCACCACCCTAGGGCCGCCACTGGTGGTATTATCTATAATAATAAGCTGTGGAATGAGGAAAATATTAGAGATGCTATCATAAAATGGCCATATTCGCAATTCATTGTCTTAGTAGATTAGTTATATTCACTTTGATCCCATATAGAAACAGTCTCAGAGATGTGGAATAGTATGTAGAACCATTAATAAATAAATAGTATCATCAACAACAATAAAAGGCTAGTTAGTCGAAACCCACTACAATCGATTTCCATTGTAATCTGCAAATATATATTATCCCAAGTTAGTTATTCCATATGAATGCTATTTGAAGATTGTGTAACTGCTGTATTTGTAAACGGTTTCAACACAAGGAACATCCATACATCATTTTAGTAACTTTGAACAACTTTGTTATCTTCCACTTCCATACACCAAGTATATAGTATTTCCTCAGTTGCAAAATTGCGAGAAGAAAATTCTTTCATAAAGTAAAAGGGTTTCTGAAGCAAAAAACACTCTTAGTTTGGTTTTAAAGTCGGTAAGCTTTCATAAATAACGTTTCTTGAAGTATGTCATTGAATAGAAAAGCTAATCACTTTCTGTATTAAAACTATGTACATGTGCTCACTCCACAAATAATTCTTAGAGCACGTTTTCCTAATTTAAATACCTTTTGTTCTTGTGAAGAGTTTCAGAAGTGAAATTATGCAAAATATACCAACTTCTTGTCTCTATATCAGCTGTTATTTTCAGTGGAAATGTTGCAGAATTAAGTTTGACAATTGGTAACTGTTATAAGAGCGAGCAAGAGTAACATAATTGTAAAATAGGTAAATCAAACAGCAAGTAAAAATAAGTCTATGAATAGGAGATAGTGTTAGCAAGTACAGAACTCCACAGAAATCATAACGGAAAAATATTTAAAGGGAAATATCAAGGATTGTGTGACTATTCTTGGCAATTTTAAATTTAATCGGGGTGATAAGATACACAGAGAGTAATCACTGCGTCACTAATGTAGCAAGTAAGTCTAACCAGTTGTTAGATAATAAGCAGATTGCACTACTAAGGACAATCCATATATTTGTTTCAGAGATAAATTGTAGTATTTACCTTGCATGTACAACCTAAGTTTGAAAATTTGTTGTTAGCTATTGGAAATTATTTGTAGCACATCAAGTTTTGCAGTGATAAATACTGTCAAACCTAATATTGAAAGGTAGTTCACCACTGATCTAGGGAAAAATCGTGTAAATTCTGTATTATCAATAGCAGTTGAGTGATTACTAACAGAGCAACTCGCGGAAATGGTAACTAATATTTTTCAAGCTTTACTGGTGAATCGAAATATTGCTGTTTCTAATTAAAGAAATTATGATATGCAACAATCAAGAAGAGAGTAAACTCAGTAAAACAGAAATTGTAGGGAATTCAAACGTCAAAAGAAGGGAAATACATAACTCACATTATAATCTCCACAGCCCAGCAACGGCTTAAACCGTTAATAAATTTATTCATATCATTTGCGAGAAAGTATATGTGCTCATAAATTGCATGCAGGCACATGGTTTTTAATTCAATCGTGATATTAGGGAATTTGAGAAACTGCCTTCAGCAGGATACAAACTGTTGTCTTCAGGTTTAAAGGACAAAGTCGACCCCATGTTAACCGTTCTTGCAGTTTGCCCGGATAATTCGCTGTCGTAGATCCCCTATTGAGGGCCATCTCAACCCTATTTCAAAATTATGTGCAGTTTAGTTTTAAGGCAAGGTATTGTCAGAAGTATAATTTTGCAGCTAGCCTTTACGGCGAGCGGCCAGACCACGGCCAGTGACACGAAGCGTAACCTGATATGCCGAGTCAACTGATGAAACGCAGCAAGACTGGCACAAAGCTTCGAACATGTAAGTATCGCAAACAGAACTGTTTATAATTTTAGTGTAGAGCCAAATTAGTAATAAGAACGGGAATCAATCAGTTGTCACTAAAATATATCAGCAGCATATAACAAATAGTAATTTACATGTAATGTATTTCTTTTGCTCAAAACACGTTTCTGTTCATGGGACTAAAAACTACCATACAATCACAGTCACTTCAAACTAAGCAGTTTAAGAACGGAGTTATCTTTACTAAGAAGTGTATATTATCATAGTAGATTCATTATAAAATTATGATTTCCCGAAATTAAAAGAGAAGAAATACCAAATTAGGAAATCGTGATAATTTCGACACATGTAACGTATTGTCAGCTTAAATTCTCTTATTGATGCTTAGCCAATCCATTTACTAATAAAACAAATGAGATTCAAGCCTTAATAAAAGGTTGGAGGAATAGTGACTAGTAAAAATAATTAACTGTTAACGGAATTGTTATTATTACCTGAATTTTAGCAGTAAATAGCGCAGAACAGTAGTGTATGAAAATAAACTGTAAAGAACGCATTATTGTGAACAGCAATTCTTTATTACACGTTCACATGCCAATGCGCAATACAACATAGACCAGCGAGATTACAGATAATGCAAAGAATAACTTAACATCTGTGCATTTCACTGATAATCTCTACAATCTCTCCCTCGGAAGATCATTGACCTGTGGATGATCACTCTGCACTTTGGAGATTATGCCACCTGGACCTGCTCCACCAGCTGACTGCGATGCGACTCGTGTAGTCTGTGACACAGCGCCTTCGTGAAGATGTCCGCAACATTTTGTTCACTTGGAACATATCGAAGTTCCACTGTCCCATCCATCACCTTTTCTCTTACAAAATGATGCCTGATTGCAATGTGCTTTGTCCTGGACTTGTCAACATAATTTCTAGCATGTGCAATAGCTGCTTGACTATCACACCATATCGTAGTTGCACTGTCACTTATTTCTTGGAACTCTAATGACTTTAATAGTTCTTTTACCCAAAATACTTCTCTTGCACAAGTTGCCAAGGCTACGTATTCTGCCTCCATTGTGCTAAGTGCATTCACAGTTTGTTTTGAACTTTTCCAGATGATTGGAGCACCAGCAAGTATAAGCACATATCCACTTATATTCTTGCGAGTTTTTGTACAACTAGACCAATCTGCATCAGCATAGGCTACAAGACTTTCATTAGTTGGGCGATATGTAATCCCATAGTATTGCGTCTCTTTTAAATACCTAAGTACTCTTTTAGCTGCATTCCAATGACACTTGTTGAATTGCGAACAATACTGAGCCAACTTGCCTACTGAAAAGGCAATGTCAGGTCCAGTTCTCTGCGATAAATATAACAGACCACCAATGAGTTCTCTGTAAGGAAGGATCTTGAGGTCATCTTCATTACACTCGTCGAGAAACTCTGGCCTCTGCTCCATTGGGGTTTTAAATCCTTTGGCATCTTGCAATCCAAATTCATTCAAGAGTTTGTTGACATATCCTTCCTGTGACAAGGTGACGCTACCATCTTCTTTCTTATTGAATTTTACTCCCAGTAGATGCGAAATCGTTCCTAGGTACTTAATATCAAAGCATCTCTCCAGAAGTTCTTTAACGTTACTTCTTATTTATTCGTTTTCTGTCAATACAAGTATATCATCCACATAAACAGCTAATATGGCCTTTCCTTCTCCTTTCTTCAACTGATATACACAGGGATCAACTTTATTACGAATGAATCCAAGATTTTCTAATGTTTTGTTGAGATGTTCATTCCAGCATCTTCCACTTTGTTTCAAACCATATATCGATTTGATCAATTTACAAACCAGTTATTCTTTACCTCTTTGTATAAACCCTCCAGGTTGTTCCATATACAAAGTTTCCTTTAAATCACTGTGAAGATAAGCAGATTTGACATCATACTGGTCCATGAACCACTTTTTCTCAACACCAATAGCTGCAAGTAACCTTAGAGTATTGAAGCCTGATATAGGCGCATACACTTCTTCATAATGCACTCCCTTCTTTTGAGAGAAGCCCTTTGCAACCAAGCGTGCTTTGAAACGTTCTGTTTCACCTACTGTCTTCCATTTAAATACCCACTTGCATTTAATGACATTTACATTTGGAGGTTTTACAACCAATGACCAGGTGTTGTGCTTCTTCAATGATTCTATCTCTTCATTCATTGCTCCAAACCATTGCGCTGCTTCAGCAGAATTGATAGCCTCGTTGAATGAAGATGGTTCCACTATATTATTAGTATGAACCATATGAGATTGTGGTTCTATGTTATCATCTTTCTTTGATTTTATAGAACACCTTTCTCAAAGAATCATACTGTATTGCTATTGCAGGTTTGCATTATGTTTTGTAGAACTTCCCTTTGGTCATCCTCTCTTCTTTATTTGAACAGTTGAGTGTCCTTCACTCTGTTCACCTTTGTCTGAAGTTTCTTCTTCTTCACTTTCTTTGTCTGTAAATCCTTTGAAGTCTTTTTCTTCATTTGTCAGATTTTCTTCAGAATTGATCATCACATTTTCTTCAGGATTACTGCCTGAAATTCCATCACTGTGGTCAAAAGTGATAGTTTCTTCTCTATTCAATTGTTTGAAGCTAGAATCTTCAGGTTTACTAATGTGTTCTGCTTCATCACTTGTACTCTCTTTGAATACACAGTCATGTGACTCCACAACTTGTTGAATATCTGGCATCCAAATCCTATAACCACGTCCATATATTGCGTATCCAACCAAAACTCCTTTCTTAGCCCTTGCTATGAGTTTTGAGTGGCGTTTCTGTTTAGGAATATGCACAAACACTTCACATCCTATTGCCCGAAGGTGAGCGACACTTAGCTTCCTTCCAACCCATAACTCATATGCAGTTTTAACTTCGTTATGACTGTTTGTGACTCTGTTCCTGATATATACTGCAGTATATATCAATTCTGCCAAGCTGCCTTAGGTAACCTACTACTGCTGATTTCACTTCTCAGTAAATCCATCAGAGTTCTGTTGAATCTCTCTGTGATTCCATTTTGGTGTGGTGTGTAAATCATTGTCTTTTCATGTACAATGCCATTATTCTCACAGAAGATATCCCAATTCTTTGAGCAAAATTCAAGTCCATTATCTGTTCGAACTCGTTTTAAAGATTTGCCAGTTTGTTTTTCAACCTGGATCTTCCATGCTTTAAACTCAGCCAGTACAGTTCCCTTTGTTTTAAGAAGTCTGATGAAAGCATATCTGCTAGGATCATCCACTATGCTAAGAACATATTTGTTGCCACCAAAGCTTTTCACATCTATTGGTCCCACGAGATCTGCATGAACAAGATTCAAAATTATTCCATCACTTTTCAAGTTGTTCAATGAATATGTCACAAATGGCAATCGTGTAGCTTTTCCTGCTAAACAGTCATTACATGGTGTAGGTGTTGTCAATTCACAGTTTAAACCATTTACAGACTGTGTTTTGACCATTTTTATAATCTGATTCTTGCTAACGTGCATTAGTCTTTGATGCCACAAATCCAATGTTTTTAACTTTCTATTTTCATAGTGTAATGACCTTACTGCACTCTTCTTTAAATTAGGTTCTGTTCTCACCACATACAAGCGACCCATATTCTCCGCTTTCAATAGTAAATTCCTACTGTCATCGTAAATGCAACATCCACTTTTATTAAAAACAACTTTCTTATTATTTTCAGTTAACTGTTTAACTGATAAAATTCCATGGCTAATGCCGGGCACAAAAAGAGTGTTTTTAATTTGTATGTCACTATTTGCGGAATTATTACCTATAATCTTTGCATTTACAGTACCTTTTCCAATTGTAGGTGTCGTCATGCCATTTGCTGTCACAACAGTTTTAGTAGCCACATTTTTACTAATCCAAGAAAAATATTTTTTCTCTGGAGACATGTGATGAGTAGCACCTGAGTCTATGACCCAAACATTGCTATTTAATATATCTGGTCCACATGAAACATTCGTTGTCAATGCACTAGATGAACGTTTGCTGCTTGATTTATTGGGACGTTCATTTGCAAAATGACTGTCTTCTTTACAGATAAAACACTTGCCCTTGCCATTTTTGCCTTTTCGTATTCCTTTCTTAAAGTGTTTTCCATCTTCGCTGCTAGATTTGACACCTTTGCAATTAGATTTGACATCCATAATTTTCGTGTTTGCTTTCTTCACGTATAATGCAGACTGTTTCGTGCTTTTGTTTTCTTGTCGTCTTGAAGCTTCAGCAAGAAGACGCCTTTTCACTGTAGCACATGTAAACTCTCTTTCTGGAAGGTTACACAAAGATGTTACAACAGAATCCCATTCCTCGGAAAGCCCGCACAAAATCGTCATAGCTAAATCTGCGTCTTCTATGGCGTTACCAACACTAGCAAGATCTGCAACAGTTCTGTTTATCTGTCCCAAATATAATTCCATTGAATTATAATCACTGAGTTTCAACAAATACAATTTCCGATTGCATTGCACAATACGAAATTTGCTAACACGCGGTGCATACAACCGTTCCAGCTCGTTCCATGCTTCCTCACCATTCGTTACGTGCTGAATATGCATCTGCTGTTCGTCGCACACAGAAAGTGCGATCTTTGCATAAGCTTTATTTTGTCTCGATGTGTAATTATATTTTACAATTGTATCTGCATCGGCAGCTGGTTCTTCTTCACCTGGTTCAATAACTGTCCATAAATCACTTTCCATCATTACCATTTTCATTTGGTAACTCCATGATGCGTAATTTATACCATTCAGTTTGGTTATAGTCGTAGACCGGTGATCGGACATTTTGAAGTGATTAAAGCAACCTTTGTCTGTCGTAACCTTCACGCTAAAAATCCTTAGCGAACTTTTTCGAATCGACGCTATAACTTAACGATTGCACAATCAATTTTACAGTTTATAACACTTTTGCGCTGTAACTGGGCCCATAACCAATGTTATTATTACTTAAATTTTAGCAGTAAATAGTGTAGAACAGTAGTGTATGAAAATAAACTGTAAAGAACGCGTTATTGTGAACAGCAATTCTTTATTACATGTTCACATGCCAATGCGCAATACAACGTACAACATAGACCAGCGAGATTACAGATAATGCAAAGAATAACTTAACGTCTGTACATTTCACTGATAATCTCTACACGAATGATGTTTTGCAAAGTCCTAGACTATATTTATTGTACTCGACTAATTATAAGCAGGTGGATGAGAGAACCATATGTTAATTTAACATTCACACGAGATCTATCCGATACGTGCTGCGTTATCAACTCATTGTACAGAGTTTCAAGTTGTCGCCGAATAATTCACTCGTCAAAATCGTGCAGCCTTTATAACCTCTATGTGTCATAGTCTGTCGATAACTCATCGCAATTTGCTGCAGATTCTTTTAGAAAATTAACATCGCACAGATGTTTAATGATTTCTCATCACTGTCACCGGTCGCCATGTCAGATTCTTCATGGTTGATTGATACAGTAATTAAGTAGTCCACAAGGTATTTCAGTTTAGACTTCAGTTTATTTTCACCAAACACGATGTGAACGATACTGCTACTAACGCAGTCCTTGGCAGTTGTAAAGTGAATCTGTATAAACTAATCAACTGTCCTTCTGCTGATTTCTTTATATAGGCTCTAACGAAATTTCCTGAACACTTCAAAAGCTTCTGCGAGATATTTCTCGAACATTAACAATTATTCAAACAATTAAACATATTAAAAACAATCAGAATTAATACATAATCTCTTAACATCATTACAAAAAGGTCAGAAATGGAAATTAAAGATTCGTAAACACAAAATTATTTACAGAAATCATTTTAAACTGTAGAAAATTGTCCTGTAGACATCGTAACTTGCATTAATACTTGGAATTACAAACATTTAAGCAATTCTCTTGCACAATTCAGTTCTTAAACATATTAACTGGCCTTTAAATAATTTCTTCTCATAAAATAAAGTCTATATACACTGATTTACAAGAAACTGCAAACCAAACATACCAGATCATATTCAAGCAAACTTTAGCTCACTACAAATACTTTATAAAATACAATTCTATTTAAAGTTCAGGTATGAGGGCTGTTACAATATGTTACATACTCCTTGTTAAATAGAACTTACACACTTCGTCAAAATATTACAGCATGTACCTAATCTTTTCTTAAATTTGGGTTATTCAGTTTTTAACTGCAATAGATGGCCATACTGAATTAAAAAAAAAAAACCACCTAAATTAATAATAAAAAATTTGACAGAAACTTTCCTTGCCCACGATTTCTGGCAGAACAACTACAACATCTCTGATCATGCCTTTAATGTACAATCTCTCTGATCTTTGCCTATAGTTTTCAACTTAAAGCAGTTTACCATAATAATTCCCACAACACTTGCAGACTTTGACAAAATCTTATGACACATACCAGTGCTTTACTTAAATTTTCAGCAACTTCTTTCCATGCCATAAAAAGCCGTATTGAATGGGAAAGACTGTTGGATTAATAATAAAAAAATTATATAGTTTAGTTTTTTGGGGGGGGGGGCTATGATCTGACCACTGTCTGAATGTTCACAATAAAAGCAATTCATGAAAATAATTTTGGATATGCCATATTAAATTAAAGAGGTAAGACTAATATCACACTTTCTGTGACATTAACCAATGTTTAACTGATTGTTTTAATCCCTCAGTTCAACAAAGAAGACACGTCTATAACCTAGATCTTGGTTCTGGAAGTGACGGCGTGAATAAATCGAAATTTACAGCTCCACATACTTCACCCGTTTCCTTTCGGAATGCAAATAGTAAAAATGCGAATTGAGACTCTACAGATATAGATATTGAACCGCTAAGGTTAATGGTCCTTAACTGTCAGAGTATTAGAGGGAAAGTAGCCGATTTCCAAGTTGCAGTTGCGACTAACGATGTCGATATAATACTAGGAACTGAGAGCTGGTTGACGCCAAAGGTAGAATCTAGCGAAGTATTTGCTCCTTAATTCAATGATTTTTAGAAAGACAGAACTACCTCAATGGGCGGAGGTGTGTTCGTAGCTGTTAGTAAAACCATCAATTGCTCCGTAGTAAATGAAACGGAAAATTTTTGTGAGTTAATATGGGTGAAGGTAAAAATTGGCCGAAGTTTAAAGTTCATAATAGGATCATTTTACCGGCCTCCAGATTCTGGATTAGATAACGCGGAGTATTTGAGACAGTCACTTAATAGTATTTCTCAAAAATTTCAGGGACATACATTGATCATAGGAGGCAATTTTAATATACCCTCAGTTAACTGGGACACATTTACGTTCAAGTCATGCGGAAGAGATAGGTTAGTAACCGAAACGTTCCTAGAATCATTCACGGAAAATTCTCTTGAACAGATGTTCAAAGAGACAACGTGGAGCGACAAAGATTCCTCATCCATTTTGGATCTTTTTCTTATAACCAATCCGGATATTGTAGATAAAGTTTGTATAGAAGACGGTATAAGTGATCACAAGGTGGTTGTGGTAACTTTAAAATCTAGGCTGAATTTGAATCATGGTAAAGACAAACTTGTATATTGTTTCGATAAGGCAAACAATGCATTTATGGTCGATCATTTGGCGAAAAATTTTGAAACGTACACGCTTAATACAAATGTTGAGGAACTTTGGTTTAATTTAAAAGAAGTAATATGGACCGGCTTAAATCAATTTGTTCCCAGGAAGTTAATTAAGGTTAGTACGAGGGTGCATCAAATATAAACAAGACTTTATTTTTAAAAATATTATTTTTATTTTAAGTGCAAAAAAGTACATATCTTATTTTTCTACGTAATCTCCTGCTTTAGAAACACATTTTTCCCAGCGGATAGGCAGCTTCCCAATTCCTTCCATGTAGAAAAATGCAGGTCGTGTCTGTAGCCAATTGCGCACGTAGGCTTCCACCTCAGCATCACTGTTGAATTTTTGGCCTCCCAAAGCTTCCTTGAGAGGACCAGACACATGAAAGTCACAAGGTGACAGGTCTGGACTGTAAGGAGGGTGGTCCAGTGTCTCCCACCCCAGTTTCTCCAATTTTTCCCTGGTTAAGGCTGCTGTGTGGGGGCGAGCATTGTCATGGAGAATAACCACTTTCCTCATCGGTAGGTCTCGTCTTTTGCGGCGATATGCAAGTCGGACCTCACTCAAAATGTCGCAGTAGTAGGCCGCATTGATTGTCCTGCGCTCATGCAAAAAATCGAGGTGCAGCAAACCACGCTGGTCAAAAAAAACCGTAGCCTAAACCTTGCCAGCCGATAGTCGTGACTTGGCTTTCACTGGTCCAGGTTCTCCTTTTTTTCTCCACTCCATACTCGCTTGTTTGGACTCATGGGTGTAGTGGTGCACCCAAGTTTCATCACAGGTGATGATGTGAGTCAGAAATGGGTCCCCTTCTTCCCGAAATCGTGCCAGAAGACGCTCACACACCTGAAGTCGATTCAATTTCTGTTCTGCTGTGAGAAGGGGAGGAACCCACCTGGCGCACACCTTACGGTACCCAAGCTCCTCTGTGAGTATGGAGTAAGTGCTCCCATAACTTATTCCGACCTTACTTGCAATTTCAGAAGTGGTAAGACGTTTGTCATCTTCAATAAGCCGTCTAACACAGCTGATGTTGTTCTCTGTAATGCTGGTGCGGGGTCTGCGATTATGGCTCTCATTTTCAACATGATGACGACCATCCACAAACTGTTTATGCCATGCAAACACTCTGGCTCGCGACAGTGTCTCTTTCCCGAACTGGGCGGTCAATCTCCTCAAGATTTCTGCCGGTTTTACGCCTTCTGCAGCGAGAAACTTGATTATAACACGTTGCGCAATCGACGAGTGTACCTCTTGCTCCAACATCGTGACGGTTGGCACTGAGCGAGTCGAGGGGGGGGGGCTAAAGGTCTTCCCCCACTCCTGACAAACCTACCTATCGCCAAACGAAGCGGGAACGTTCTCCCACCACTATTGCGCCCGAACGGCCGAAAGTCTTGTTTATATTTGATTCACCCTCGTAAGAACTTCCTGTGGTTCAATAGGGAAGTGAAACGTTTGCTCAGGAGGCAAAGGCGTTTACATGCCACGGTAAAGAAATCGGGGGACTCGTCTAATCACGCTAAATTAGTCCAGTTGCGAGCAGAAGTGCGTAAAGCAATGTGTGATGCGTTTAAAGAATTCCAAGTCACAAATTTATCCGAAGATCTGATTACTAATCCAAAAAAGTGCTAGTCATATGTCAAATTAATAAGAGGATCTCGTAAGGTCATGCCGTCATTGATTAAGGAAAATGGGGAATTATCAGAAACTAGTGTAGAGAAAGCAGAAATTTTGAATAATGTATTTAAAAAAGCTTTCACGACAGAAAGCTCAGAGGAGATTCCAATATTTAACATTCGTACCAACAAAATTATGAATGATCTCATTCTCGATGTCGAGGGAAGAACTAAACTGCTTATGAATGTAAATCCCAATAAGGTGTAAGAGGTCATTTTGAAGACCATTACTATTTGGGGAATTATAGGAATATTCAGTCGTCGAGCTACTGGCAATCGGCGATCATTGACAATGCTGAGCGCGGTCGAGCATTGACCAGCCAGGAATCTGCACGCTTGCAGTCAGCACCTTAGAGTGCAGTCCCCTTCATAATTGTAGGTCAGCCAAGGTGGCTTGGGAAGTACTAGCTAGTAAGTAGTGTCTTTACTGTCGGGCAGTCGGCAAGAGTAGTCGAGCATACTTTGATAGCCACCTGTTAGGAGCCTGCCACCCTCCCATGCATCTCGTATCCGGGGCGACCATCTGCCTAACAATTAACTATTACAGTTCAGGGCTTAGATAAGTTGGTGATAGTTGGAATCCACTTTGCGGAATGCTATAAACTGTACTACTCTGTGTTAGAAGCCAATAAACTGTTCCATTGCAAGTCTCACATTATTTCATGTAGCAAGAACTTTATATCAATTCCTAACCTTCGGTCTGTGGCCGTCAATCCACAGTGGTGTCAAACATTAGCCCAAGCAGTCCAATGGTAAGATTCTATTGGAGCTGCTAGAAGAACAGAAGAGACGCTTCGAGCAGAACTGTAATTCCCTAAGGTTAGTTCGTCAGCACACCTATCCACACACACGCCCACTAGCCTTGGCCAATCAGCCCCTGACAAAGTGGCGTCATCGTGGGATTTCGGCGTAGTACCGATGTTTTGGAACATCAGTGTGGATAGAGTCTGACGAATTAGCAAGAAGAAAACGTGCACCATCTGAAGAGGAAGACGGGGGGTGGCAGGAAGACAGGTGGCTGGATCAACACATGGCTTGGAAGATGAACGCGGGAGGCGCGGCGTCAGCACGCGGCTGGAGACATCGGACGGCGGGTTCAATGCACGAGCGACGGCGGAGCGCAGCGTGGATCAACACGCGGAGCTGATCGCGGCGGCGCGAGTCAACACGTTGCTGCAGGAGACATGGGACGGTCTACAGACGTCGACAGTGATGGTGGCTGTGGCGGCGACGACGGCGACGAGAACAAGACATTAGGGGTGAGTGGACCTCAATTTTTATTGTAACTATGGCAGCGACTAAATCTTCAACAGTTATCGGACATTGAACGCGAGGATCTTGGATTTGGAGACGCGGGTGAGCGGAGTTATAATGGTGAGTTAAACGGGGTTGCTTATTGCTTGTAAAGGCACGTTTTCTGCCAGATATATCTTTAAGTGATACAAAAATATTTTCAGAGGCCATAGCAGCAGCGGTGTTTATGAATAGATCGAAACGAGTTCTCCAGGTAAGTCCAAAATTAAGTGTATAAGGCAGATATAAATGTTAAGAAACATCCAGATGCTACTGAGCAGAATAGGAAATTTCGAAAGAGGGTGCGAGGCAAATACTAGTTAAATAATAATTGGTGAATTTAAGAATTATGAAAATGATTGTTACCGGGGAAAAATGAAACCGGTGGGGCGTCGTGTCAATGTAAGTGTGGCAGGAAAGCCTATATGTTAAAGTGAAGCGGAATATTTTGCGATAAAAGGCGGCAAGGGACCGACCGATCCAGACCCGATAAATAAATGTGTGGCAAGTTGCGTCTTTTGGGGGGCCAACATTTCTGATAACTCACAGGTACAGCCCAAGAAGTTAACCTGTATTTGTATTTTAGTAATGCTGGTAACTTGAAGCCGGGACAAGCAGAATGGGGTTGGTTGTTAGGGCTAAAAGCCTGGATTAATGATAAATATTGGGGAAAAGAGAGAGTGATATCTCCTAGTGGGTCTGGTGTGCAAGTCTTCTTTGTTTGCAGAGTGGAAAAATTATAGCTACTAGTCTGCAGGTTACCGATCTAGGCCGGGGAAATGTTAAAGTGTTAGGGGTATCTACTGCTGGATTAGTATAAGTTCCAGGGTGTTCAGAGCAACCGTTCAGGCGGTTACTTATTTGAACAGAGCTTACAGTAGGATATAGAACTAATTTTTCTATAGAAATATCGTGCAGTCATAGACGTGCGAAACGTACAGCTGTTAATAGGACCACGCGAGTGGACACTTTCGGTTGACGTTCTAAGACTTCTCACGTGTTCAGGTTGAGGAGCAGACGTGTTCCCACCGCTATACGAATACCCATAAGTCAATCGTACGTGCTAACATTGCATAGTATATTCTAAGATCATTCGTGAGATCATCCAAATACCTCTAACGAGAATTTTTTACAGAAGATTTATTTGTGTTAAGTGATACGCACAATGACACGGGACGGGTAGACGCAAGTAGAGTGTATATAAAACGGAAGTATTTGCCATAGCAAATTAAAACATAATACATGAGATGGATGAACTAAAAAGAGTAAATGTATTGACGTATCAGCTACATCAAATGTAACATTTATCGGAATGCACGGAATGGTTAAACTCGACAGGAATGAATAATAATAATAATAATAATAATAAAAAAAAACGTACTTGCCATATGAAATTAGTAAACAGTGTGTAATCGAACGCGATTCTGAAGATATGCACGGATAAAATCCTAAATTATTACGGTAACTAGAATAGAATCGGAACTCATAATTTTGAAGAATAAGAATAATTTTAAATGATTAGTAATACTGTACAAGTCTGGTGTTTCAGTTAGGGAAAATATAGCCTCAGTGGCTTGTCTTTCATGTGTCCACAGTAATAATACGTACTCACTTAATGTAAGGAGTCAAACTGTGTGCCACATGTCAGAAATATCTGGAGCACCAAGTATATTAAAAAATGGGTGATGTAGAAAAAACTGGACAGCGTTGGAAATTGGCGAACTCTGATTGTCTGGGCAACATCAAGGTGTACACTCGTCAATCGAGTTAAAAAAGGCAAAATACGAGTGCAGTCCTTGGGAAAAGGAGTCATGAACATTTTCTTACGACACAATACGTACTCAAAAGCCTACCGTCAACTCCATACGTTTATGGAAATAAACTTACATTCATCCCTTACCAACAGATCTAAGTTACAGACATAACCATTATGTGACATCCATGTTGTATGTCTTTTAAAATCTGTACATTCAAAATAGTTTGGTGAATCGGTTAATAGTCGATGTGTGATCGCAAATAAAATTGTAGTATACAGAAGTCATCACTAAGTGGCGTTATCTAGGTTAGTTAAGTATTAGAAAACAGAGAACTACATATAATGAACGGAAAGAGAACGAAATCTGAGAGAGACTGGTGAGTTAGGAGCCAGTAATACGATGTGCAATTCCAAATTAATAATTCATCGGAAGCGGAGAACGTAATCTATAACAAGATATCGGTAAATCAAACAATACTTATCTAACATAACAACAACAAAAAAGGGGTCTGGAGCAAAAAACACTCTTTGTTTGGTTTTAAGTCGATAAGTTTTCGTAAATAACATTTCTTGAAGTATGTCACTGAATAGAAAAGCTAATCACTTTCTATATAAAAACTACGTACGTGTGCTAACTCCACAAATAATTCTTGGATCATGTTTTCCTCATTTAAATACCTTTTGTATTTGTGAGGAGTTTCACCAAAATGAGATACCATAAGTGAATCATAAATCAAAATATGCAAAATATATCAACTTCTTGTCTCCATAACAGCTGTTATATGCAGTGAAAATGTTTCAGAATTAAGTTTTGACTATTGGTAATTGTTTTATGATATAAGAGCGCGTAAGAGTAACATAATTGTCACGTAAGTAAATCAAACAGCTAATAAAAATAAGTCTATAAATAGGAGATAGTGTTAGGAAGTACGGAACTCCACAAAAATTATAACAGAATAATATTTAAAGGAAAATATCAAGGGTTGTGTGAATATTCTTCTCATTTTAAAATTGTCACTAATCGGGGTGATTAATCACACATAGCATAATCACAGCATAAATATTGTACTAAGTAAGTCTGATTAGTTGTTAGATAATAAGCAGATTGCACTACTAAGGAGAATCCATCTATTTGTTCAGTCATAAATTGTAGTGTTTACCTTGCATGAACAACCTATGTTTGAAAATTTGTTGCTAACTATTGGAAATTATTTGTAACTTATCGAGTATTGAAAGGTAGTTCACCAATCTAGGGTAAAAGTCGTGTAAATTCTGTATTATCAATAGCAGTTGCATGACATTAGTAACGGACAGACTCACGAAAATGGTAACCAATATTTTTCAAGCTTTACTGGTGAATCAAAAATTGCTGTTTTCAGTTAAAGAAATTATTATACGCAACAATCAAGAAGAGGGTAAACTCAGTAAATCAGAACTTGTATGGAATTCAAACATCAAAAGAAGGCAAATATATAACTCACATTATAATCTCCGCGGCCCAGCAACGGCTTAAACCGTTAATAAATTCATTCATATCATATGCGAGAAAGTATATGTGCTTATGAATTGTATATAGAGACATGGATATTAATTCAACCATAAAATTAAATAATTCGCTGTCATAGATCTCCTATTGAGGCCACCTATCCCCTTTGTCAAAATTATGTATAGTTTAGTTTTAAGGCAAGTACTGTCGGAAGTGTAATTTTGCAGATAGCTGTTACGGCGAGCGGCAAGAGCACGGCCAGTGACGCGCAGCGTAACCTGATATGCCGACTCAACTGGTGAAACGCAGCAAGATTAGCTCAACGCAACGCTTCGAACACATAAGTATCGTAAACAGAACTGTTAATAATTTTAGTGTAGAACCAATTTAGTAATAAGAACAGGGAATCAATCAATTTGTCACTAAAATATATCAGCAGCATATAACAAATAGTAATTTACATGTTATGTATTTCTGTTGCTCAAAACATATTTCTGTCCATGGGACTTAGAACTACCATACAATCACAGTCACGCAGACTAAGCAGTTTAAGAATGGAGTTATCTTTACTAAGAAGTGTATATTATCGTAGTAGATTCATTATAAACTTATGATTTCCCAAAATTAAAAAGAAGAAATACCAAATCAGGAAATCGACAATTTTGACCCTTGTAACGTATTGTCAGCTTAAATTCACTTCTTGATGCTTAGCTAATGCATTTACTAATAAAACAAATGAGATTGAAGCCTTAATATAAGGTTGGAGCAATAGTGACTCGTAAAAATAATTAACTGGTAACGGAATGATGTTTTACAAAGTTCTAGAGTATATTTATTGTACTACTACTAATTAAAAGCAAGTGGACGAGAGAACCATATGTTAATTCAATGTTCACACGAGACCTATCTAAGTTTTATCATAATATTCACGTAAGCGTTGTCTGGTGGACTAAAATCTTTAAAATTGTTAACGAAATCTTAGACTCATCTAATTCGGGGTAGAGCAATATGTCAATTGTGGATTACTCTAAATCATGCTACTCAGTAAGAACCACAGGTCTTAAGTGTTAAATTAAACGTAGTAATTAAAGCAACGGTAGACAGTCTGCGGTAATCACTTGTTCTTTCTATCTAGTTGTTCAACCATCATGTTTTACAGAAATTTTGATGGAAACTTGTCAAGAGAAATAGTAAGCATATATGTAGGAGAATCCGTAATAATTAACTTATTACTTTGTTGTATCCTACCATAGTGACAGTTACCTGTTTCACGATTCATGCAAGATTTCATACTAGAAACATAATTCTTTCAAATTAAAGCACCCTGAAGAATGCGCTAATGTGTAAAATAGTATATAAAAAATGATTTTATCGATCATTCCTAAGCTGAATAATTAATTTAATCTATCAGAAGCAGTATATCATAGTTCATAATTATAATACCTTGGAAAGCAGAACAAAATATTTGCAAACTGAGCAAGATGTGATTAAATTTAACCGAGTATTGAATCATTATGACGATCTTAGTTTAAGTATGACTTATTGTAATTAGTTTGTACCGGAAATAATAAGGAAGACTTGCACAAAACACTGCTAATATCACAATACCAAACATAACGCAGATAGTAGTAGCTATGCAGAACTCAAATTAAATGGCACATGTTGAGAATGACCATACCTCATCTACTCCATAAATTATATTTTTTTAATGTCATTTTGATGACTGTTTGACTTGTTTATCTTCAGGCTTGGCCGACCACCTACAACAGAATTGAAAAATAAATATTTAAAATTGTTGCAATATTTTTGTGAGCTTCAAAGTGGAAATCCAACTATGTCGCATATTGTTCTTTCCGGCATTGTGGAAAATGCCTTGTTCTAATGGGGGAGGAATGTAAGAGGTCATTTTGAAGACCATTACTATTTGGGGAATTATAGGAATATTCAGTCGTTGAGCTACTGGCAATCGGCGATCATTGACAATGCTGAGCGCGGTCGAGCATTGACCAGCCAGGAATCTGCACGCTTGCAGTCAGCACCTTAGAGTGCAGTCCCCTTCATAATTGTAGGTCAGCCAAGGTGGCTTGGGAAGTACTGGCTAGTAAGTAGGTCTTTACTGTCGGGCAGTCGGCGAGAGTAGTCGAGCATACTTTGATAGCCACCTGTTAGGAGCCTGCCACCCTCCCATGCATCTCGTATCCGGGGCGACCATCTGATTAACAATTAACTATTACAGTTCAGGGCTTAGATAAGTTGGTGATAGTTGGAATCCACTTTGCGGAATGCTATAAACTGTACTACTCTGTGTTAGAAGCCAATAAACTGTTCCATTGCAAGTCTCACATTATTTCATGTAGCAAGAACTTTATATCAATTCCTAACCTTCGGTCTGTGGCCGTCAATCCACAGTGGTGTCAAACATTAGCCCAAGCAGTCCAATGGTAAGATTCTATTGGAGCTGCTAGAAGAACAGAAGAGACGCTTCGAGCAGAACTGTAATTCCCTAAGGTTAGTTCGTCAGCACTCCTATCCACACACACGCCCACTAGCCTTGGCCAATCAGCCCCTGACAAAGGCTCCCGGACCAGACAGTATTCCTACAAGATTCTACTCTAGGTATGCAAAGGAAATTGTGCCGTATTTGATGAAATTATATACCATATCCTTGGATCAAGGAAAAATACCAGTTGAATGGAAGACCGCCATCGTAAGTCCAGTGTTCAAAAATGGGAATGTTAATGAGCCTCAAAATTATAACCCGATCTCGTTAGCCTCAATATTTTGCAGGATTTTAGAACACATCATCTATTCAAATGTCATGCGTTTTTTGGATGAAGGTGAGCTTTTAAACCCAAATCAACATGGATTCAGAAAAGGCCGATGCTGCAAAACACAACTTGCCCTTTTAATTCACGACTTGAGCTGTATTATAGATGAGCAATCCCAGGTTGATTTAGTTCAATTAGACTTCAAAAAAAGCTTTTGACACTGTGCCTCACACTAGGTTACTTAAGAAACTTGGCGGTTATGGCATATCTAGACAAATATGCGACTGGGTTGCAGACTTTCTGAAGGGCAGAACACAGTGTGTAGTTCTCGACGCTGAGCGTTCATCACTTACTGAAGTGAGGTCCGGGGTTCCCCAGGGAAGCGTGATAGGGCCTCTGTTGTTTCTCATATACATTAATGATTTGTGTGACATACTAAGGGGGATGAAAAGATTATTTGCCGATGATGCTATTATTTATCATGAAATCACAACCCAGGACAACTGCGCTTTGTTACGAGACGATATTATGAAAATAATTGCATGGTGTAAAGATTGGAAGTTGGAGTTAAACGCTAAAAAGTGTCAAGTCATGCGTGTAAGTAAAAAGCTTTGAATATACAATTAATGGTACTGTCCTTAGAATGGTAGATTCTGCTAAATACCTAGGAGTAACAATTCGTAATAATTTGTCGTGGAATGAGCATTTCGAGAATATAATTGAGAAAGCAAACTGTATGCTTCAGTTTCTAGGTCGTAATTTAAAACAACGCACTCTGGAAGTTAAATCAATTGCATACAAGTCACTAGTGTGGCCTCACTTGGAATATTGTTGCTCTGTATGGGGTCCCCATCAAAAGGAATTAATGGAGGCATTAGAGATGGTCCAAAGAAGAGCTGCCCGATTCGTGACAGGTATATATAGTTGGAGGAAAAGCTTAAGTGCGATATTGAAGGAGTTAGGTTGGGAAGATCTGGAACACCGAAGGCATTGCTCTCAACGGAAGCTAATTGAAAAATTCATGACTGACATATTTCAGAATGACAGCAAACAAATATTGCTACCAGCAACATTCATATCTCAGAATGACCGTGAAAATAAGATTAGAGAAATCAGGGCCAGAAATTATTCTTTTCTGTATTCATTTTTTCCACGAGCGATTAGGGAATGGAATAGAAAGGATTTACTGGACGAGTAAACTTAAAATCCGACAGGAGTAGCTTTCGATAAAGCTCTCCGGCCATTCTGATTTGGGTTTTCCCAGATCACTACACCAAATGCTGGGATGGTTCCTCACAATAGCCCATGGGTGCCTCATGCCATGTCCCGTATATCCCTTCCAAACCATTACCTTTCCGGATAGGTGCAATGCACCCTCCGCCACACACTTTTAGTGAATCGTGGAGTAATAGTAACAGAAAGTCTTTGGTGTCTACATTGGTATTTTGGCAGTATTGTCAATCTTGGTAAATTTGGCACTGATATAGCTTTTATTCTTTTTACTACTGGTTATGTTATTTAGTAATTCATTTTCAATATTTGCATAAATGGCTGAGATCGCACAAGTAAAGTATCTGGTGTTTGGAGCTGAAAGTTTGTTTAATATGTTCACAGTAATTAATGCATAGGTTGGTGGTTTTTAACATGAATAGAACTTTTTATTAAGCCTTTAGTTTTGGAAATAATATTACTGTACTTGAAGATACATTCCGCACTACACAAGCGAATTTTTCACATAATCTAGCTTTTATTTCTTTCATAATTTAATTTGTTGTTTGGTACTGCCATTTCGATATTCGCGATTCTTGTGCTCTGAAACACTTCTGGAAGCACCAGAATTCTACTCTTCCATCAGATCAGCCACAGATCACCCCCTCTCCTGCTTTACAGAGCAGGCAAGCCTCCGACCTCCGCATTCCTTGATGTGGCGTGGGTGTCCACCACATTGTCGCATACTCGTGGTTTCACCATCCTTCAAACACTTTCCATAGATGTTCACCACAGTAGCAAGAGAACAGCCAACCAGCCTCTCCGTTTACGAGATGCTCATGCCCAGGTGCCACACCCACAAACCGCTGGCCCTTAATTTAAGGGAAATTCATTACCTGTAAGTAGAAATCTGGAGTCAGATGCCTCTGGAAGCCTACCAAGAACTTGTAAAATCCATGCTATGCCGAATCGCTGCTGTATTTCGTTCGAAAAGTGGACCAATATGCTATTAAGTAGGTTGTCATAATGTTATGGCTGATCAGTATAGTTGTCTAAAGTATTCCATTCCGTCTTTCTGTTTCTTAACTTTCTTGGGTTCTCATCTTACCAACATATAGAGCATTCTCACATGTCTATTATAGTATGTACTTACTGTAGTTTTTCTTGTTTCCTGTTTTGAAATAAACATTTCTTCATCCATCTTCATCCTTAGTAGGAAAAGGTTTCAAAATCCTTCACTAGTTGGAAAAAGTGATGAGGGGATGTACTAGAGAAGTAAGATGATTGGGTTACAAAACTATGGTCAGACCATTGATTGAATATGGTGGTGTAGTAGGGGACCAACAATTTGGGTATCAAATGCAGGAGTTGGAGAGGGTGCAGAGAAGGTGGAGACATGGTACAGAGAAGGGCTGCTAGAGTTGTCTCTGAAAATTACTGCAGAACACAATCGGTAACTGACATGATAAAGGAACTGAAATGGGATTTACTGGAAGATAGAAAGAGGGTAAAGAGAGTCATCGGAGTGTACAAGGCATATATTGGTGATGAGGCTAGGAAAGATATTGGTTTAAGACTAGGAGAGGTGAATGGAAAGGAAAGGATGACGCTGACCACAAGCTGGCACTAAATATCAGACATATAATATCTAAATATCTCCAAATTTACCTGCTCCAAGGCTGGGCTGGTCACGAAGACTCAGGACCTGCATGAGCTTCACCCTAATATTTTCCATCCCCTTCACCACCCTCCTCAGGTCACTCTCTGCATTATAACCTGCATTTCTATCAAAGCTACTACCCACAAATTCCTCTCCCCTCTACCCCACTATCACTACTCTATTCTCTTTAGTGAAACACCTATAAAGTGATCCTACCATATATCCTCTATTACTTGTTCCAATGTAATACAAGGTTTGAAATAGCTTGTGACTTGGTAGCCTGTGCCTAACTGATCCTGCAAATACCTTTCCCATGGCTATTATTTAGCAGCAGAACCTTCCGATTTTTTATTTCCACGTCTTTCGTGCCCATTGCACCTTACATGTCTCCCTCAACAATGCCAGATACTAAATATCCTGTTTACCCTATTTCTCCTTCAACTTGTTGCCACTCGCAATTGTACTTTACTAGCTTCCTGTTTAACTGTAGTTCTTTCCAGCCTCTAAAAGTTGAACCTGAAGATCTCTGATGATTTAAATTTGCTCTCTGAGCGTTTCATCCTGCTTCCAGAGCCCTTTCACAGCTTTGAAATTTCCCTATCCCTTAAAGAAAGAAGACAAAACCATAGCCCCATTAACATTCCCTTTTTTCCCCACTGGTCCATTTCCATGAGTGAAACTACTTTTCACACCTATTGCAGTGACCCTTATCTACCATGATTATGTCAAGTACAAGATTTTCCCAATATTCAAGTAATGCAGAAGATAACAATAATTATATATACTTTTGAAGATATCTCTTTCATTTAAATTAATTTATAATGCTTCTTAAATGATCCTTAATATAGAATGATACTTTATATCTTCTTATATTCAAGAACCAAAGTAGTTCAAAATTTTATAATGCATATAATTTATATTTTGCTTATTAGATAAATATTGATTATAAACTTTTCTGTAACAAATAGACAGAATGTACTTATGAAACTGAATATAGTTACATACTCATTGATGGATCTAAGAGGAAGGGGGTGAGGAAGGGCAAATAAGGGCACTTGCCCTGGTGGAAACTTCAGGGAGTGACCTACCATACTAATGTTGGAAGAGAGAGGGAGGAAAATCTAAAGTTTTGTAGATCCATCACCGATACACTAATGAATTTCAAAAGAAATCTGCTGTGCAGTTTTTTGTTTTTTAAATATTATATTTAAGCTTTACTCCTCAACTGCTTTACTGGATGTAACTAGATGAACAGTACTAAAAAATGGCAATAAATATAATTAATTTCAAAATTAAAACTACAATCAATTTAATTGATCAATACTATCGTGACTCAAAATAAATAATACTTATCAAACAATCATAAATAATAATTTAGTTTTTAATAGCAATCAGTAACTTATATGACAAAAGAGCTGGACTGGGATTCACTGGAAGACAGGATGAGGGTGAAGAGAGTCATGGAAGTGTACAAGGCATATATTGATAATGAGTCTTGGAAAGATATTGGTTTAATAATTAGGAGTAGTGCTTGGAAGGGAAAAGATGATCATGACCGAAAGCAGGCACTCTACTTCAGGCACAAGGGATTGGAAGATTTTTTCTCATACCTAATGGTGTCGGGGGTTAGAATAAATTACCAAGAACAAAGATAGAGTTTAAAGTTGAAATTTATAGAGGGCAAAAGTAGGCAGGTACAGGAAAGGCAAAGAGTGGAAGTATAGGAAATTGCCACCAAATCGTGCACTCCATTACAATTAAATTAAATTTCAGAAATGATACAAACTAATTCTGATTAATTTACTAGACTAATCAATTTCTTAGACAATATTTACTTGATTAACAATTGGTGTTTTAATATTTCCCACAGAACTATGTAATCTGAAATACCCACTGATTGCATGTTTCTCCGTTTTATTGTTCGTGCGTATTTCACGAATATTCCCCCACTCTTGTTTCATACAATACTTCCAAAACTGCCATTTAACTTATTTACATAAATCTCCTAAAATACCAAAATCACTAAAATTGTATGAAATGAGTGCCAAATGTCTTAAACTTAAGGATTTTAATCATGCTAATCCTTTTATGTCATCTTTTCCACAAATATGAGCATATATGTACCAATAACTATCTCATCACCAATGTTCCTTCCAAATGAATAGTTTCATACATAAGCTATGGATGACATGAATCTTTGAATACACATGTGTCTTAAGTGATTAATGGTTGTTAATTTTTTAATAATTAGTATTTCAGCTCTTCTGAAAAAAAGCAGCACTTATTTCAACTCATCTGAAAAGAAGCAGCACTGCACAAAGAATAATTGCAGTAAATTCTCTCAACTACTATATATCTGAAATGAAAATATGTACAATAAGGAAAGTAATAGTGTATCCATCCACAGCATTATATATTAAAGATTATGAATATGTACTGAGTCTAATTTATGAGCATTAGAGCTAGTCATAAATTATTCCTCTGATTGTGTTTGTTGCAATACCATAACTACTACAGTTATGATTTTTGTACAAAAAGTTTCTTAGTAGTCAAGGAGGAGATAAGAACTAAATCTCATCTATATAATTAGAGACATATAGCCAAACACCTTAATGTTTCTTCATTGTTTTACATTTAAAGTCTTTATTGTATCCAGCACTTTTTTTAATCTTTTACAGTCAAGTAGATTTTTTTGCTGTCGTCAGTCTTTAGACTGGTTTGATGCAATCCTCCAATCCCTTCCTATCCTGTGCTAGCCTCTTCATTTCTACATACCCCTTACAACCCACGTCCTCAATTATCTGCTTCATATATTCTAATCTCTGTCTACCTCTACAATTCTTACCTTCGACTGTTCCCTCCACTAACAAATTAACCAATCCAGCATGTCTCAAAATATGATCCTTACCAGCCTGTCTCTTCTTCCTGTAAGCTTCTTCCATAAACTTCTTTTCTCACCCATCGATTTCCAAAATTCGTTCATTTCTTACTTTGTCTGTCCACCTAACTTTCAGCATTCTTCTGTAGCACCACATTTCAAATGCTTCAAGTTTCTTTCTTTCCGGTATTCCTAAAGTCCATGTTTCGCTACCGTAAAGTGCTGTGCTCCACACATAGAGTTTTAAGAAGTTCTTTCTAATTCCTAGATCAATATTTGAAACCAAAAGGTTTCTCTTTTTCATGAAGGCTCTTTTTGCTAGTGCTATTCTGCTTTTAACATCATTCCTTGCTTCGGCAATCGGTTGTAATTTTGCTTCCCAAGTAACAGAACTCACTCACTTCTCCTATTGCATCAGATCCTATTTTTATATTTAATCTGCTAGTATTGGTGTCATTTCTGCTACATTTCATAACTTTTGTTTTACTTTGATTTATATTCAGTCCAAAATTCGTCCTTCAGTATTTTGTTCATGCCATTCAATAACTTCTCAATATCCTCAGCCCTCTCTGCTAATAAGACAATGTCAGTCAGCAAATCGTAGCATACTGATTTTTTCTCCCTGAAAACATTATGCCACATGGAAATTTTTTTTCTTTTGACTTTCTTCATGGCTTCTTCTACATACAAGTTGAATATTAACTGGGGATAGACTACAACCTTGTCTCACACCCTTTTTAACTGATGCATGTCTCTCGTGATTCTCTACTTTTATCACAGCCACTTGATTCTTATATAGTTTATAGAAGGATTCTTCTATCTCGATACTTTAGACCTGACTTCTTTAAAATTTTGAACATCTTGTCCCACCTAACATTATCAAAAGCTTTTTCTAAATCTAACAAATGCCATAAAAGTATCTTTATTTTTCTTGATCCGCCCTTACAAGTATTAATCTTAAAGACAGAACTGCTTCCCTTGTACCGCGAATTTTTCCTAAACCCAAACTGATCTTCACCTACTATCTCTTCTACTACCCTTTCCATCCTTCTGTATATTATTCTGGTCAGTAATTTTGAAGCATGTGATGTTAGACTAATTGTGCGATAATTCTCACATTTGTCAGGCTTGTGCTTTCTTTGGAAGTGTGAAGATGATATTTTTATTAAAATCAGTTGTAATTTCTCCTGTTTCATAACTTTTTGATATCAGCTTGAATAATCTTTCGATTCCTTCCTCTCCTAGAGATTTAAGAAGTTCTACAGGGATCTGCATCAATTCCAACTGCCTTATTTGCTTTCAAGTCATTCAGAGCTTTATTAAATTCTGTCCTTCAAAACAGGATCTCCTAAGTCATCCATGTCGACATCGCCTTCCTTTTCCAATACACTATTGTTCAAGTCGTCCCCAATCATACAGTATCTCAATGTATTCCTTCCATCGGTTAGCTCTATCTTCTGACCTTAAAAGAGGTTTCCCATCGGTAGCTTTAATGTTCATACCTCTTTTCTTCATTTCTCCAAAATTCTGTTTGATCTTTCTATATGCAACATCTACTTTTCCTAGCAACCATTTCCTTTTCTACTTTCTTCACACTTTCTTTGTAGCCATTTTTCTTTTGCTAATTTGCATTTCCTATTTATTTGATTTCTATAATTGCCTGTACTGCTCTTTCCTGCTTCATCCTGAGCATTTTTGTACCTTCTCCTCTGATCAATCAGCTGCAAAATTTCTTCTGTGATCCAAGGTTTTCGGGCAGCTTGTTCCCTAAAGCCTAATGTTTCTTTGCCAGCTTTCATTATTTCGGTCTTTAATGCATTCCATTCGTCCTCGGTTGAGCTCCTTTCACAGTTAATTCTTAGACCTAAGTCTACCATTTCTGCAAATTTTTCTCTCATGCTAGATTGTTTCAGTTTATTCACTTCCAGTCTGTTCTGCTTATACTGCTTCCTTATTCGCTTGAATTTCAGCCTGCACTTCATTACTATCAAATTATGGTCCGAGTCTATGTCTGCTCCTGGGTACGCTTTACAGTCTAGAACTTGATTCCTGAATCTCTGTTTGACCATGATATAATCTAGCTGATATCTGCCTGTATCCCCAGGACGTTTCCAGGTGTATATTCTTCTTGCATGGTTCTTAAACAGTGTGTTCGCCACTACTAGCTTATATCTTTCACAAAATTCTAGCAATCTGCTTCCTCGCTCATTTCTTTCTCCTAGACCAAAACTTCCTACAGTATTCCCCTCTTTTCCTTCTCCCACTATTGCATTCCAATCACCCATGATTATTAGATATTCCTCCCTTTTCACATATTGGATTAATTCTTCAATTTCAGCGTATATTTTTTCTATTTCTTCGTCATCTTCCTGTGACGTTGGCATATATACTTGTACTAATGTGGTTGGGACGGGCTTAGTTTCTAACCTCATCAAAATAATCCTGTCACTAAATTGTTCATAATAACTAACCCGTTTCCCTACTTTATGTTCATTACAAATCCTACACCAGTGACTCCATTGACAGCTTGTGTGCTAATTATCCTGTGTTCCCCAGACCAGAAATCCTGTGACAACATCTAACTTAACTTGTTCCATCTCCCTTTTTAAGTTTTCTAACCTACCTGCCCTATTCAGACTTCTAACATTCCACGCTCCGACTCGTAGAATGTTTCTATCCATTCTGATGACTCCTCCCTGAGCAGTCCCCACCCGTAGATCCGATTGGGGGACTATTTTACCTCCGGAATATTTTACCAGGAAGATGATATATGTAATTTGAGAGGATTACATGTCCTCGGGAAACCCTTTGGGTCTTTAATGCAGTGATTTCCCGTTACCTTCTGCATCCCCATGCCGTTGATCATTTCTGATTCATCCGCCTTTAGGGGCCGTTTGCAACCCCAAGGGCAAGAGGGTGCCCTGAACCGCTCCCCGCTCTTCCGCCCTCTTTTCAGAGGCCGTTGGCAAGCAGTGGGTGACTCCTTATACCGGGAATCTTTCAGTCGCCAGAGCCTCGTCCATGGAAACAGAGTGCACCACGTGAAGGAGAGGTTGACATTTGGTTGGAAAAGACTAGTATAGTCTCTCCCAAACCCTTACACCCCGTCAAGTAGATACTTAGTTCAAAATAATATTAGAACATATTACTGGAGAGATTCCAGATCACCTAAGAATTTAGTGATACTAACTATAACTAAACACAAAGTTCAATATTTAAGTTAGCAGGATTAAGAAAGTAAACAAATAAAACATACAAACACAAAACTGCACCAAATGAGATAAATAAAATATACACTTAAACAAGTTCATAGAACTTGTTAAGTAAATCAACTCACATATGGCATTGTAGCAGGCCTTGGAGCTTGTCGTGGTCTTGAACTTATCAGCTGTGACTGTGAATTCCAGTTTGTTGAGTGTCTATTCATAACCTTGAATACACTGCTTTCACTATCCTTTTCCATGTTGCTTCAAGTTTCAATCAATATGCTAAACTGGAAACCAACACAAAATGTTTATTTTTCAAATATCTTTCACTCCTAAACAATAAGAAGAATAATTCCTGTTTAAGTGAAACCATAAATATGTAGTTTAAAAACAATTACTTTCTGAGTTGTTAGATAAACTTGAAAGGGAACCTACTTTCAGTTACAACAAGGACAGGACTATGGATTTGTTCGTTTATAGGTTGACAGAGACAAAATAATAGTAGGTGACCAAGAAGATACTTACCTCAGATGTAAAATTCAAAAATCAACTAAACTAAAAATATTTGAAGTAGATGAAACAAAAAAATACAGAATTGCAACTGTGAAGGTGAAGCATAATTCTAAAACTGTCACAAAACCAATTACAAGATTGTACTCGGAGTACAATAAATGAAGTAACAAGTTTCTGCAACTTCATAGAAACCACAAGTAGCTATATGGTGTAACGGCAATTGCTTGCTTGGGGTTATCGCATACAGCAATTAGCCTAAACTGTCATTCTGTCTGGTACCTTTACAGATTCTATCTAGCGGTCACCAACCCCACACTATTAACTCAAGGGATAAAGGGATGTTCTCCTAATAGAACTCTAGACTTACGAATAAATTCAAAATTGTTCAATAGTCTCATACATAAACTTGGTACCAGTGCAGGGCCTAATTGAAAAGCATCAGTCTTCTATCCGAAAATGAAATGATTACAGGTTAAACCATCTTTGCACAGTAAGCAACTTCCTCCTAACCCCTAGAAGAAAGTTAAAAGTTCATCTCAAAGGAAGAGTGAGCCTGCACCACTGTTGTGTCACTACTAACATTTTCTACATCTCCGCGACCAACCAACATGCCATCCTCCTAGTTCAATTTCTGCCGCAATACTGCTGTCCCTACTGGCTAGCGTGGTCTCCTTATTTCATATTGTGCCCAGTTGACTCAGCATACGCTTGATTTGACAAAGGGAATCCTTAATGTTATTCCGATAATTCTGAAATTTTGACATGTTGTGAAGCCTGTTTCCAATGCCAAATTCAGCTATTAGAGTCTTTTTCCAAGGTGTTGTGGTTTTCGAGCTAAAGTTGTTAAAGCTTTAAATTTGTAAAAGCTTTATACTTGTCATTATTCCTACAGTTCTTCAGTCTGTGAACTGATTCTGCTGTCAAAATATTCTATAAACATGTCCTCAACTTTTGACATATAACATGGCTAGATCCAAAAAGTATTTCATACTAAAAATCTACTCCTGAGTATAACTGCAAAGTCAGCTAAAAACTTTGATGTCACTTATCTTCAAATATATGAGTGCTACTGATTTCTAATATATTTCAAACTTTTCTAAATTTAATTCTCTGTCTGATGGTAATATTAGTTCCACATTAACTATTTATTTAATACTAATCCTTTGTTTCCAAAATGATGCTTTACAGCCGCCATTACATTTAAACTTTAATTTCTCTTTTACAAGCTTAAATACTGTCGGAATCTTTAACAAAATCACTCTGTGTGTTCAGTGAAAATTTCTCTTTAATTTAAATGTGGCTTCTACACTCTCAGACCTGTATATCTGCAGAAATTCTGAATTGCAAAGTCAGCGAAATCTCTTCTTTCATCTAAAAAAACATACCTTCCTATTAATTATGGATTCTATCTTTCCCTATGTTGCATATTAGTTTATGCTGAACATTTTGAGCCAAGAATCTTAACTGTACCTTGAAAATTAAATCATCCAAGTTAAAACTTGATTCTGGTGAAATTTTTTCCGTATGCTTGCGAGGTCACTAAGTTCACGATATCTCCTTAATACAATTTTCAAGAATGCAAGTGTCAGACCTACTTTTAATTGTAATCCCATTTTACACCTGTGAAAATGAATGTGGCCAAAAGGCTTTTGAATAAAAAAATAGATTAACATGTTTACAGACTCAAACTACTGGAAAATGATTTTCTGTTGGTTTTAAGTGTTTATAGGACCCTTTAAACTGTGTTTGAAGGTATACTGACATAAGTAAGGTTACGGTATGTAGCAATGGATAAAGTCTTGGTTGAAGGAAGGCATGCTAGTTTTTGCCTAATGGCAATAGAGTTTACCGTAGATATAGAGGACCAAATGGTGGAGTGGTTTTCATATATAACAATGAGCAGGAAAATGCTTTAAAGCCATAAAACTACAGAAGGATAGGGAAACATGACCCAACAATTATCACAGAAGGTGGCTGGGATGACGAACACAAAAAACACACAAGAGAAGCACAATATTTCGGCCTACAGCCTTATGCGTGCAGAAGTGAGACACAGTGAGAGACAGTGTACACAGAGACCGCCGACTGGTAAATGGCGACACTGGTGTGGATGGTAGTGTAAGGGAGGAGGGGGGGGGGGACTCAAATATTGGATTGATACTGTAGATGGTATATTATCATTGAAAGCGGTAAATCAACATAATAACTGGGTGAGGATACATACATAAAAAACAAATTTTGAAAAACTATAAGTGAAAAATAAAATATCAGAAATATAAGAATATAAGAAATGTAAATAGTATAGATAATAAGTGCTGGGTCTGGTGGGAGGATTTTATTGGAGATTGAGCCAGGAGGATTCTGGTGTCAAGGATATTCTGATAGGCTTGTTCCCATCTACGTAGTTCAAAAAGAGGTTGAGTTGTCAGGGAAAACACTCATCGCCCTAAACTGAGAAACAGATGTGCAGATTATTCAGTTTGTGAGAACTTGCATGTTTTGCAACTGGATGGGCCTCATTGTTAGTATATACTGTCTGCCTGTGACCATTCATTCTGACAGCTAGGGGGTTAGTAGTGAGGCCTATATATGAACTGGAGCAATGGAGGCATGTAAGTTGATATATGAGGTGTGTTTGTCATGCAAGTAGCATGACCAATGATGGGGAATGTTTCACCTGTCATAGGATTGGGGTAAGTGGTAGTGGCTAGATGCATGCTGCATGTTTTAAAACGGGGTTTGTTGCACGGGAATGATCCCTGTGGTAGTTTGGGAGAATTACTGGGTGAGTACTTGTGAACCAAGATATTTTTTAGATTTTGTGGTCTGCTAAATCATGTGCGTGGGGCAGTGGGTAGGATTTTATGGAGAATGGTGCGCATAGTATGGTGAAAGCGGGGCTGTGGTTAGTTTCAAGCTTGGAGTAGCTGTGTACAGGAAGGGTTATGACACGAGAGATTTGTTTATGTACTAAGTCAGGAGGGTAGCTGCGGAGATGAGAGCTCCAGACATGTTTTCTGTGTATTGGGAAAGAGATTCTTCATCAGAGCAGATACGTCTTCCACAGACGGCCAGACTGTAAGGAATGGAACGTTTGATGTGTGAGGGATGACAACAGTTAAAATGAAGATATTGCTGCAGATTTGTAGGTTTGATACGAACAGAGGTATGCAGGCACCCGTTATGCAAGAAAACGTCAATATCAAGAAAGGTAACATGGCTGTGGGAGTATGTCCAGGCAAAGTTGATGGATTGGTTGTTTAGGGAGTTGAGCAAGTTTATTAGATGATTCTCTTTGCAGGTCCAGGTCATAAAAATGTCATCTATGTATCTGAACCACACAATAGGTTTAATGGAAAGACTGTTGAGGAATTGTTGTTCCAGACAGCCCAGGAAAAGGTTGGCATAGGATAGTGCCATGCGGGTGCCCATCGCAGTGCCGCGTATCTGGAGGTAAATTTGATAGTTGAAGGAAAAGTAGTTGTTAGACAAGATGAGGTTGGCCAGGTAAATAAGGAAGGATGTCTTGGGGAGGCTGTCAGGAAGTGTTCCATGGAACTGAGGCCCTGTCCGTGAGGAATGTTGGTGTAAAGGGAAGACAAATCTATGGAGACAAGGAAGGAGTCAGGTGGTAGAGGAATGGGGACTGTGGAAAGTCATTCGAGGAAGAGTGGGGTGTCCTTTATGAATGAAAGGAGGCCCTGTACAAAAGGCTGGAGGTGCTGCATGGGCGCTGGCAGGATTACTTTAAGGGGGGTGCATCTGTCTCTTTTTATATACATTATATATAACACTTATTAACTAAGGATGTGGAATTTACTGAAACAAATTTGGACAACAACCTAGGTGTCTTAAGTTACTATTCAAACAGTGAATTTAATAATACATTTTTTATTTCTTAATCTTTTTTGTGTATTTTCTTTCATATCAGCGGGGTGCAAGTGCACCCCCTTGCACCCCCCTCCCGGCGCCCATGAGGTGTTGATCCACAAAAGCTGAAATCCGTTTAGTAGGAGACCCATATGCCGAAATATAGGTTGCCCCAGATTTCCAGTTTTGTGGATCTTGGGAAGAAGGTACAAGGTGGGGGTACGGGGGTTCTGCAGGGTAAGGAGGGATAAAGAGTCTTTGTAAGGGGCCTTGGAGGTCAAGGAGAGCGCGTATTTCTTGGCATATTGCAGTTGTAGGATCTGTAGGGTGTGGAAGGAATGTGGTGGTGTCAGAGAGCTGTCACAAAGCTTCAGCCTCGTAGTCACTGCGGTCCATGACTACGGTCGTTGAGCCTTTGTCGGCAGGGAGAATGATGATGTTCTTATTCTTAGACAGTTATCTCATAGTATCGAGGTTGATAGAGTGGGAAATGAAGTTGAGAAAAGATTTTGAAGACATGTTGGAAGTGAGGGATTCCTGGAACATAAGGAGGCGATGGTGTTGAGGAAGGTGAGGTGGATCTAGTTTAGATGGAGGTTTGAAACGCTCTAGGAAGGGTACAGTCTCAACGTGCTGAAAATCACTACCATCCTGGGTGGTAAAGTGGTAACAGAACTGGAGAGTGCGACAGAACGCTAAAGAGTCCCGAACCAAAGCAGCATGGTCAAACCGGGTTTGGCGAAAATGACAACCCCTTCAAAAGAATAAAGAGTTGATTTTCTGATAAAGGAGAAGAAGAAAGGTTAACCACAACCTGCTGTGGTTTAGCAGGAGGTAGGGTGGAGCCTCTTGGAGTGGGTGGTAGAGGGGTTGGGTGGGGGAGATTGAAAATGTGGGCAAGACAAGGGGTTTCGGAAATCAAGAGAGCTGTAGGAGTGTGTTGAGTAAGGTTGGAATGATGGTGAGGTAGGAGTAGCCTGATAACTTTTTGCAAGCGCAAAAAGCTTGCATAGATGTTTTTGTGCTTGTTTTGCTAGGATCTGTACACAATCCGTTGGAATCTGCTGTAACTGATTAATTGTTTTTGGGCCCAAAGAATTTTGTGTAGGGAAATAAGCAGGGCAGAATGCCAGTCTGCTTTGAACAAGATTTTTTTTTTTTTTAACTGCTTTATGTCTCTCAACAGCGAGGTCTTTAAAGGCAGGAAAGAATGGGGGCAAGGAATGGGAAGGAATTTGGCAATGGCCTTTTTAAGGAAGCATCCCGGCATTTGCCTGGAGTGATTTGGGAAACCATGGAAAACCCAAATCTGGATGCCCGGACGGGGATTCGAACCGCCGTCCTCCCAAATGCGAGACCAGAAAGCTATCTGTTACACCACTACGCTTGGTTTTTGAACAAGAGCTGTTGAAGGACAAGTTAGGTGGAGTTAAGTGATTGGGTAAAACGAAAGTTGTGGAGTGGTGAGTGAATTTGTGTTTGGCAGCCAGAGACATGGAGTTTAATGGTTAATCCATTTGGAGGAATATTTAGAGAAAGGCAGGAATGAAGGAAGAGAATGTGTGAACGCAGTTTCGCGAGGCGGAAGGTGTGAAACTTGTAGGAAGAGATGTATGAATCTATAGGGTCAACACAACCTCTTCTGAACTATGTAGATGGGAACTAGCCTATCAGAATATTCTTGACACCAGACATCCTCCTGGCCTCACTCTTCGATATAATCACCCCACCAGAACCAGCACTTATTATCTATACTATTTAAATTTCTTATATTCTTATATTTCTGATATTTTATTTTTCACTTATAGTTTTTCAAAATTTGTTTTTTATATATGTATCCTCACCCAGTTATTATGTTGATTTACCACTTTCAATGATAATATACCGTCTACAGTATTGATTATCGATCCAATATCCGAGTTCCCCTTCCATTTTTACACTACCATCCGCGCCAGTAACGCCATTCACCAGTCGGCCGTCTCTGTGTAAACATCAGACTTCACCTGGTGTCTGACTTCTGCACGTGTAAGGCTGTAGGCTGAAATATTGCGCTTCTCTTGTGTTTGTTTCTTTGTGTTCGTCGTCCCAGCCGCCTTCACCTGCAGTAAGTGTTGGGTCATGTTTCCCTTTCCTTCCACAGTTATATATATATATATATATCAATGTGTTGCCAGCTTACCAGAGTGGAATTATGAAGATAAGGCTCTTGGGGAGAAACTAAATACATATCCAGAGTTCAAAGGAGAGTGTAGATAATTATTAGTGGAGATTTAACTTATGAGTTGTCCACTGGGTAGCAAATAAGATTAATAATACAAGGGAACAGAGATTTGCAGATACTTTAGTAAGGGAAGGGGGCTTTAAACAAGTGGAAGAGCAAATTACAAGGGGACCAAAAATGTTGGATATCTTCATAATAGCCTGATGATAACCTGAAAAACTAAATGATCACAAAGTAGTTCTGATGGATATTAGAGGGTTTAGTAAACCAGAGGTCGAAATTAAGACTTATAGTAGGCACAATTATAAAAAGACACATATTTTAGAACTGAAGAGATAGGGAAAGGTTCATTATATGGAAGGAAGGAACAGTATGAAGTGAAACAGGTTGTAACACAGCTGATTAATTTTTGTAAAAAAAATCAATAACTTCATATAGTTATTTATCTCATTTAATAAAGTATAATTATTATTTATCTCATTCAATAAAGTTTATTAAAGATTAAAATTCCCATGGAGTATACTGAATAAACATGTTTTGTATTCCCGTTACAATCTGCTGGTCATTTAAAAAAAAAAAAAACAGATGAATTCAAATCATCACTGAGAATAGACGTCGTTTCGCGAAGCTGTATGATCAAATTGCCAATACCAAAACCTGCAATTTTTCAGAAATGAAGTATCAAGTCACAACCCATATAGAATGTAAAATGGGTGTTGGTTTTAGTTATCGTTTCTATAAAATGGAATGACTGTCAAGTGAGCCTTCCTTCATTTACAAATTTGTACTAATTATTTCGGACTAGACGACCCGTGCGATAATTTCACTAATAAAATACAATGAATAGTGAGGTTGAATGCTTGTAATATAATGAAAAGTAGAACTGCAAATATTTATTTGTTTAGTGTAATAGCCATGCATCAAAACATATTATGAAACAGTTAGGAAAATTTAAAACAAACTGTATGTGCGACAAAGTGTCACTGACCTTAACAGAATACTAACAACCTAAACAAAATTCACACATCATATCAAAATCTCTGTGATATGTGCTGCTGTGTGAATAAAATGTTTACACTGGAATTGTATAGCAAATCAAAAATGTTTCTGTAACATAAAAAAATATCCAAAAAGCTACTTATTGTATAAAAAAAAAGGTTATTGACATCTCAGTGATACTGCTGCTGCAATCTGAGGACTTGGCTTTGAACTGTTTGATACATGTGACCACTTTAAGCAAACAATTCCAAAAAATTCTTTCTTAATTTTTGATTTTTACCTAATTGGAGATCTTAATCTCTAAAATGATATGTCATTTATCAATTTCGGTTAGGTATCGAAGAGGATAAATGGCTCGTAATAAAAAAAGAAATATGTTGTAGAAATAATATTGATACTTTTGCCCTTTCAAGGGTCACATTGTAAAAAATTCCTGTTATAAAATATGGTGTGACCAAACCAGACACCTTGGCCTTTAAAATGATACCTCATTTATCAATTTTGGTTACGCATTAAGCGCGGTAAAAAAAGTTTTAGAAATGATGATATTTAAAGAGAGTACTTTCTTAAAATATGATCTGTCCAAAGCAGATAATATAATATTTTAAACGATACCCCATTTATCGATTTCGGTTAGATATCAATGAAGATAAATGGCTCGTGATGAAAAAATGTGTTGTAGAAATATTAATACTTTTGCCCTTTAAAGGTTGAATTTTGAAAAATTCCTTTCTTAAAATATGGTGTAACCAACCAAAGACCTTACTAAGCCCTCAGTCTGTAAAATGATACCTTGTTTATCAATTTTGTTTAATTACCAAGGTAGATAAACGACTCAAGACACAAAAAACGCATTTTATAAATACTGATATTTTTGCCCTTTAAGAGTTAAATTCAGAAAATTCCATTCTTAAAACTTGATGTGACCATAGCGGAGACCTTAATCTTTAGAATGATACCTCATTTATCTATCTCGGTTATATATTAATGGAGATAAATGGCTTGTGACACAAAAATGTGTTGATGAACCATTGATACTTTTTCCCTTTAACTGTTCAATTTAAAAACTTTCTTAGTATATGATGTCACCAGATACACTAATCTTCATAATCCTACTTCATTTATCGATTTTGGTTATATATCCAAGAAGATAAATTGCTCGAGACACAAAAAACGCATTTTAGAAATACTGACATTTTTGCCCCTTAGGGGTAGGATTCTGAAAAAATCCTTTCTTAAAATATTATGTGACCAAGGTGGAGGCCATAAGCTTTAATATGACACCTCATTCATTGGTTTTGGTTAGGTATGAAGGGAGATGATGGCTTGTGACAAAAAAAACACCTTATAGAAATAATATATATGATTCTGTAAGAAGCACACACGAGCAAGTTAACAGCGAAGCGCGTTTCAAGTTCAAAGAAATAATAAGAAAAGGGGAAGAAATTTTTATTTCAAAACAGAAAATAAAGAGAAGTATGGAACCCATATGCTATTATATGAAGATCGGGGTACTACCTAAGTTAATATGGAGAAAACACAAGGCAGCAGAGAACACTTGTAAAAACTAAACAAGGAATTAATAGCAACAAAGAAGGAACTTTAATATTTTAAAAAGAATATTATGCGTGAAGGGGAACCACTGAATGATTCATCTAAAAAAACTCATGGAACGAAAAGAATTCATATAATTAAAAATAGAGAGAAGAAGATACTGAGGATTTGAAAAAGTCTGAGACTTTTAATAAATCATTTAATGATACCATTTTGTTAACATCACCCTGGGATGGGAGGGAGTAAACCTGAGAAGGGTTGTCTCCAAATAAGCAGAAATGAGCAGACAAAATTTGGAAGAAGATGCTATGCAGGAACTAACAATACTGAAAAAGTGTAAAAGGGCCAATGTAGATGATATTACTACAAATGTAAAAAAAGATAATGGGATATGATATTGTACCACACCTAGAAATTTTGTTTAGGTTTAATCCAGAGTCTTGCAGCTAATCAAAGGACTGGAAAAAAGCAATACAAAAGTGGGGCAACAAATAGGTTTGAAGATTACAGAATAAGTACTTTGACAGCAGTATTAGGTATATTGATGGAGATAATATAAGCAACCGCATCAGAAATATCTGTGAGGAAAGAAACTGGTTAGAAAATAGGCAACAAGGCTTTAGGCAAGTATATTCATGCGAATCTCAGTTGGTGGGCAATATGCAAGATGTTTCAGACAAAGGGTCACAGTTGAAAGAGCAGCACTACAGCTTTCCAAGTCATTTGACACAGTGAGCCACAAAATGATGACAAATAAATAAAAACTGTTGCAGTGGATGCATAGGTGATTTACCGGGTAGAAGAATTCTCAAAAGGTAGAAGCAAAGTGTTAGTGTTGGAAATTCAGTATCAAAATAGGTGAAAGTAAAAATGGGTGTGAATGATTTTGTTAATGTTTTACAGTCAGAAGTTAGGTTGTGTACGTTATTATATAATGATATATAATTATGTGTAATCGTAACTGAACTAACGCATCTCAAGAACGTGTTCCAGAGTAATGGCTCGACAACCGCCAAATTCGGCGCGCCTTCAGGCGGAAGACCTCGCAAGAACCAACTAAGGAAGAGGACAAGCCAAGAGCCACAGCCTTCATCCCGTACGCCGGTAATGTATCAAGCAAAATTGGCAGAATTCTACGCCGACAAAACATCAAGTGCGTGTACCGCCCGCCGGCCAAGATTAAAGCCCTTCTTGGCTCGGTTAAAGATGATTTGGGTCTCAGGAAACCTGGCGTATACCACATACCGTGCGAGTGTGGAAAAGCATACGTCGGGCAGACTATTCGCACGATCGAAGAACGGTGTAGGGAACATAAACGCCACACCGAACTACAGCAGCCGTCAAAATCTGCAGTTGCTGAACACTGTCTTGAGACACGGCATAATATTAAATATGAGGACACCGAAGTTCTGAGAAACACATCTCACTTCTGGGACTGTGTGTACAAGGAAGCCATCGAGATCCGGCTACGGAGCAACCTCATAAACAAAGACAACGGGTTCCAACTAAGCCAGGCTTGGAACCCAGCACTGAAGCGGCTCCGCAAACACCAGAGCCGAGGCACTGTGCGCGACGGAGGTGGCGTAGAGACTGATGGACACTGCTCGACGCACTGTAATGCACCGCCCCCACCACCGCCATCGGAGCGACCCGGCGGGAGTGGGAGGGCGGGGTCGGAGGGTATAAATATCGATGCGCGTGGAGCAGTCCAGCAGTCACGTCCTGGACTGTGTTCCTCACGCCGACCACTGGACGCTACCTGAAGATGACGGCACGGTATGCCATCGAAAATTCGTACATTTATGACCAAATGACCCGGGTGCATGCCCGAGAGATCTTCAAATGATATATAATTAGATCAAGACTGTGTGACAGCTGTGATCTGGACATGATTTCTGACTCGGTGGGTAAACATGAAATGAAGATAAATGCCAAAAGAATCCGTTTAGGCACACAGACAAAAAAACTAAAGATTCTTTATTCTGCCAAATTTCCCTTAAGTATTCGCAGTGACTGACAGGACAGCAGTGGGCATGGGTACCAGAATGTTCTCCAGCTTATGCTGATTTGCTCTTTTATCTGCCTCTCACGGTACACATTTCACCTGAATACAGCTCTCAGGTATTCTAACTCCTGTGGGAGGCTGTCACTTTCCAAAATTGTCCTTGCCCTAACTACAATAGCATTTAACATAGTACTATGCTGTACAGAATGATGGAAACTTGTGGCTATCAAATAGTGGTCCATATATGTGGGATTTCTGTATACATCATGTCCAAGCGTTCCATCTGGTTTCCTTTCAATTAAGATGTCAATAGAGGGTAGTTGGCCATCCTTTTCCATTTCCATCATAAACTTTATGATGGGGTTGTATTCCATTTATACCTTGGCATAACATTTGATAACAAATCCAACTCAGCAGGACACATTGAACAGGAAGTAGGAAAAGGTTTCAAATTCTTTACATATTGGAGAAAGTGATGAGGGTATGGATCAGAGAAGTAAAGGAATTAGGTTACAAAACTTTGGTCAGACCACTGCTTGAATATGGTGGTATAGTATGGGACCCACATTTTGCCATCAAATTCAGGAGCTGGACAGGGTCAGAGAATGGCTGCTCGTTTTTTCTCTGGACATAATTGCAGAGCACAATCAGTAAATGATATGACAAACGAGATGGCATGGGATTTATTCGAAGACAGGAGGAGGGTGAAGAATCATTGGACAAGGTATATATTGGTGATGAGGCATGGAAAGATAAAAGTGGAAGAATTAGGAGAGGTGTATTGAAGGGGAAAAAGGCTCATAACCATAAGCTGAAAGTCGATTTCAGGCATACAGGAATGGGATAATTTTCTTTAGGGGTAAGGGGGTCAGGGATTGGAATAAATTACCAAGAGTGATGATGAATGATTTACCAAAAACTCTTAAAGAATTTTAGTTGAAATTTGTAGAGGGAAAAAGTTGGCAGGTATAGGAAACAGGAAAAATGGGTGTTTATGACATTGACACTGGAGCAAGCGATCCATAATAAATTAAATTGATTGACTTGCACCCACATCAGAAATGTCTGTGAGGGAATAAACTGGTTATCAAATTGGCAACATAGCTATAGGCAAGGATAGTCATGTGAATCTCAGTGGGCTATGTGCAAGATATTTGGAATGCAATGGACAAAATAGGCCAAATTGATTGCATACCACTGGATCTTTCAAAGCCTTTTGACAAAGTGAGCCATAAAATAGTGCTAAATATGATTTTAAAAAACCACTGCATTGGATGAAAAAGTGATTTGCTGGGAAGAAGAAGTCTTAAAACGTAGAAAGCAAAAAGTTGGTGTAGGAAATGCAGTATCAAAAGGATTGGGATCAAAAATGAGAGAGCAACAGGGTTGCATATTGGGATCATTGCTATTTTTTATTCTAATAAATGATTGTGTTGATGGTTTACGATCAGAAGTAAGGCTGTATGCAGATGAAATAATGCTGAATATTAGAATAAAAACATACTGTGAACATACCTAACTGGGTAGGGCAACATGGGAAGAAAATAAATTAATAGCTAAATGCAGAAAGCGAACATGTACACTCTTTGGCAAAAACCTTTTTTTCTGAAAAAGCATCTTTGAACTTAGTCCTTTAATTCTCTACAGAAAAGGAATATATTCCATAAGCAGAAGTGTATGAAATAACCTTGAGAAATATGAGTTTGATGCAGAAAGGGAACATGTCCTGGGCATGTTCCCTTTCTGTGGAAAACAGTTTTGTATGATTGGTGGATCTGATGGTTCTACAGGCACACAAGAGGGTTCATTTGGCGTAGGCAAAATTGATGCTTCAAGTGATGATGAGAAGTAGTGTTCACCAGAGAACAAGAGAAAAACAGGTGTAAGTAATCCTGATACTTACACAAGAAATGTAATAAGAGTTATTAATTGAAGGGTGAACCACAGGTGGATTGGGATGGAAAATATGTTGCAGGAAGAAAGAAATATGTTGGATTTGGGTATGTATAACCTAAATTGTCGCTTCATATAAATCGTTGTTGGTAATTGTTGACGTATTTAATAGCACTTAACACTTTAAAGAGATGTCGACATGACTGTGTTGATGAAGTTATGGACGAAGAAACTCAACAAATCCTGGAAACATTCAATGGAATGAGCATAAAGGACAAGTAGGATTTGCACCTACAATGACTGATAGAATGGAATGACAAGAGCAAGAAACACACATATGTGCGCAATTGAAACAGGCAGATTCAGGGTAATAAAACACTACTTTTAAAAGAGGGGCCACTCATTTGTTCACCGTGATAGGTACTTTGGCCTTATTAAGAGAGTACTTCACAAGACAGATAAAATCTCCACAGTTCAGCAATACTGCGAACTCGTACAAAGATCGAATAAAATCTTCTCGGGTAACTAGCTGAGTAAGTCCATCGCTAAAACACGACGTTTCGGCGATCATAATCTCTGCTGCAATTATCAAATGCAGAAATGTCAAGTTTTATCAATGGGCTCAATCGGCTAGTTACCCGAGAGGATTTTATTCATATTCGACGCTGAGAAAACCTCCAGTCTTCATACAAAGATCGTCTATCAAGAACAGCAATTTCAATGTTTTACTAGTTAATCAAGACATTATTTTCAACTGAAAAACATGGTGGCCTTGTTTGTTTATATGAATGTCATACATGAGCATGCGTCCTCAATAAATAACATTAAACCTTAAATTTGTTATTTTAGTGCTTCCCATGCAATTAAAATTAAATGTAATTATATTGTTAAGTGCAGGAAGGGAACATGTCCCCAAACTTGTATTAATTAATCTGTGTGTGTGTGTGTTATGATGGATGTTTGAAAATTCATGTAAAAACATTCAAATAATGTGCTTCTCATCGCAAATCACCACAAAACGTAATACTGAGTACTGTACAGACGTAATAAATTTTTTTGTCGTTTCCCTAAAATTTGTCAAACTGGACATGTTCCCTTCCTACATTTAGCAATTCAAATGAAAGAAGAGTCAGCTTATTAAGTAGGATCATCTGACACAAAAATTCAAACTTTTCTCTTTAATTCCACAAGCATATAAAACAAACTCAAATAAAAATACATGGAGATGTACGTTTAAATACTTAAAACATTTAAGATACTTAGAACGTAATTTATAGCTATAATGATTTTAAAAAATGTGTGTCATATTATCCTCATGTAATGTGGGACAAATATGATATCCAAATGGATCTAAAGTGATACTCCCCTTTTTTTCATTCATAAGCTCAGAGAAAATAACTTGATATAAGTAGATAAAAAATGTATTTAACAATGGTTTTAATAAAATAAAACAAAATAAAATTTAATCTGTAAGCAAATAAAAAAAATCCCTATTATTTTTGATAAATCAATGTTCAAATAGAGTAGAATATAAATGTTTCATTTTTGAATGGTATCAATTTCCACAACAGTTTAACACAGTTTGAATGTTTACACTACTGCATTATTACTAATCCCATTCTTGCATTATTATTGTATTGAACGACAAATTCTATGAAGGCCTACATATATATTCAACATCTGTTTAGGCATGATCAGTTAATAATAAAACCATTAAAATATGAGTGAAAAATTAAGTGGCCCCTTCATCCTGGATCAGTCTCTCATAATTTTCCCTTCTCTGTGTCTGAAAGAAACATTTGGCTCTTCCAGCATAAAAAAAACCTCATTATTTCTAATTATTCTTTCATACTTGTGAATTTGACTTCTAGTTCGCCAACTATAATGTTACTCATTAGTCCAATGGCTGCTAGATTTTTCTCCGGTCATTATCAGAGAACACAATCAGTAACTGATATGATAAATGAAATGACATGGGATTCATCCAAAGGCAGGAGGAAGGTGAAGAGATTCATGGGAGAGTACAAGGCATATATTGGTGATGAGGCATGGAAAGATATTAATGGAAAAATTAGAAGAGGCTCTTAGATGAGTAAAGAGCCTCATGATCTCAAGCTGGCACTTGATTTCAGGCAGAAGGATGTGGAAAGATTTTCTTTTGTGCGAAAGGGAGTCATGGGATTGGAATAAATTAAGAAAGATGATGAATATTTACCAAAAATGCTGAAAGTATTTAAAGCTGAAATTTGTAGAGGGTAAAGGCAGGTGAATAAAGAGGAAAAAATGGGTGTGTAGGGAAATTGTCAGTGGAGCATTTGCAGCATCAGAATTAAATAAAATTAACGGAGGGATTGATATGCAACCACATCAGAAATGTATGCGAGGGAATAAATTGGTTTTCAAATTGACAATATAGTTTTAGACAATCTCAATTAGTGGGCTATATGCAAGATATTTCAGATGAAATGGACAAGGGAGGCCAATTGACAGGGTAACATTACTATTATTATCATTGTATGACAAATATTAAAAAAATACATATTAATCAGATGACCATTTCTTGGGATTTAAGCCACCTTCTGGCAGCTGGTCCAGCTTGATGGAGTGTGTGAAGGCCTCCAAACAGTCTTCTTGCAATGTGGTCAGCGGTTTGGATATCACCACAGTCACACAGTGCATCTTCATGGAGACCCCACTTAAGTGCGGTTATATTGCATACTCCGTGACCTGTGCAAAATCTATTCAGTTGACACCAAAGATGCCTAGACAAGTCAAACCCTGGAACACAGATTGTTGGATTTTTCACAAGCCCACAATTGTGTGGGTTTTTGGTTTCCCACTCCTTTCTCCACTCTTTATACAAGTTAAAGTTATTTCTAAGCTTAACTGTTTCCATGTAAGCAAGTCTGCTTGATTTTAAACATGTGCGAGGAAGGTGAAGAAGTTCACTATGCAGATGAATCATGTTGTTTTCCTCCACTCCTTCCAATTCTCTAAGCAAAATCGATTTTCTCCTCAAATTTGGTGGAGGAATGTTGAAAAGTACAGGCAGCCAGGATAATATGGTAGACCTAATGACACCACTCTCTGTGCTCATATCAGCATTTAGCTGGGTGTCAACTTTGGCAGTATGAGCACTACCTAGCCATGTAGAGCAACAGTATTTTGTTGCAGAGAATGCAAAGCCAAGGACTGCTCTTTGAAGAACGTGGGCCCCTGCACCCCATGAGGTACCAGTCAGATTCTTTACAAGGTTCACACGGGTCTTCACTTTCTCTGCAGTGTTAGATACAGGCTGACAAAAAATGAGGGCTTGATCCAAGGTAACTCACATATATTTGGGGTGGTCTTTGTGTTCTGCTCTTCCAAGGGGTCCGAGGGTTGGTCTTATTCTGACAAAGAAGAGCAGGTTTAAAAGGTGGAAGCAACAAGACTCTGTCTTTGTCAGATTAGGTTTCAGTCTCCACTTAGAGAAGAATGTGTAGAGCTGGTTAAAACTATTAGAGAGTCTATCTTCACAAATCTAGGAGTTTCCCTGGAAAATAATAGCCAGGTCATGGGCATACTGGAATTTCCTGAAATTCAGTTGAGGTGTGTCTGCAATATATAAATTAAAAAGCACAGTCGCCAGCACCAAACCCTGAGGCAGTCCATTGTTGATAACACGCCAATGATTCTTTTTGGCAACACAATAGACATGGAAAATGCAATTACTCACCATGCTGCTCAAGAGTTCAACTATTTTTTACACGGTACAGCATTTTTGAGTTTGAGAAGAAGACCCTCATGCCACACGGTATCATAGGCTGCTGATAGGTTACAAACACAGTTCCTGTTTTAAGTTTTTTTTGGAATCCAGTCTCAATGTGGGTCACGAGTGTCAGAACCTGCTCGGCATAGTTACGCTTTAGCCTGATCCAGTCTGCTCTGGGGGAATGACTTTATTATGGCATTGTGAATCCTGAGCCAGCACCATTCTCTCAAGCAGTTTATATGCTGTGCTGATGAGAGAAACAGGCCTGAAGTGTTCTGGTGCAGTTCCTTCCTTTCCCGGTTTTACAATGTCAACCACCTTAGCTTTTTTAAAGGCAGGAGACAACTTTGAGGTCTCTAATATTTCATTGAGAAGTGAAAGTAATTATTATTATTATTTTTTGGTAAAGTTTACTATATTTTAGTGCAGCATCCAGTTCAGACAAAGTGAAGGGGCTATTCTTCATATGGTTTAATGAACTTCTTGACTTCATGAAAATCACTTTTCACACATCGCATTTGCCAGACACCTTAGAGATTCTTGACAGGTGATTATGACATTACAGGATGCTCCCCCTTTCTGGTTGTAGTCAGCACCCAGTTTTCAGATTAAAAACCAAGTCTTTCTGCTTGAGTGTGTGAAGTCTAACTTCTCAGTTGTTTCTGACATAGGGTAACACCAGGTCTTTCTAAAGGATAAACGGTATAAAGCAAAGAGCTAAGGCAGGGGATGCAGTATCAAAGAAAGTGGAAACAAAAATAGGAGTGCCACAGGGTAACATATTGTACAATTGCTTCTCATTATCATAATGAATGATTGAAATATAATCTTTGCAGGTTCGCTGCCAGACAATGTTGAAAGACGAGCTTTTGGTGACAGAATACATGGTCAATAGCTCATCTTTCATCAAAATCATCCAGCAGAGAAGCTGCAAAGATCATATTTCAGCAACTTGTCAGCAAACCCTTCATTCACACAACTAATGAATGATTGCTTTAATAGTTTACAGTCAGAACTTTAATTGTTTGCAGATGACAATGTAATACCTTATGATCAAAATACGACAAGACTGAACAGCTGCAGGGTGATCTAGACAGGATACCTAGTTGGACAAGTCAATATGGGTTGAATAAAACTGAAAGAAAAGTCAGTTTATTAGGTACACAGCTAAAAATCTAAAGGTTGATTGTAATTATAGGGACAGGAAACAATTGCTTGTTGAGGCCTTGAAATGTAAATACCTTTGGCATATTATTTGATAACCATCAACTAGGCAGGACTGGGTTACAAAACTTTGGTCAGGCCATTGTTTGAATATTTTGTCATTGCAATCTCTTGACTGGTTTGATGCAATCCTCCATCCATTCCTATCTAGCGCATGCCTTTTCATCTCAACGTACCTCTTACAACCCACGTCCTCAATTATCTGCTTCATGTATTCTAATCTGTGACTTCCTCTGCAGTTCTTACCTTTCACTGTTCACTGTTTAAATATAATGCTGTACATTTTGGGTATCAAATACTTGAGATGGAGGGAATGAAAAGAAGCGATTCTAGATTTGTCTCTGGAAATTAGTGCAGAACACAATCAGAAACTGATACTATAAAAGAGATGGAATGGATTCACTGGAAGAGCCAAGGAGTATGAAGTGGATGATGGGTGTGTGCTTGGCGTATATTGGTGATGAGATGTGGGAAGATATTGGTGGAAGATAGTGGTTCATCGAAGGGAAAAAATGAACATGATCAAAGGCAGGTTTAAGGGTGTGGGAAAATTTTCTTCATAGGTAAGGGGGTCAAGGATTGGAATAAATCACAAAAGGAAGTAGGCCTACTAATGAATAATTTACCAAGAACACTGAAAGGATTTGAAATCAAAACATTTAGAAGACAAAACTAGGCAGGTACAAGAAAATGTTGTATAGGTTTTAATTTTTTTTAATTTAATTGCAATGGAGCACAGGCTCTGGTGGCAATTTCCCTATACACCCATCTTCCCCCTATCCTGCACCTACCAACATTTGCCCTCTACAAATTTTATCTTTAAATTCTTTCCAAGTTTTTGGTAAGTTATTCATCATTTCTCTTGGTAACTCATTCCAATCCCTGACACCCTTACCTAAAAAAGAGAATCTTCCCACACCCTTGTGCCTGAAATCGAGTGCCAGCTAGTGGTCATGGTCATCTTTTCCCTTCCATGTACTACTTTTCATACCTATTGCAATATCTTTAGATTGCCTCATCGCCAGTATATGCCCTGTACACTCCCATGACCCTCCTCATCCTCCTCCTGTCTTGCAATGAACCCCATTCCAGCTCCTTTATCATATCCGTCACTGATTGCATTCTGCGATAATTTCCAGAAACAAATCTAGAAGCCCTTTTTTGCACCCTCTCCAACTCCTGTATTTGATACATAAAATGAGGGTCCCATACTACACTACCATATTCGATCAATGGTCTGGCCATAGTTTTGTAACCCAATTCCTTGACTTCTCTCGTACATCCCCTCATCACTCTCTCCAACAAGTGCAGAACTTTGAAACCTTTTCCTACCACCTGTCCAATGTGTCTTGCCCAGTTAAGTTTGTTATCACAAGTAATTCCAAGATATTTACATTTCAAGTCTTCAGGAAGCAATTCTTTCCCCACCTTATATTCATAATTAACCTTTTGTTTTTTATTTGTGTATCTAATAAGCTGACTCTTCTTTGCATTTATCTTCATTCCATGTTTACCAACCCAATTAGATATCCTGTCCAGATCACCCTGCTGCTGTTTACAATCCTCTATCGTTTTGATTCTTTTATACAGCATTATGTCATCTGCAAACAATCTAATTTCAGATAGTAAACAATCTACACAATTATTCATTAGAATAATGAATAGCAATGGTCCCAATACGCTACCCTGTGGCACACCCATTTTTATTTCCACTTCTTTTAATACTACATTTCCTACCCTAACTTTCTGTTTTCTACCTTTTAAAAATTCTTCTACCCAGCAAATGACTTTCTTATCCACTCCAATGGTTTTTACCTTTTTTACTACCATTTTATGGCTTACTCTGTCAAACGCCTTTGACAGATCTAGTGCTACACTATCAATTTGGCCTCCCTTGTCCATTTCATCTGAAATATCTTGCATATATCCCACCAACTGAGATTCGCATGAATATCCTTGCCTGAAACCATGTTGCCTGCTTGAAAACCACTTACGTTCCTCATATATATTTCTGATGTGGTTGCATATCAATCTTTCCATTAATTTACCTACCACTGACGTCAAACTGATTGGCCTGTAATTCTCAACTCTATTTCTCACCCCCTCCCTTATGTACCGGTACTACTATTGCACTTTTCCAGTCCTGTGGTAAGCAGTAAGTGTCTAGACTCAATTTAAATAATATTTCAAGATAAGGTACAATGTCACATCCGGCTATCTTTAAGATATCTGTAGTAATATCTTCACCAGCCCCTTTATTTTTTTTCAGCTTTCTTATTTCCTTCATGATTTCCTCAGGATGGATATCAAATTTTTTACTATCGTCATTTCTAATTGTGTTGTTAAGCTCGTTCTCCGAATTAGACCCTCCTGTTTCTGATTCATTGTCCCTAATACTTTCACTGAACCAGTTACTTAAAATCTCTGCCTTTTTCAAATCGTCAGTAACTACTTCTCGATCCTTATCTATAAGTGTCTCTACACCCTCCCTTCCCCTCAGTTTCCTGATAAAGCCATAGAAATTTCTAGATGCATCAGTCAATGGTCCTCCTGCACTGACAATACTCTTCATAAACCCATCTTTAGCCATTTTCTTTGCTGTTATTAAGTCCTTGTTTAGTTGTTTTAAATATTCCCTACTACCCTGCTGTCTCTTAACTCTGTTATGTTCTTTTCTTACCAACCTCTTTAACCTCCTCACTTCCCTATTATAGTATATAGGTTCTCTGCTTCTCTTTATTTTCTGCTTTGGAGTAAATTTTTCTTCCCCCTTTCTTATTATCTCCTTGAACTCTTCCCACCTTGACTCTACTGTACCTGAGCCTTCCTTCCATTTGCTGAATTGCTCTCTGAAATATCTCTTCAAATTTGAAACCTGTGCCTTTTTATAATTGTACCTATTTCCCCCTTCAATTTTGGCTGCTGGTTTACTGAATCCTCTAATATCCATCAGAACTGCTTCATGATCACTTATTCCTTCAGTTACTTGACACCTTAAAAGGTTTTCATCGGGCTTAATTAAAAATATATCCAAAATATTTTGTCCCCTAGTGTTTTGCTCAACCACTTGTGTAAATCCTCCTTCCCTTATTAAGATATTTGCAAATCTTTGTTCCCTTGTGTTATTTATCTTATTCCCTTCCCAGTTTACACCTGGTAAATTTAAATCCCCGCCGATGATGATCATTCTATTCTCACCTCTGATCTCTGAGTATGGATTTAATTTCTCCCCAAGAGCCTCATCCTCGTCTCCATCGCAAATTAAATGTTTAGTCTATTGTAAACAGCCTGTGATGTCTAGAAATGATAAACACGATTTTAAGTGAACATACAACCTTGAAATAAAATTTTTTGTGAGATCAATAAGTGGGTGAGAATTATTCAACATAAAACGTAGTGATCAATCGCATGTATGTCAAATTCGTGACTACGACAAATGAAAATGAACTAGATTAGAATATTTTCTTTGAACGTATGTTTTATTTATTAATATAATAACGTTACTTTATAACGCTTTTGGCGATAATCTCTACTATATCAGACATATTGTTATCAACTTACATTAAGTAATGTTAACAACTGCATATGCAAATCTTGCATCATAACAACCACTTAAAATCACACTCCCGCCACAATTCAAGTCACAAACACAGCTGTGCTTTATACCAAAGAAAATAACACAAGAAGACAGAGTTAAAAACTGGAGAGTCTACACAAGTGGAAGAGCAGAACACGAGAGTACATGACATTTTATATATTTTCGTAATAAAATCTGATGATAAACTACGAGAAATTTTTTTTTGGTTTGACGCATTGGTTGTGTGTGTCAAAAGCGGATACAGAGGACCCAATTTCGGTAAGAATCTACAGGGGCAATCCCGCTGGAGCCATGCAGGTTGCCACCTAAGTAGGTAAATTCGGTGTGTTACTGACGATATCGGGAGATTGGCAGAGCTCAACAAACAATTTATAGATTGTCCCTGCAGACATAACAAATTGAGACGTGCGTAGCGCGACTACAACAATTCTGACAATTTCGGCTCAGTCGGCTTAAGACAGGGAGCGAGTATGAATCGTGCCATTAGTAGTGATAATTCGATACAAGTAAATACCAGTAAGTTCTCGATACTTTGTTTCGATACCGAGTACTTTTCGTATTCGAATTACTTCATTCGATACTTATTCGGTATCGGAAGAATACTTGTATCGAAACACACCCGGTGTTAAATTCTGAACGCAACCGTTCTACGTTACTCAGCCACGCCTACCAAATTAATTTCTCTATGACGTCAGGTTGGTAGCATTGAAAATCAAACAAAATCAATCTTTTTTTTTTTTTATTTTAATGGCATTTGGTTAGAGACCATACAGCCAATCTAAATTTTTACAAAGCTTCTTACATCCATTTGCGTAACTTATCTATTTACACATTTCCTTATCTATATTAGGTAAAACTTATTACAATCTTGTGGAATGTATATGCTATTTACAATATTCAAATTTCAAGTGCCTTCTTAAGTACCATAATCTAAAAAGCGTTGCTAGACGATACATCAACTAGACTTAGTAATCGGCGGTTCTGTAAATCCATTATTTTCTACTGATTAGTCTAAATCGCTGTATTTCTTTGACAAATAATCTGTAGAGGGTTGATCTATCTGGTGTTGGCCTCAATCGGTAGATTGGTGAGGATACTGTTAATTTTGCCAAACTAGTTGTTGTGCTTGCGCGGAAGTGGGGTTGTGTTGTGGTTTGGGCTTTAGGTTTGAAGTATAGTCATTTCCTGTTTTAACTTACAAGATTGGTTAGAATTCTATCCCTCCATCTTTTAAGTATCTGGCGAGGATGCTAAGTACTACTTTGTTGTTGCTGGAAAGTAGGAGGGTTACGTTTGTCGGAAAGGGGAAGCCGTTCTTGGCAAGATCTTTCATCATTTGGTCCTGGAGTTGTTGGTATTTATTGCATGAAAAAATTATGTGATTGATGTCTCCTATTGCCTGGTCTGAGCAGTCGCAGTATGGGGAATCTCTCAACCCTATTCGGTGTAGGTGGCTGGGGAAGTAGAATAGGCAACTGCCACTGACAATCTAATCTCAAAGAGTCCCTACTTCATTGCAATAAAGTCGTACCCCTCTATGCCTGGCCAATGGTCGCTCTCGCGCAGTCCCACACAAAAACTAAAAGATATGGTACAGAGCAACTAAGTAGCCCATGTGAATCGGAAGAAGATGCTATCTTTTTACAGAAATATGACTTCTGGAAACATCACACAGAGCTAGCCCAAGGCCACAAAAAGAAAACGCACGGTAGTGACGAAGTCTCTCCCTACTTGAGGAGCGTTCATAAACTACGTAGTTCTATTTTGGCCTCTTTGAATCCCCCCCTCCCCCCACGTAGCCCTACGTGGCTTTTGTCTCTACCCCCCCCCCCCCTTTCCCATGTAGCACGTAGCTTTTTTTGCTATTGATTCCAGGATTCCAGAAGATTTTTCGCTGTTTTCTCTTGTCAGATAAATTACATATGGAGGCAATTAAATGACAGAAATAAATATTTACATGCTGTTGAGTGTTCTGTACCTCATTGTAACTGTGACAAATATTATGAATGAAAAGCTACGTGGCCTGGCTCGGACTCCCCCCCCCCCCCCCCCCCCCCCCCACACACACACACACGTAGATCTCCAGCATACCACCATAGATCGTGCTACGTAATTTACGGAAGTTTCCTTGTCAAACACTCTAACGTCCCTAAAAAGCAATTCGTTTACAGAATAGGAAGAAATGAAACTTATATTTCCTTGTCTGTTCAAATACGCGCAACAGTATCTTATTGTTGAATCAACGTCAGTACCGAGTGAATGTTTGTTTTCTAAGGCTGTCCCCAAGATATTTGGAACAATTGATTTTGGCAAAACCTTCCAAAAACGAAATTTCTTTTGTTTCAAAGTGTTAAAATTATAATAAATAAATATTTAAAGATTTTACAAAACCTTCAAAGTTTGCTTACTATGTGCGCTTTATTATAATTTATTTGATTTTATTACACTAGGCAAATAAAATAAATAATTAAGTAAAATGTCGCGTCTATTCTTATATTTCGACATTAATTTTTTTAAATTATCGATATAAGTAAGTATCGATACTTTTGCATTACTATAATACAATACAATACAATATATTCATTTTCCATTGTCCCAATATAAGAGACTGGCTCTGTGGGATATGGAAAGTTGTCAATTTACAGATAAACAGTTGCATAACAAAATAATATATACACCAGAAGATTTATAGTAATAGCATACACGGTACATTAAAAAAATTCCATATCAAAATAATACTTACACCACACGATGTACATGGTACCGTAAACAATTGCGTTACAAAATAAATACATGCACTAGGAAATGTACAGTCATGGCATACATGGTAAATTAATTATGTAAACTACATTAACACAAGCTACTGGCAGTTATTTTTAGATACCTTAGAAATAAATTCTTCCACAGAGTAGAAGGAGTTGTCAATTAAAAATTCTTTCAATTTGTTCCTGAATTTATTCTTATCATCTGCTAGACATTTACTATGTGTTAGGAGCTTATTGAAGATATGTATCCCTGAATATCGGGCCCCTTTTTGAACAAATGACAATGACATGTAATCCTTGTGAAGATCATTTTTACTTCTAGTGCCATAATTGTGTATTTTACTATTTGTTTCAAACAAAGTATAATTTGTGACTACAAAGGACATTAATGTGTATATATACTCAGACGCTAATGTTAAAATCCCTAACTTCTTGAACAGCTCTCTACATGAAGTTCTATTGCTAACCCCACACATAATTCTTATTACACGCTTTTGGGCTCTGAACATTTTGTCTCTATGGGTAGAATTGCCCCAGAATATTATTCCATATGACAATAAGGAGTGAAAATAAGCAAAATAAACTAGCTGCCTCATACGGAGATCACCTATAGCTGAAATTGAACGAATTGCAAATGTGGCTGCACCCAATCGCTTTAATAAGTCAGAAACATGTACTTTCCAATTTAACTCATATGAGTAAGTATCGTAAGACAATTTGAGTGCTACTCATTTGAGTAGGTATCAATACTTTGATGGTATCGGAACATCACTCGTCAAGAATGTCTAAAGAGAAAAAGGCGTGGATAAATATTTTCGAAATTCGTAAATATATGTCCCAATGGGGTACTTGACACTAACTATGAAACCTTGAAACCTTAATTTACACTGATAGAGTAAGTTGTAAGGATACCGAAAACCAACTTCATTTGTTGGATAGGAGTAAAAAAACATAATATTTTTGATAAAAATGCAAAAAGACAGCCGTTAGTCGGGTGATACGAAACACCAATCGGAGCGAATGACGTCAATTATCAGCTCCCGCCAGTTTTGCTCACGTGTATTTACGTTTGTTGATGATATTTCCGTCCCTTATTTAAGATTTTTAAGGTTTCAGTGCTCGTTGTAAAACAATAGCTTAACTTATACAAGAAATGGAAGTTGGTTTTATCAAGGCAAATAGCTCTACTTTGCCCAGAATTAACGCGATGATGTTGGGAATGTTTTTAGCATCCAACAACGATTTCTGCTTAGCAGAATTCCGGAATGTCAAAACGTCCAAGTAAGTATATCTATTGCGTTATACATAATACCATATTACGATAAAACTTTACAATAGAAGGTATTTTAGAAGCGTGTGTGTAGTGGAGCGTTTAACTTAATACAAACCTGTAGTCCGTGATTTTAATCAACAGGTTTACATTTTGAGTAATTTCGAATATTTCATTGTAGTAACTTTTATAATGTGTTTATGACTGTTTCTTCGCAGAAGCATGTGTAGTTACTATTTAAAAAATCTTAGTGATTTCTTCAACTATTTTTTGCCGCGCTGGGTTAGTTAAAGTTAAAAGTATGTTTACATTCGTTCGACGCTATTTTTCCGGCAGTAATGTTGTGAATATAAAGCTTTTTCTTTCTGTATTAGCGGTTATACAAGTAGTTTTATAGCTAGAAATTTATTTTGATCATATTTTCTAAGAAAGTCGCAAACTATCGTCCTATTCAGGTCGACATTTTTTCGGTATTCATCGAAGCGGGGATTCTACGATAACCATAGCGCCGCAATTGGGTGATAGATTCTTAAGCAACTCTACAAGACAAATCGAAAGTACCAAATGAAATTTTTTGATATCTCGCTTAGTTCTCGAGATATACTGTCTCAAAAATGAGGTAGGGGGTTAGGTCGAAATGCGACCTCGACCAGAAAAAAAATTTCACCAAAGCCAAATTCGATGCCGGATTATTCTGTAAATCTACGAGACGAATCTAAAGTAAAAAATTTTTTTTTTTTTTTTTTTGATATGTTGTTTATTTCACGAGATATCGTATTTCCAAATTAGGTTGAATGCAACCTGAACAAGAAAAAAATTCACCACAAGGAACTACATGCAAAATTGGTATTTTATTATCTTCCTAGCGGTTGTAATTAGGTTGAAATACGGCTTGGACTAGAAGAAACATGTCACCAAAGGACAAAGAACTATACCCGTAGCTAATTTTTGATATTCGATACGTATCTAGAAAACAAAGCGAGATATCAAAAAATGTATTCTTTATCTTGAGTTTGTTTATGGAGTTACTGGGTCTAGCGCAATCATTGGAACTCCAAGTATGGCGAAAAAATCAGTCTTGATCGTTTTACACACTCACCAGTTGCAATTAACAAAATGTTTTGGCCACCACTCTACCGAAATAGAGAACATTTTGGGCCATGAAGGGGTACACTACAGGTTATATTACCATATTGAAACACAAGTTGATTGGACCTAGTTACAATGTTTAATTACGTTCAAAATCAACCATGAAGGTCACTCCGACCGATACCATGCCAAACGTGTAACCGTGTCGATCATCAGACAACTTTTTCCGTGCTGTTGCAGGTAAGAACCATCCATTTAGGAACTATTCACAAGTTTCTCCGCACACCTTACAATCACACTACTTTCAAGATCACGTTGCGCTGCTGTCCTCCCTTCTTTTTTTTCACCTCTTTTTTTCCACACATATTCTTCTTCAGCCAGCGCTATCGGTGGCCGATATACCGATAGTCGAAATATCTATATGAGAGGCTTTCTGCGTTACATCCCCCTCCAAATTTTTCCTTATTTTTGGCAATTTTAACTGCCAAAAATTTAAGGATAAATTTAAGATTTTCAAGCCTTAACTTTCCTCCTTCACATAACATTACACACTCTAATTCACTAAGAAAATACAGCTCTCACACGAGAGTACTAAAATGACAAACTATGAAAAACGTTTGTGGTATCAAAGGTGACCTGTTAGAGAAATGGCTTATCATACAAATCTTATAAATTATAAACAACATTGACATTGATACAAATAGCATTTGAAACTCACAAAATGAACTCTTTAAAGTTACATAGGGTTTTGCTATCAAATTAATTAATGACAAAACTCACAGGTTACGATTAACACTGACATTAATATATATATATTACAGATAAAATCAAAAACAACTCACAAGATGGGTTAATACATTTCCCTTAATTACAAATACTTAATCTTATATATATATAAAAATAGACGTGTTTTTTCCTATATTTCACTTTTCAGCCACCACTACATAGCACAGATCATTGATGTTTGTGGGTGGAAGAAGCACGGAGTTTCCTGACGTGCACAACGTTGGCCGAATGCCGATAGCTGTGGGGATGTGGGAGATATAATGATTAAAGTTGGTCAGTGCAGGGCGTTTTCATATTTCGACCAAAAATTCGTATCTCCGTATACTTCTCTTTCCTGTCACAACTACATAACATAGACTTTTGGTGTTTTTGTGTGGTAGTAGAATCGTCTTTCCTGTCGTGGACTATGGTTGTTAGATGTCGGTAGCTATCCCCATAGTGGGAGATATGGGGGTTGAAAGTGGTCGACCTGTGGCAGTTTCATACTTCTGCCAAAGACAAAAGTGTCATGGTGTATCACTTTTCAGCGAAAACTACAGATCACAGATAACTGGCGTTTGTGTGTAGTAGTAGCACAGAGTCACCTTTCGATCACAACAGCGGCCGAATTTCAGAAACTGTGGTACTGTGGTAGATATGGTGGTTGTAAGTGGCCGACCAAGGATATTTTCGCATTTCGACTGTCTCCGCATATGTCACTTTTCGTCCACAACTACATAGCATAGAGCATTGGTGTATGTGTTTGGTAGTAGAATCGTATCTCATGTAGTGCACTATGGTTGTTAAATGTCGGTAGCTATGGGGGTGTGGGAGAAATGGGGGGTTGAAAGTGGTCGACCTGTGGCAATTTCATACTTCTGCCAAATACAAAAGTGTCATGGTGTATCACTTTTCAGCGAAAACTAAAGATCACAGATAACTGGCGTTTGTGTGTAGTAGTAGCACAGAGTCACCTTTCGATCACAACAGCGGCCGAATTTCAGAAACTGTGGTACTGTGGTAGATATGGTGGTTGTAAGTGGCCGACCAAGGATATTTTCGCATTTCGACTGTCTCCGCATATGTCACTTTCTGCCACAACTACATAGCATAGAGCATTGGTGTTTGTGTTTGGTAGTAGAATCGTATCTCATGTAGTGCACTATGGTTGTTAGATGTCGGTAGCTATGGGGGTGTGGGAGATATGGGGGTTGAAAGTGATCGACCTGTGGCAATTTCATACTTCTGCCAAAGACAAAAGTGTCATGGTGTATCACTTTTCAGCGAAAACTAAAGATCACAGATAACTGGCATTTGTGTGTAGTAGTAGCACAGAGTCACCTTTCGATCACAACAGCGGCCGAATTTCAGAAACTGTGGTACTGTGGTAGATATGGTGGTTGTAATTGGCCGACCAAGGATATTTTCGTATTTCGACTGTCTCCGCATTTGTCACTTTTCTGCCACAACTACATAGCATAGAGCATTGGTGTTTGTGTTTGGTAGTAGAATCGTATCTCATGTAGTGCACTATGTTTGTTAGATGTCGGTAGCTATGGTGGGAGAAATGGGGGTTGAAAGTGGTCGACCTGTGGCAATTTTATATTTCTGCCAAAGACAAAAGTGTCATGATGTATCACTTTTCAGCGAAAACTACAGATCACAGATAACTGGAGTTTGTGTGTAGTAGTAGCACAGAGTCACCTTTCGATCACAACAGCGGCCGAATTTCAGAAACTGTGGTACTGTGGTAGATATGGTGATTATAAGTGGCTGACCAAGGATATTTTCGTATTTCGACGAAAGGCATGTGTCTCCGCAGATTTCACTTTTCTACCACGACTACATAGCATAGAGCATTGGTGTTTATGTGTGGTAGTAGAATCGTGTGTATTGTCGTGCACTATGGTTGTTAGATGTCTGGAGCTATGGGGGTGTGGAAGATATGGGGATGAAAATGGTGGACCTTCGGCAATTTCATATTTCTGCCAAAGACGCATGTGTCACGGTGTATCACTTTTAAGTGGAAACTATCAATCGCAGATCTCTGGCGTTTGTGTGTGGAAGTAACACAGAGTCTCCCATCAATCACAACGTTGGCCGAAATTCGGTAACTGTGGGAGTGTGTGAGATATGGTGCTTGAAATTGGTCGATCATGAATATTTTCGTGTTTCATCCAAAGACTTGTGTGTATCCGTAAATTTTACCTTTCTGCTGGAACTACATAGCGCAGAAGACTGGTACTTGTGTGTGGTAATAGTATCGAGTCTCCCATCGTGCACTAGGGTGGTTAGATGTCTATAGCTGTCAATATGAATTCTTTACAATCACGAACGAAGTCGTGGGTACCAGCTAGTTAGAAATACAAGATTTTGGGATCAAACTGCTACGTTTCTAGAGTCCTGTCACGGTCGCCATATGGCGGAAAAATCAGTCGTGATCGTTTTACACACTCACCAGTTGCAATTAAGAAAATGTTTTGGCCGCCACTCTCAGGGCTGGCGCTAATAATTTCGGGCCTCGGGCCTGGGGTAAGATGGGCGACATTTTTTTTAGCTCTACAAACTGGGTGGCAGGACAATGGGCGTATTCTTCGTTCTCGCCTGGGGGCCCCTACAGCCGGCGATCGGGACCCCCTCAGCCGTTGGGCCCGGGTACATTTGACCCGCTTACCTCCCCCTAACGCAGGCCCTGGCCACTCTACCGAAATAGAGAATATTTTGGGTCATGAAGGGGTACACTACAGGTTATATTACCATATTGAAACACAAGTTGATGGTTTCCTAGTTACAATGTTTAATTACGTTCAAAATCAACCATGAAGGTCACCCCAATACCATGCCAAACGTTTAACTGTGTCGATCATCAGACAACTTTTTCCGTGCTGTTGCAGGTAAGAACCATCCATGTGAGAATTATTCACAAGTTTCTTCGCACAGCTTACAATCACACTGCTTTCAAGACCACGTTGCGCTGCTGTCGTCTCTTTTTTTCACCTCTTTTTTTTTCGCAGATATTCTTCTTCAGCCAGCGCTATCGATGGTCGATATATCGATAGTCGAAATATCGATATGAGAGGCTTTCTACGTTACACAAGGAATTGTGGTTCTGGTCTGAAAACTGTTGCACATGTTACTTCAGAATTCATCATCAAATTGCGGCGCCACGGTTATGATAGTGCGGCTTATTATACTTGATAGAATTTTTCATACCGTTTGATAACTGTGCTAATAAAAAAAAATGTCCACACATTTACAACGAATGGCGTTTTAACGTCTGAAGTCATAAGATTTTAAGTTTTTCACGTAGCAAAACATTGAGGTGCATAATAAAATATTAACTCAAAACTGACGTTAAAGTAGACTTCACAAAAATAGATTGAAGACTTTGTAGGCAAATACGCCAAGTCGCGTTGGGAAAGCTTTAGCCACTTTTTCGGTAAATTTTTCTTGAGTGGAAATAAAAAAAAAATTCTTTGGTGTCTTAAATGTTGTGTTTTCACATTGAGACACTACACACCCCTTGTAAATCGTAGAACTCATTTTATCCACGAAACAAGCAGACCGCCCGTTTGTTTACATCGGCACGAGCCGAGATGTGACGTTACAAGAGACGCCATGACAGCTGCGAGCGTTTTGGCGCCAATATTCAAATCAACAATATTTTGCATTTTCCCTTTTATTTCAAGAAATGAGCATTTTTTGTGTTATAGTAGACATCTAGCTATAATATTGACTACTTTCCCAAAATTAGTCAAGTACCCCAATGGGACGTACACACGTACTTCGTGTACCAGGGTAAATACTACGAGCAAAAAGATGGTGTGGCCAAGGGGTCCCCATTATCTTCAGCAGCAGCTAATTTCTATATGGAACATTTTGAACATGTAGCTCTTGACACGGCTCCTTTAACGCCTAAATGTTTTTACTGTTTTATTGACGATATATTCATCGTGTGGCTTCATGGGATGCCAGACCTAAATGAATTCGTGAACCATCTTAACGGGGTTGACCCCAACATCAAATTTACGGTAGAAATCGAAAATGATGGAATATTTCCTTTTCTAGATGTGTTAGTGCGTCGGAAGCCGAACGGAAGATTAGGGCACAGTGTTTATAGAAAACCTACGCACACTGATCGCTATCTTAATGTCCTTAGCTTCCACCATCCTTCTCATAAGCGCGGAGTGCTGAATTCTCTTGTCTTTAGGGCCTAAGGCAGTGTCCTACAATGAACATATACAGGAAGAGCTGCGACACTTAGAACGCGTGTTTAGTGCCACTGGTTATGTCTCCAAGAAAATTCGACATGCAATCATTGAAAGAAAAAACAAAGCAGATGACAGGGATCGAGACAAACTGCGTGCCTTCTTGCCTTTCTGTGGAGCATCATATATAGCTAGGTTGCTCAACAAGCAGGGCCTCCACCAAAATTTGGCAGCTACTACGAACCCCGAAGAATGGTCTCAATCTCCGGTCACCTGGGGTCTACAAAATTACTTGTGAGTGTGGCACTTCTTATATAGGACAGTAAGGACGATCGATGAAAGACGCAAAGAACATATCAGATATTTCAAACTGGAACAGAAAGAAAAATCTGCTATAGTTGAACATGCCATTGATAACGGCCATGAGCCATATTTTGACAAAACGACAAGCCTTTGCCATGCAAATAACTTTTGGGATAATGTCGTGAAAGAGGCGATTGAAATTAGGCTTAGTAATAATATTATAAATCGGGATCATGGACTCAGGTTAAGCCAAACATGAAGGCCGGTTATCAGATTATTGCAAGGCACAAGGGGCCAGACCATATTAGGGCATAATAGGGATCTAAACATGACGTCACAAGTTGGCTCTGCCCAGCTATACCATCACCAATCTACATCTCTACACGGACCCCACTCCTTTACCGGCTGGTAGCGCTATATGATTGACTACCATGCGGCAGCTTTCAGTAAGTTAAGCGGGGCTTGACATTGGGAGCAGTGCCGGCTCTCAGAAGGTCGCCGGTCGCCTTTATTTTGACGCGGCTATAATATCAAGAGAATTTTTCTACAGTGTTGCCACCGCGGAAATATACATAGTTAACCAATAGACATGTACAGTAGGGTGTCCCTTATAAGAGAAAAAAAATCGAAAATTCCAAAGAATATCCTCTAATTCTTTTTAAATCACTTTACCTTACTTAAATAAGAAATTTTATCCTCCTAACTTGACGTTAACCCGTGCCTAGTAGATCCGAAAGTTTACGAAAAATGCTTATTTTGACTATCGCTTGATTTGTGACTAAGTCATTAAAATTTTGTATAATTCTGGGTTAACAGTGAAATCCAGATAACAAAAAATAATACTTAATTTTTTAGTAAGACAAAAGTATTAAAATTATGAGGGGTATTTTGTTTGTATGGTCTCTTTTCTTCGGTGCGGGCACAATTTTCAGTGTTTTTGAATGAAACTGTTTGCGTTCTTCATCGCCTTCAATTATTCCATGAAACTCGTGAATTAATTTTACAGCTCTTTCTGCTGTGACGTTCAGATGAAAGATATTTCTTTTAGCCTGTACAAAAACAACCGTTTCTTCCAACGAAGAAACTCTTTCCTGAAGAGCACTGCTTTCAATTTTCTTCTGAGAAAACAAATGTTTGCTCTTCGCGAATACAAATTCACCGTGGTTTTTCCTAAAAAAAATAAATAAAGGTAAGTATTAATCAATTTAAAAAAGATACAAAAGAATGTTCAATGTACATGCAAAACAGCTAATTTTACATATCATACAAAAAAACAAAATACATAGAGCCGGATATTTGTACCACCAAAGGAGTCTATCTTTCTAAAAAGCTTCCCTTTCTAAATTACGCACCTTTTACGTTCCTCGCTCAATTTAAGTTGAAAACTTAGGAAAAGTATCTTGAGAAAATAAATGGCTCTTGCCAAACATCACAGTTGATACACTGCATGGGGATGCCTCATTTTCAGTTCTTTGCCAATATCTCCATCCATCCAACTCATAGCTCATTCTCTTTAGTCGTGTCTCACGATGGATTTTTGTTTTAATTCAGACAAACAGAAACGTAACTTTATCACTTACTCAGAGCATTCAGAACAACTGCACCTTCGTCTTTATCACAAGAAGTTGTTCCCTATTACGAAATGTAATATGATAGAGATTGGCAGTGGTTCTTCTTTGGAATTTCTTACACCCAGACCTGGCAATAATTAATGGTCACAACTTGGGACATGTCATTTTAAAATCGGTTAATATAGCTTCTGCTCATTCCTTCCTCGTTTGTGTCTTCATTCGTTGTATGGAAGACTTGTTTAAAGAAAAATCGTCAGTACTAAGTCCAAGTGTCTCCATGATAACTTGAAGAACGTAAACTGAATCTCTTACACTTAACTGGCATCTATCCAAGGTAGCTATTAATTTAGGAGTAATGATACTTTTTTCTTCTGAGCTTTGCAGCAGTTCCAGATGCTCTTCCTGATGTTCTCCAGAACTAGAACATGTGTCGTTGAGTTCTTCTGATAACAGGAACAAAACATAGAACGCTGAAGTGCTTGACTGCCCGCTGGACCACATATATTTAAGTTTTTTCCTGTTCATTTATTTTCATTTGTTTTAGCCTTTTTTTCTTTTTCAGATAGTTTTACACACACACACACCAAGTATCCTCGTTTCCCTGGCTCTCTCTGTCGCTCTAATATGGAACTCTGTTTATATGCGTGTGGTGCAGGGTTTGAGTCCCACAGATGACGCCTAAATTCCGTATCGGATGGCCGAATGGATATGTATTGATTGTCTATCGGACGTGATCACTAACCTGCCCGATAGTATCGTCTTCATGATGTTTCTTCTTGTCAGGACGACGGGCTTCTGTCTGACACCAGGCGATTGTTGTTAACGCAGTATGGACAAACTGCGAGGACGATAGCTGCGAGAACAACTATAGTCTATTAAAGATGTTAAATATTTTAAATGGAAGGCTGCGTAGTTCTTTGGCTTGTGTGATGTTAGCCTGATACGGATCAGAAAGGTTTTACGGAAGGAAACAGACGTTACAAAATAGATCCGGTTTATTGCCGTTATTCAAACACAGACAGTTTCACAAACACAAGAACGTAATTTCTGTCCCACTCAATATGTTAGCTGCACCCGTGCTATCTTGAATTTAGACTCCAGTTACCGAAATGGGGTACAAAGTGATATTGTTGGTAGTAAATTGCGAACCGCGTCTTACATCCGTGCGTTAAGTTAGCGACTCCGAGGCGTACTGCTGCGTCTTGCTACGAGCAAGCGTGCCTGCTGATATCAGCATATAGCGACTCATGTTACCTCGCCGGCTGTGCAGCTAAGAAGCCAGCTATATTCACTCCGTTAATATTGAATGTTACGGGTATATATCTGGTCCCCTAACAGCTCTAAGAAGATTTTATCGTCCTTTGTTTACATCCTTTCGAGGGCGTAAGTGTGTGCACTACCATAATCATTATCTAGTTAACGTTTGAAATCTTCATTCCTTCGCTGGCAAAAAACCAGAGATTTTCTTGTGTTCTTTCGCAACTGTCTCCATAATATTCTCCAGAATATAATGCACTCATGTACAGCGACATTAGGGCTTTCACTTGTGTTCAAATTGCCTTCACCGATATTAAAAAATACAACTGATAAAACTACTGCAGTTTGGTATTTTGCCTCTCTTAATAAAATATGCTCTTAGTAATCCTAAAACTATCTATTAGAACAAAACAATACCTGTAAAGTCAGTAACAATTAACGTGAGCGCGCGACTCTACTCTTGTGTAACTTATATGAAGATGAGTCGGCACGGGTTACAGTTCTCCGAATGGCGTAAAACTTTATTTGTGAGTGTATTAGGGTAAAAAAAATATGACCTATGCGTTACAAAATTTTGACTTTGAAAAATAAGTGTCATATGTTTGTCCGATGAACGTGAACAGTATATCATATTCACTACAACCCTTCAGCATGCACATATTACGCCAATGTCCTCGCGGGTGTTGAAATTTTTTTTCCTCTTGTCAGGTGGGCCCCATACTACTCCACCAAATTCAAGCAAAGTGTAACATCACAGTTACCTTCGATTAGCCTTTACTTTGAAATTTGATGGTGTTAACGTGCTTTATTAATAAACTTGTCATGGACGTAACTCTTCTTATTGATGAACTTAATGACCTTTATTAATCATTCTTATAATTGAAGCTTAGGACAGCTTTGGTTTCATCATCTGGTGACCGACGGAACAACGAACTATATAAAATTAAATTAGTTTGCTTCTTGAACGGTGTCTTTGAGAGACCATATATATAAACAGTGTTCTTACATGGCTTACCGTGATCAGGACTGAATATATGTAAATAAATCTTACAAAAGGTCTGACTAAACACTTCTTTTGCATATCCACTAATCACTCTTCAGTATATGAAAAACTTCGAAGCATTGTCCTACCACGGATACGTTAGAAAACTGAATAGACTTGAAGAATTACACGCAGTCTTTCTGTTTATATAACTATGTATTTTTTCGCTGTGGTAACACAGAAAGAAAGCTTCTTAAGGTGGCCATACACGATCCTTCCAAATGGAGCGACATCACTCCATTATCGTGTCGTCTGTGGGGAAATTAATGTGGATGAGGTGGACTCACAGGATTATTTGGATATCCGGTCAGTACAATATCCATCAGTTTCATACATCATTCCATCAAGCCGACTGACTGTGTATGGGGAAAACCACGTGGAGCGACATCGAGCCATCACTTCAGTCGGTTTCTGTATGGTGAAACCGCGGTCCAAACAGTTCTAATTCTGTCGCCAACCCCTGAGCCGACAACAGCAGTGCCTTGAGTGGACTATGCAACATTGTACCATTTCCTTTTTGTTTTGAATCTAATATAGAAATATTTATTATGCTACTAGTTAAATTATATTTTGAATGTAGAATTGAAAGTAATACAGTTTTAAATATTATTAAGTGACAATTAAAACCATATTATTTATTTTTTTACTTTTTTTCGGATTGTGTTTTATTTAAAAATTAATTAACAAAATAAATAATAATCATTAGTATTTTAATTGAGGGCTAGAATGAATGGTTTGACGAGGAATTAACTGTCTCATATTAATTAATTGAATTTAACTTTGAAGTTAAAAGGCTTAAATTTTTATCTAGGACGATGAGACCCTATAGAGCTTTATGTATGGTTTGTGTATGGTGAAACCGCGGTCCAAACAGTTCTAATTCTGTCGCCAACCCCTTAGCCGACAACAGCAGTGCCTTGAGTGGACTATGCAACATTGTACTATTTCCTTTTTGTTTTGAATCTAATATAGAAATATTTATTATGCTACTAGTTAAATTATATTTTGAAAGTAGAATTGAAAGTAATACAGTTTTAAATATTATTACGTGACAATTAGAACCATATCATTATTATTATTATTATTTTAAATAATGTCTCAATGAGACGTTGTGCTGAAGATTATTGAGAAGTATAAAGACTTATCATGCTTGCAGGATCTCCAATCCTGACTACCATGACAAAATATAAATAAATCTCGCAATAGATCAATTGCTAATATTATTTAAATATAAAGACATAAAACGCCAACAGAGAAACCGTGTTAAAAAAAATTGCGCTCTTCTTTTCAAAAAGATCATAGTATGATAAGATTAATTTTATATGAGCCTACTTGTTTAAATATGTTGTTTTACAACACGTGACGTACTTGTCACTATTTTCGGCCTGCTAAACTACTTAAATTTAATAAATCTGTTTTATAATGATTTAGTAGTATTTTTAAAAGTTTTCGTAATATCACAGAGCTTATTTTTAATAATTTCACGCTTTTTGGGCGTTTAGTTAATTCTCAGCATTTTTATTCAGTAATCGATAGTTTGAATATCCTTTAAAATTAATTCGGGTTAATTTTATTTAGTACTTGGCATTACTAGATTGTTGTATAGCAAATTGATAACCTATTGTTGTTTGCTTTGCCTAGTTTTTCATTGTCGTGGCTAACTTGAGTGATGGAATGATGGTGTATGTGCTACACTTTTGGATGTCATCCATACGGATGACATCCGAATGGAGCGATCGTGTATGACCACCTTTTATCCATACGGATGACATCCAAATGTAGCTATCGTGTATGGCCACATTTAGTCTTCTAGTCTTGTATTATCTGGCGACGCATCGGAAGCTAGCACTGCTTCCACCGCCAGAAGGGTGAGGAGAGTGCGAGGAAGGCACTCCTTCCGGGCACCGGTCACTGGTGAGGTCATGTTTGAATCGCACTATGCCATGAATGGTGCGACACCGCGTGGCTTGTAATAATTCAGCTTCATTTTATTTAAGTTTGCGATGTAGAGCCCACGCTCCGATGAAAATGTCCCTACACGCCAACCTTTTATAATCCTTCGCCCATCGATTACGAAATGCAACTTTAAGTTAAGCGAATTGCAGAGTGAACCGGGCCGCGCCGCGTCGCATCGCATTGAGCGAAAATGCTGCAATGCACATTAGGAAGCAGTGAGTCGCATTTTCACTGTCGCCGCCATCGCTTGTTGGAAATTAATTCAATCATTCCTGCACTGCAAACGGGCAAATAAGATGAGGAGATCTTTTTTTTTTTTTTACATTGTTGATTACATACAGTTTGGATATTTGTACGAAATATTTACATGCAAGGAATTTGGCATATAGTTCAATTACACCTGGAATTACTGTCTAATTAATTCTACCATATTATATTTGGTCTTGCTTACAGTTATAAAATTTAGAGCTGCTATTGCAAACTTTAATATTATATAGAATCATAAATATCGTTTATTATTGTGATAGTGATGGTGGTTTTTATTGAAATATTCCAGTTATTCTTAGAATATCCCATTATTCAGTTAACCCAGTTTGTACATATCTTTATGTAATCTATCATATAGTCATACGGGATAATAACAATTGCTTATAAGTACCATTCACTTAATTTTATGTTCTCAGCCACTACAGTCCTGTGCCAGTTCGCATTTGCAGCATCCCGAGTTACCATTAATAAGGAAATTAACTGCCAGATATTATTGTCATGTATTTTTGCAAAAGTCAATAATACATTCCCTATACATTACAAACAAGTTTGTTTTGGCCGTGGTAGAAGCGCTTTGTTTGAAGTAAGTGGCATGCTGACGTTTGCTCATTCTGCCACGCCATCGTTCTGACTCAGGCCTATAGTATACTCGGTTCCGTTTTAACAATGGTAGTATTATTTAATTTATCAGTTATGCATTTGATTTGTTTTTGCAATAATCACCTATGGTATTACAATCTACTTATCCCCTATAAGGCCTTATCCATTTTTATGCTACAAAAATTTATCTACAATGTCTATACTAATCTAACTTTAAACCTACTACTCTGTCAAAACTAATCTACCCACCACCATCATCCCGGAATAGTCTGCTAGCAACTGCCCTACTGGATTTCCAGTAGGACAGGATTGACCGACACATCGGGACAAAACTTCCAGCTCCCGGAAGTTTCTGTAGAATACAGTTTACTCTTATGCGTGAATAATTTTCTATACCCGTATGTTTGGCCGTGCGGCTTCCTTAGGCCGGCCCCCATGCCCGACTGCCGCTCGGTCCAGATATCTTTTTTTTGTGCAGTGATATAATTTGTTCGCCAGATTATCGAGAAGAATCTATGATCGCTCATCTAGAAATATGTCTTGCGTTGATCTACTCCGTATTATGTTGATATCCGGCGTTCTTACTTCTTCTGTTATCGGACAGGACCACATTACGTGTTCGGGGATCCCTTCTGCCCCGCACTCACATAAGCGGGGCAGAAGGCTGTTATACGGGTCGTGCCCAATGACATAATGTTTATGGCCTGTGTGGGGTGAAAGTATTCAAGTTGCAGCCGTTCTTGTATGTTCAGAAACACACTGTATAATCTTCTGCCTGTGGCACTATTGTCCCACCGTTCCTGCCATTCAGCGAGAAGCGCAGCGCTGACCTCTGCCGCATTCAGTGTAACTGTTCCACAATCTCTTGCACCCTGGCCTGATTTCCTTTTCATAACCAGTATATGACCCCTCTTCTTCTGATTTCGAGGTCCAACGGCCATACAATTGGTAGGGCATTTGTGGAGGTAGTACTGTAGGCTCCACTCAATCGCAGCAACACTTCTCTGAACTCTTAGGACCTCCTCCCTAGATTTCACCAGTCGAAGTCTGTGCGCCCAGACACTGGACGCGTGCCCTATCAGAGATGCTAGGATAGCATCGTGTTAGAAAGGTGAAATCTCCTTTGGCCTATACTGAAAAATTTGTTAAGCAAAACCTTCACCCTTTCGCACGTCTCAGTAATATGTGATGCAAAGATCAGAGACTCATCCAGGGTGACGCCAAGATATTTGGTTGTCTATGTTCTCTTTATGTTTACGTTATTCATTTTGATATTAGGGTCACGTTCCAGTTTGCCCTTGAATACCATCATCTGAGTTTTCTTTGGCGCGAGACTAAGCTTAGCCTCCGAGCACCATGCTTGGAGTTTTACAATCACCACTTTATCTATATTATCTATATCTTGTCTGGACCGACCCTCAATCAGCAACACAAGTCGTCTGCATAGGCAAACCAGCCCCAGCAAGCCATCCAGCCCCTCCAGTAGATTAATCACTTCTTCAGAAACTCTGACCCAAAAAACCGGTCCACTGACCGACCCCTGAGGGCATCCTTTAGTCAATTGTTTATCTACCTTCCCTCGTAGGCATCTCAGTGTGGCAAAACGATTTTTACAATAGTCCCTCAGTGTGTTATAACGACTGCTTGGACACTTCATTTCTCTTAGGCGCCGGAAATATATCGGCCACCAAAGATCATTAATAGCACCTGCGATATCAACAATCCTATAACATATTTCTTACAACTGCTTTGAACTAAGTCTACTGCTATGTTTATTGCATCTTCGGTCGACCTGCATGCTCTAAAGCCATATTGGTTCATGTTCATACCCATATTACTTCTGTGATGATGCAATTTAGTGATCAGTACATTTTCTTGAGCACATTGAGCACATTGAGCAGGCAGATCGGCCGATAAGATTTTGCGTTTGACAGATCCCTGTCTCCTCCCCTTGGTTAGTATTGCAACTTCACTTTGTTTCCACACGTTGGGAACTCTACCTTGCAGCAGACATTTGTTTAGTAACTTACAGAAAGGTGGGGCTAATTGAACCACCAGAGCCTGCTGAATTTCAGAAACCATTGCGTCCGGACCTGGGGCTTTATGTTTCGCCATACTGTTTATGGCACTGATCACCTCTTCTATTGTTATGTTTTCCCCTTCCGACGTGACTGTATACAACTGTAATTGATCACTGCGTATTTTTCAGTGGGAATCGCTTTCATTGTCTTCTATGTGGTCGGGTAATAGTTGTTGCAATAGTACCTCAGCTGTAGTGGTCCAGTTCTTTGTCAAGGTCCCATACTCATCCCTCACGGTAGTCAAAGTTGTGGGTGGTCTAATTTTACCTACAACTATTTTGTATGGTATTCCCCAGGGGTCTGATTTGCTTTAACATATGCCTCCCAACCTTATCGTCAGAAGCAGGTGTCCCTAAATTGTGGAGTATTGTATTACATCAAAAATTTTGTAATTAAATTGATGTGGAATAATTATCTACTAAACTTACGTTGTGAAGGTGTCTTAAAATGCGCCATCGCAGAAACTGACAACTACACACTCACATTACATTAAACAAAGGTCTTATGTGTACAAATTGAAAGTTTACATTGTATAAACAAAAGCAAAGATGATTCAGTATATCAAACATTAAAAAACAAAGATAATATATGAATAAGGATATATGTTATATGGAGGAAGGAAATATCATGGAGGAAGGAAATATATGGAGGAGAAATGACGTTAAATCTGTGACGCCGCCTCTAAAATCTCGGCTGATACTGCGCATGCGCGGTGGCGGCAGCGGCCATATTGCGAATCCACACAAATTCAAAGTTGACATTGTGTTTGATGCTGTGATTATTTCATTTTCTAATGTGTCTAACTAATTTATAATGCCATCTTGTGCCATCTAGGAATCTTGATGAAGAAAACGATGTTGTTACCCCAAATGCAGTTTGCGATTCAAATACGCGTGTGTGGATGTGTCTACATAGTTTGATTCCGTAGCGGCAATTTAGTGGAGATTGTGGTTAGGTCTAAATGCAGTCTGTACCAGAATGGTTTTGTTGTTGCATATATAAGGGGGAAAGAATTTATCTATTATTGTTAGTAATTTCATGAGAACCATGCTAGTGACAAAACGCGTGTAAACTACTTCCAGCTATTCCCAATTAAGCTTACGATATATGATAACAAGATAACTATTTTCATTCTGGTCTAGGCCGCATTTCAACCTAACCACAAGTGGTAGTAATAAAACTGAAATATCCATTCTGCATGTCCACCATGTGATTCATTGTGGCTCTGGCAGAATAAATTTTTGGTCCAGGCCACATATCAACCCAATCCCCTCAATTTAGAGACAGTATATCCAGTATATCCCGAAAACTAAGCAAGATATCGAAAATTTTTATTCTTTATTCTCGTCATGTTACAAAAGAATCGATCATCAAATTTGACTTTTGCGAAATTTTTCTTCTGTATTTCAACTCAAGACACCTCACTTTTGATACAGTATATCTCGAGAACCAGGCGAGGTATCGAAAATTTTTATTCTTTATTTTTTATATGTCTCGTCTTTTTAAATAAGAATCCATCATCAAATTTGACTTTGACCAATTGTTTCTTCTGAATTTCAACCAAAAAATCTCACATTTGAGACAGTATATGTCGGAAACTAGGCAGGATATATAAAAAAAAATTATTCTTCATTTTTAATTTGTCTCATTGGGTTACATAATAATCCATCACCAGATTGCGGCGTTACGTTTATCTTAGAGTCCCCTTGAGGTTTTAGTACATATACCCCGTGTCTGTATGGGTTCGGCCTAGCCCCCCACTCCTCCTCCACCCGGCTTCACTTCAATGCGTGGTGAAGGTCTCTTGCGTCGTCTCCATATATTTCCTTCCTCCATGATTCGAACAGGACAGCCTAGTAATCGTGACGTGTAGTCGAACGAAGTGCACAAACGCTGGTATGAGTCTTCTAGTCTGTTTGTACTTTTGTAAAAAATCTACAACCCCTCTCATATTTCCCACCCTCCCCCCCTTTCTCATCTTGCCTTTTCAAAAGTTGCAAGAACTTGTCTCTATCACTCAGAAATCTTTCTTGGTAAAAATCATTGTTATAAAAGTTTAGTATTCTTTCAGTATTTGCGGGTTGTACCAAACATGGAGGAAGGAATATATGGAGACGACGCAAGGAACGTTCACCACGCTCGGGAGTGAAGCTGGGTGTAAAGAGGTGGTGTGCGGAGGTCGCCATATTGGTCGACCGTAGGAACACGGGGAATGGGCACATAAACCTCAAGGGAATCTCACGACAACCATGGCACCGCAATTTGATGATGGATTATTAACTCGACAAGACAGACCAAAAATGAAGAATAATTTTTTTGATATCCTGCTTATTCCTCGAGATATACTGTCTCAAAAGTGAGGTGTTTTGGGTTAAAATTCAGAAGAAACATTTCCCCAAGGTCAAATTTGGTGTCAGATTCACCATGTAACACGATGAGAAAAATCGAAAATAAACAATAAAAATTTTAGAAATCTTGCTTAGTTCTCGAGATATACTTTCTGAAAAGTGAAGTGTTTTAGGTTTAAATTCAGAAGAAAATTATTCCCAAAGTCAAATTTGATAATAGATTCTTATGTAACACGACGAGAGAAATTGAAAGTCAACAGTAAACATTTTCGATATCCCGTTTAGTTCTCGAGATATGCTGTCTCCAAAAGTCAAACGCTTAAATGAGAGTAGTATACATTGTGATACACGATACACGGTATATCACTAATATGGTACTTATGAAATTATTAAAAATAATTTGTTTGTTCCTTATTGTACAGGATGCATTTCAACCTACCCACATTTCCATTAATATGGTCGATACAAAATCAAACTATGTAGACACATCTAAACACATGAAATGCATCGCGAACTAAATTTCGTGTAACAACAACGTTTGCTTCATAGCGTTTCATAATTCGTACAGCACAAATTATCACAATTAATTTAACCCGCTTAAATTAGACTTCCAATACTTGTTTACAATAAGGCTAGCCTTTTATGTGCAAGGTAGTAACGTATGCTGATTGTCTACACTACATCAACACATATTTGAGAACGATATTATTCAGAGTAATGAATAAATTTATAACGGTAAGCCCTAATGTTGCAGTTACCTATCAGACACTTCAAGAACAATAATTACAATGTGACTTAGTTATGAAACGTTATTCCAGGTTGTTTCCTATCTTGTCTATTTGTGCAACCGAATTCAACACAACTTGGCATTATAGAAAACTTTAGAAGTAGAAAATGAAATATTCTCAGCAGCAGACAGTGCAAACAGCCAAATGTTTTGGAGTTATTCCTAAGGCTGCCGCGCATGGGCAGTAGGAGACGAATTTTTATATGAGGTTACACAGATTTAGCGTTATTTCGTCTCCTCTACCTTCCTTTCTCCATGGTCCCAAAGCGAATCATTCTAACGATTTTAAGAAGTGGACGGAACCGTTGTGACATCGACTCATTAACGAAAATAGTACTTGGTCATAAATTTCAATATAAGTTTTAAGAAAAAAATCTCATTATTCTCATTAACCATCTGTAAAAAAATGTATAGATATGCTTACAAATATAAAACCACAATTTAAAGAATTGGATTTAACTTGTAATCTTTAGAAATAACTTGCTGATCAATAATCTGCAAAAAATGCAAATCATCGTTAGTTCCTTTTTATATTCCTATTTTCAGTTACTTAAACTGTCCAAGTCGTTTCGGCGAGTCTCGCAAGAAGTGTGCAAAATCTTTTATAGTTCCTGTGAATCTTCTTGCTGTTATAACTCTCTCAATTCCATCTTGTACAGCAAGATTGAGATTATGGACACTGCAGTGCACAAATAAAGCTCGAGGTTCTTCATTGCGTATTCGTGACTGAAATCCTGTTATTTTTCCAGAAACATTAAAAGCCTTATCGTAGCCTTTTGAGAGCGCCAACTTGTGCTTGGCGAAAATGTTAATGACCGGATCAAATAAGGTTTCTGCTTTGGTGTTAGCAATCCAATAAAATGTTCACTTGCAATGAAATATTCCGAAACGATTCTGAGGCAAGATGACCCTATTTCTTTCATGATTCCAGACAATAGTATAGTAGCCATCAAATCAAGAATTTCATCCTGACAGTCATTATGAAGCCATTTGTAACCATCTCTTTGCAGCCACGATTATAGATCAGTCACATCTTCAGCTCGAGCTTTTAAAAAAGCCTTATCGAACATGTGTTTTGAAAGAGCCGTTGATATCGATTGTACCACGTTGATATTATCAACGTTTCTTAATGCTTCAGCGTAGTTGGTATGAAGCATGGAGGAAGGTATATATGGAGACGAAATTACGCTAAATCCGAGAAACTTCATGAAAAAACTGCTCTCCTAATGCGCATGCGCGGTGGCCATAGGGATCCCCTCAAAACGTTTGCTGTTTGCACTGTGTCAGCTGCTGAGAACATATCATTTTCTAATATTCTAAAGTTTTCTATAATGCCAAGTTGTGTTGCATATGATTGCACAAACAGACAAGATAGGAAACAACCTGGAATAGCGTTTCATAAGTAAGTCACATTGTAATTATCGTTCTTGAAGTATCTGATAGGTAACTGCAACATTAGGACCTATCGCTATAAATTTATAATTGCTCTCAATAGGATCATATCGTTCTCAAATTTTTGGTGGTGTATTGTAGACAATTAGCATATGTTACTACTTTGCACCTGAAAAGCTAGCCTTATTGTAGACAAGTGTTGAAAATTTAATTTAAACATGTCATGTTTACATCGTGACACAGTGAATATGGTATTCTGCAGGCTTTACTCAAGTTTCAGTTTACACTGAAGTGTACTATGAAATTAATTGTGATAATTAGTGCTGTGCGAACTACCAGACGTGAATAAATAAACGTTGTTGCCCGAAATGTATTTCACGATGCATTCCATGTGTTTAGGTATGTCTACATAATTTGATTTTGTAGTGGCAATATTAAAGAAAATGTTGGTAGGTTGAAATGCGGTGTGTACCAGAAGAAAACAAACAATTTATTTGTTATTAGTTGTTAGCTTCTGACTTATGAATGCACTGATTTTGCTAGCAAAATTATATAGGCCACTAACAGCACAATATCTTCTACGTAAGGTCAGAAACTATGAGGTCTTTTGAAGTGATCATTTTTTTAAAAGTTCTAAACATTGACTTAGGCAATTTTTGAAATTTCAGATTTTGGTGACGTTTTTATTCTGGTTCAGGCCATGTTTCAACCTAACCAGAAGGATTAGTAAAAAAATAAAACACCCATTCAGCATGTGCAGCAAAATTATCTTCTGGTCCAGTCTGCATCATAACCGGCAGTTTTATCATTAACGTGGCGCCACAATCTGATGATGCGTTCTTATAGAACTCAACGAAACAAATTGAAAATAAATAATAAAATTTTTTGATATCTCGCTTGGTTTTCGAGATACAGCATGTAAAATATCAGTTTTAGGTATAGTTCCTAGTAATTTTGGTGACTTTTTTTGTTTTGTTTCAGGCCATATTTCAACCTAAGAACAATCACTAGGAAGAAAATAAAACACCTATATTGCATTTTCCAGTGTAGATACGGTGGTATGGGTGATTTTTTTTTCTGGTCCAGGCCAGATGTCACCCTAACCTCCTCACATTTGAGGTACAATATCTCGAGTAAGCGAAATATCAAAATAATTTATTCTTTATTTTTGATTTGTCTCGTTAAGTTGCGTACGAATTCGTCATCAAATTTGGATATGGCGATATTTTTCTTCTGGTCATTCTAACCACGTCAATTTTAAGGTACAATATCTCGAGAACTAAGCGAGATATCAAAAATTTTTGTTCTTTACTTTCAATTTGTCTCATCGAGTTACATAAGAACTAGTCATAAAACTGCGGCGTCGCAGTTATCGTTGAATCCCCTCATAACCTAACAACCTCACTTTTGAGACAGTATATCTCGCAATCTAAGCGAGATATCGAAAAATTTTATTATTCATTTTTTATCTGCCTCGTCGAGTTACATAATTATTCATCATCAAATTGCGGTGCCACGGTTGTCTTATGATTCCCTTGAGGTTTATGTGCCTATTCCCCGTGTTTCTACGGCCAAGCAATATGGCGGCCTCCCCACCCCACTTCTCTCTACCCGGATTCTCTCCTGTACGTGGTGAATGTCCCTTGCGTCGTCTCCATATGTTCCTTCCTCCATGGTATGAAGAGAACTAGTGCCGTGAGAGTTTACACACTAATTATGTTTTTTGTTGTATAACCAGTAGTGTGTCTCAAAATGAAACCAAGTACGATGAGGAGAAAAAATTAAATCTTCGGTAAAGTGTAAGTTATGTGAAAAAGAATTTCTGCCATTCTAACATTGCTTTATAAAGTGATTTGAAATGTATGCTTCCAGAAGAGGTTGAAGATTGAGAGAAACAAAATGCAGTTCTTAAGAAAATATTAATGTCAGTCTGTTTCAGTAGCTGAAGCAAATACGATTTCCATCAACAGAAGAGCCTCCAATGTTCAGTGAAGTAGCCGTAAAAAAGAAGGGATTTGAAATACGAAAAGGCTGCTAAGCTTTTGTTTTTAAAATTTAACATTCCATTTTTAACTTTCGAATTTTAGTTGCAGTAATTAGAAAACTATTATTATTATTATTAACTTTAAATTTAGCTACTGCCTGATTGATTTCATTATTAAACTAACATTCTTGACATTTTTATTAAATGGAAGTAACTAGGAAGTAAATTAAGTGCAGTAACACCAATTTACATTTTTATACGACATTGTCATATAACTTCTGCTTCTATTTCCGCTTCCATAATATAACTCGTTTTATCTCTAGAACATATTCATTCCCTATATACTTGTATATATAGTGAAGAAAAAAAAATAAGATTGTCAGCTGACTGGACGAGTCCATCTTTTAAAGTTCCAGTGGACCTACGTCTAAGAGTGATTAAATTTATCCCCCATGTGTTGCTGTCTTCTAGCATTATTTACACTTGATTCGTTTCTCCTTTACAGCATGACTACGAATTTGTCCTTATGAACCTTTTTGTCGATAATGCACAAGGATTTAGCCGAAACTTGTTCGAAATATACTAAGGCGGCTTTCTCGTATGACGGTTTTGGATGTACATTTTATGGTAGCATTTTTGCATTCAGGCAGAACGACTGTTTGCCGTCGATGGAGCACAGTGGTTCAGGATTGGAAAATAGTGGACATTCGAACTAACGTCATAATATCGATGTAAAAAAAATTGCATTAGATAGGATTTGTTATGCTGATCAAAACTTGTTATCCTCAATTTTTGATAAAGATGGGTCCTTCACCCTTGAAGAAATAAATAAATAAAAATTATAAGCAAATGTATGGGAGAAAAGTTATTTTATTTTTTGTCATGGCCCTGTATCAAAGTGTCAAGGTCAAACCTTATGCAATTGTAAGTACCTATCCTTCTTAATATTACGACATAAAACTTTCTTGTGTATCCTTGCCGCTTTAACTACACGGCGCAAGTGAATTTCAGCGATTATAATATAGTGGCCATTCGAACTAAAGTCATAATATCGATCCGACAAAAATTGCTTTTGATAGGATTTGTTGTGCTGATCAAAACTTGCTATCTTAAATTTTTGATAAAAATGAGTCCTTCAACTTTCTTTTAATATACTTGCATTTACTCACTTCTTTTCAAAATAAAAGACCTTTTGTTAATAAGTAGCAAGAAACAAAGATTTCTGAAATGTTCGAGAGAATCATACAAGAAAATTAACATAATGAATACTCATGAAAATTTTCTCCATAATTTTTTGATCAGTTCTGATCCGTACATATCGCACATTCGACCGAAATACACCAATTATAAAAAATTGGATATCTTCCCGCAAGCTAAAGAAGTAATATTGATGCCTGAAGAGATGAGAGGGGATTAGACAATTTTGAATTTCAAGAAAATCAATCCTAAAATGATCAATTATTGTACTTATTGTGTTGTATGTACATTATTTATTGTAACTAATCCTATTATATAAAACGCTAACGTGGCGTCTGCGTGCGTCGTCTATAGCTGCTTCTCCTATTGGCTAACGAACGGCCAATCATCAACCACCATATTACGTTCATACCACCATCTTGCTTTTCGTTTATTTACAGCTAGACGCTGAAATTCATATAAGGAGAAGAAGATTCAATATTTACGCTATTTTATCAGTTAGACGCAGAAATTCATGTAAGGAGAAGGTGATTCAATATTGACGCTATTTTATCTGTATCAGTTACCAAAACTAGGTTAAACCATAACCTAAGAATTTTTTGGCAGACCATAAGACACAATGAAGTTTATTAAAAACTAAGAGAAACGTACGTAATCGCGCAATGTATCAGTCAAATAAATAACAGTTATCCGTTTTCGAAATTATAAAAATGCATTTATTTAAATAAAATATAACCAAATATTCTGATAATCTAACCAGAATAAGGTACTCATATCACGAAAGATATAATTAAAAATGATTTCAATTTATAATTCGCAATTCAACAAAGATATTCTTGCAGCCAAATAGCGGCGAGCAGAGATAGAAAATTAATGCGAGGCAATCATACGTTACTAAGCTCTGTTGCTAAGTTACAGTTGGTACGTTCGTTTAAATTTACATGTTGCTTTTTGTTTATTTATGACAACTAGATGCAAAAATTAATGCAAGGAGAAGAGTATTCCATGTTTGCGTTATTTTATCTGTACCAGTTATAAGAACGAGGTTAAAACATAACCTAAGAATGTTTTTGACAAATGATAAACAATGAAGTTAATTAAAAACTCGAAAAAAGTTTACACCATATTTACAAATCATGAAATGTATCACCGAGGTAAATGACAGTTATCCGTTTTTGATATTATACTTTCCGTCATTAAAATAAAATGTATTTATTTAAATAAATCATAGTCAAATACTCCGATAATCTAACCACAGTATGGTACTCATATCACGATGATTTCATTAAAAATGGTCGATATTCGCTTTTCATGCAATCTTTTCCAGCATAAATTCAGACTACCACCATAGGTGCTGCCTGTCGTTATTCATATGAGGGTAATAAAAGCTATGATTTTCGAATGCAATGTTAATGTAGATTGGGCTAAGTTGACCAGAATCGCAACTGACACATTTTGTTACAGCATAATTCGCTCTGAAATGAGTTTTACAAAACATTTAAACTGTTTTCATAAGCGCCATGTTACTGGAAGTATTATTTATTACGGGGGAAAGAAGTTTCATATTTATCGTGCTGAATTGTGCCTGGACCAGGAATAAAACTGATATTACATTGACAGCAAAAGTTTTTGTGGGATTCCTAATTTGTTTTCAATTTTATTGGTTCTATACTTCCATCGTCAATAATTCAGTAGAAGTTACTACTGTATCGCTATGTGAACTGCAAATGAAATGTATAGAACATTACAAAATCCAGGCCATTAGCATTATGTAATAACAATTCCATATAATTAACCAACTAAAAAAAATGAACTGCCAGGATATTGCATTCAAACCGTCATTTTTGACGGGCTCGAAGCTAGTATCTATTAGTATAATAGACAAGATGTAGCGTTGTCGCACCTACGTCATGTCACGCGGTGACGTTGCGCTATGACGTGCTATGACGTTGCGCTATGACGTTGCGCTATGACGTCACGCTTTACGATATTATTTGTGGGAGTGCGCGTTATTTAATATCATTTCCAAGCAACAGTGAATAAATTAACTCACAGAACACTGAAATAAAAGTATGTATTGCGTTAAAATCGATATATCAATCATTAGATGCTTATATTTACGTAATATTCTTTTGATATATTGAAGTATTCCGTAAATTCTTTGTCCATAGATCTTGTAAGATAAAAGCTTTGTATTTCGAGCATCAGTGCTGCTAAATGTTTGGTTAGAGTATAACTAGCATGGATTAGAATTACAAGTTTCATTTGACGTTAACGCAGAGGGCATGAATAATTTAGTTTTTTTTTTTTTTTTCAAAATTTAAACTGTTTCCTATTACTGAAATTATTTGTGTTTAAATTGGCATATTAATTATCAGTTTTTTTACTGAAACATTACATGGTTCAAATGAAAGAAGTTGCAAAATGTTCGCGATATATACGGCCTAAACCACAATGAAATATTACATGGCATAGCTTAAGTTGTTATAGCATCCTTCGTTCTTGCTGGAGTCATTATTTCAGCAGATGTAAGCTTTCTTAGCCGTTAAAATATCGATCTTCATCATAGGTAGCTATTAAGAAAGAAATGTGTCAGAACCTGTGAAGATTTGGGATCAAGTTTATATCGCGATGCATGGAATGTATTAAATTGCGTGTGATTGAAGCTATGCTTTTTTTTCAGAAATTTTAGCGGATATTATGGTTAAGCTGAAATGCAACCTGGACCAAGATGACAACTGAAGCTTTTTGCTACAGCACAATGAACGATAAATTACAATGAGCTTTATTTTGTAACAATTCTGATTAGTTAAGCAACTGCAGAGAAATATCCACGTTATTTAATAACATTTCTAGGCATCCACGAATAAATTAACTGACTGAAATACTTATTAGTTGCTTAGATTTATTTAATATTAGTTTATGTAGAAGTATTCGTTGATATCACATATATGTAAGTTAATTTTCGCAATGTTAGCGGCAGTTTTGATAGATTGTTATTAGAATTGGCACTTGAAGTTACAGCAGAGGGCATGCGTTTTTGTTTTTTTTTTAGTATTTTTTTTTTTTTTTTCCTGTTACTTAATTCATTACTTCGTTCTAACGAAAGTGTTGCTAACATTTTTCGGTTGCGGAGCGTCTTACGTTTCAGAATTTTTAATTTAATTCATGGCGACGTTTCGGAAAAAAGGAAGGTGCAAATGTGAAGAAGATGCCATTATAACGAAGCAATTGATACAAATTTCAACAGGGCAGTACCAGTTTCCGGCCGGTGGAAAATATCACTTTCCACTCATTAAAACTAATATTACGTTGGAATGACGTAAGCTGTTAAGATTTATTTTTAATTTACTTTGGTTTTACTTACGTCTTATTTCAGCCGCATGTAACTGTGTCAGCTATTCAAATGTGTTAGTATAATTCTGAATAACGAATATAAAAAATTAAGATTGAAGAACCCTTATAGATTTTTTATTTGGTTTATTTCGCGATGCAATGTGACCATTGAAATGTGATAAGTATATGTATTAATATGCGTGTAAAGTAAGTATTGTTTCTCTGGCGGCATGTTTAGCACATGGGGAAGGAAATATTTCCTCCATGGTTTAGCGTAGTACTGTACGTGGTTGTGGGATTCTACGATAACCGTGAAGCCGCAATTTGTTGATGGATTCTTATGTAACTCGACGAAAAAAACTGAAAGTAGAGAAGAAAATGTTTTGATATCTTACTTAATTCTCGAGTTATTGTATCTCAAAAATGACGTGGTTAGGTTGAAATGCGGCCTGGAACAGAAGAAAAATTACGACATTGTCAAATTTGATGATGATATCGTATATAACTCGAAGAGACAAATCGAAAACAAATAATACATTTTCTTTCCATATCTCGCTTAGTTCTCGAGATACTGTATCTCAAAATTTAGGTGGTTTGGGTGAAATCTGGCCTGGACCAAATAAAACAAATTACCAAAACCGCTATATCTACACGGTGGATATGCACTATATGTGTTTTATTTTCTTCCTGGTGGTTGTTGTTAGGTTGAAATACGTCCTGGACCAGAGGAAACTTCACCAAAATCACAGTTATAATTGATTTTCAACATGCTATATCTCGAAAACCAAGAAAAATATCAAAAAATTGTATTCTTTATTTTCGATTTATTTCGTCGAGTTCTACAAGAATTCATCATCAGATTGTGGCACCACGGTAATGATTGAACTGCCTGTTGTTAGATTGAAATGCAACCTGGACCAGGATAGCAACAGAAACATTTTGTTATTGCGCAAGGCAACAGGAATTATATTATGATTTATTTTTGTGTTTATTTAAGCGATTGCTAAGAAATGATTTGCCAGAATACTGAAGTTGTTATGATTTAATTTAGTATCCTTCGTTTTCACTGTGGTCATTATTTCAACTGTAGGCTATGTAATTTATGTCATCCGTTAACACATCGATCTTCATCGCATTATTAGCGACCTGCATCAAGTTGACAACTGAAACGTTTTGCTACATCACAACGGATGAGAGATTACAGCACATTGAGCTTTATTTCAAAACAATTCTGTTTAGGTAAGCAACTAAAAAGAAATTAATTGCCAGAATACTCCAAACCCGTCAATTTTGACGGGCTTTGTGGCTAGTATTAAATAATTAAGTTGAACAAATTTCAATTAAGATTTATATTTTGCACTTAACTAATCACACTGTACTATCACTGTGTAGATCAGCGGTCGGCATCCTTTTAGCAGGCAAGGGCCACAAGGTGGCAAAAGAAGGCGGAGCCGCACATACACTGTAAAAATGCGAAAACTCAGTTTTCAAATTTTATTAATACAAATGAGTATACAAATGAAGAAAAGTTACAAAATTGATCTTACATACTAAATTCAGTGTGACGTTTGAGGTTGCATTTGACTGGCTTTCATGTTAGAAGTTGAAGTACATAATATCTCTCTCAAATGCTCATACGTGAGACGAGAAGCGTATTTATTTTTTCGATAATTGACGATTGAAAAACTTTGCTAGCATAAATGCTTCCGAAAATTGAAATAAACTGCTCAGCAAACTTTTTCAATTTGACAAAATCAGACGGCAAGCTACCATAAAATTTGACCAAATCATTCATCTCGTAAAAGGTTTTTTTTAGACTCTCATTGGATTGAAGTTCAATCAAATTCATTTGTAATTTACTGGGTACATCCTCAACATCGCATGAAAAAGGGTTAGCAAAAGTCTTCAGTTTGTTCGAAACCTTCTCGAAATCACCAAATCCGTTACTGAATTTACCTTGTAACTCCATTAAAATGTCTTTCATTTTCTCACTATCCGAATTAAAATCAATGCCAGCTTCCTCGACAGCCTTTAGACAATTCGGGAAGTGATCCATTTATTTTTTTATCAATGAAGAGCCGGTTTTTAGTTTGGAACGCCTATAAGTCTATATGCATATCAGATATTAGTTTGTTTTTCCCTTGAAGCTTGACATTCAGCGTATTTGATTCATGAGTTAAATCTGTCAAAAATCCAAGATCTATTATTCATTGAGGGTCTGTTAGCTCTGGAACAGATTTACTTTTCTGATTCATAACAGTGTTGATTTCTTTTCTGAGATCGAAAAATCTTTCAGTACTGTCCCTCTACTTAACCAGTTTACTTCTGAATAATAATGGACATATTGATGATCTGCTTCCATTTCGGATAGAAACTCTCGGAATTTACGATGTGTCAACCCATTATTTCTGATATAGTTTACAATGGATATCACGATGTCCATTACTTTTCTCTATGAAACGACTTTGCAACATAACGCTTCTTGGTGGATAATGCAATGAAAAAAAAACGGGATTTCACGTCCTATCTCTGTCAATTTTGTTTTACTTCTACCTACCAGGCCCTTGTTTTGCCCACTCATGTTTCTACCACCGTCAATTGTTAGACTTACCAATTTATCCCACACTAATTGCATTGACGTCATTGGCTGTTCTAAGTGACAAAACAAATCTTCCCCTGTAGTCGTTCCCTTCAAATTACATAACTATAAAAGTTCCTCACACGCGTTGAAGTACTTATCAATTCCACGAACAAATATTAGAAGCGGGGCAGTATCTGACACATCATTACTTTCATCGGTAGCTAACCATTCAAATTGTTGTGCCTTTTCTCTCAAGTTTTTCGCATAAATTAGCGCCCAAATCTTCAGTGCACCGGGTACAAGTTCTGACAGATAAGTTTATATTTTCAAATTTCTTTTTTTCTCTGGGCATACCACTTCAGCCATAGCTAAGTCATATTGTTTTATTAATTCGCTGTCAGTAAACGGTCGCCCAGACTTGTCAAGTATTTCCACCACCCTTAAACTCGCACGTATATTTGACTAGTTACTTTGAATTTGCACCTTAAAAACACTTTACTGGTTCTTGAATGAAGATTTGAGTGAGTTGATTTTGTTTTTCCGGGAATCACCAACTAGGCACGCAAATTTTGCTTTATGCTCGGTATCATGGTGACGTTTGACGTTATATTATTTTTGAATAGCAAAGTTTTTTTGGTATATTAAGCATAGCGGCTTTCCATTGCAATTAGAAAAGTATAAATTTGTCCATGCATCGTTAAACACTATTTTCTTGAATTAATTTCCTCTTTTTTGTAGCCATCAGTAATACTTATAACCAACAATGCCAAATACACGCTAAAAGAATAAAAGCCATGTGGAAAACATGTCACTTAATTTCGCTATGTAATTGTATGAACTATCAATATCTCACACTTACCGAACTGTAAACAAAATAGTAGGTACTCGTAGATCACAGAACAATAACTAAATCATAGGTACATGGCCGCGGTGGCGGCGTGCACACATGAAATTACTTGTTTCACTCAATGACACAGCCAGTGCGCACGGATGGCGGGCGAGCGAGAGAAGATTATAGTCAACGCTGCAGTACCGGATTAACCACGTAGGAGGAGGTAGCAAATGCTACGGGCCTCGCGCCTTCTGGGGGTCCTCGCGTCTCCTAGGGGGCCCCCGTGCCTCATTGGGCCTCTTCTTCATATTTGCTACGGGCCCCTCGCTGTCTTAATCCGGCCCTGCAACGCTGATCTATTGTTTCAATCATAGGAAAGAGTGGGGGATTCGTTCCCGCTCGCACTTGTCCTGCTCTGTTCGAGTAGTTCATTCGCTGCGCTGTTAGATCGCGTTCACTCTCTTATACATTTATATTTTATTATTTTATAATATGGGCTTTCGATATGATTTTTATAAGACGGACAAATAGAGAGGTCACGGGAAATTCATTACGTGATTTTGATTATTTTACGAATTTCTGTTAATTCCTATTTGTTTTTATTTATTTTTATAAGTTGTTTATAATGAATTTTCGTCATTTCCAAAATATTTATTTGTAATCCTTTCATTTATTGCTAATATATTGAAAAGTTTATTATTAACAATTTCATTTTTTCTAAATTTTTTCTTTATTTGTTAAAATTAATCTTGTTATTTCATTTACGCATAGTATGTTTAAAAATATAAATATTTTAGTTAGAAAATAAGAAAAAGGTAAAAAATTGTGGTATTATCGTATATTATTAGGAATTAAATTCACTTTCAATTTATTTATGTCGAAAAACTCTCCAATAAATCCAATATATATATAATTTTATTTAGGCCCAGTAGTCAAAGCGGCAAGTATATGCAAGAAAGTTTTATGTCGTAATATTAAGAAGGATAGGTACTTACAATTGCATTAGGTTTGACTTTGACACTTTGATATAGGGCTATGACAAAAAAATAAAATTGATTTTCAACCATACATCATTTTCTTCTTATTATTATTATTATTTTTTGAAAAAACAGTGAATGACTCATTTCATCAAAAATTGAAGAAAACAAGTTTTCATCAGCACAACACATGCTATAAAAAAAAACAATTTTTTTGGGTCGATATAATGACTTTAGTTCGAATGTCCACTATATTATAATCACTGAAATTCACTTACGCCATGTAGTCAAAGCGGCAAGGATACGAAAGAAAATTTATGTCGAAATACTAAGAAGGATTGGTATTTGCAATTACATAAGTTCGAATGTATACTATTTTCCAATCCTGAACCACTATGTGGAGCTCAGAAAGCGATAGCTTGGTTGGTTATCTCTGTTGATACATGAAAGGAATTTTGCGCTTCTCTCATGGCGTTGTCGTGGGTACATAGCTCATTTTACACTCTTTTAGAATAATGAAACTAATATGCTTAGCTGGTCTGGTCTCTCATTCTTTCTTTCTCTTATTTCTTTCCTTTATGCACCCTCAGTCACTTTCAAATTCCGGGTGGGTAAAATAGCCACCCAGAATTTCCCGGGTGGTTACTGCTACCCACCACACCCACATTATCCGCCGTCCCTGATTGCTACAACCCGGAGACTCCACCTCTCACTCTATAATCGTTTGTATGCTAATGAATGTTATGCTAAATCACACAATTACAAATTCTTAAAAATATTAGGGTTTTTTTTCTCGTTGCCAATGGATCTTTACAAATATTCCTTCATCATTAGAAGGACCGTTTTACTCATGTGAATTGTTATATATGAGTTTTGTAATATTTCGTGTTTATGGAATTTGTCAAAGGCTTCTTTACCTTCCAACTAGGGATGCTCGATATAAATCGATATATCGAAAACATCGATGTTTACTATTCCATGCATCGAATCAATCCGATGCATCATTTACTTTCGATGTTTAACGATGCATCGATGTTTTTCATTCGATATATCGAAGGAATACATGCGTTTCTTCGACGCGATAGAATCGGTTTTACAGCAAAACAAAAACAGAAAATTGTATTACTATACGTTATTTTTGTCACCTAAAATATCAAATTACATTTTTTTACTTAAATGAAAAAAATACATATGCAACACGATTAGTTTTAAGGCAAAACAAAAACTCGCTATACGTTATTTTTGTCACCTACAAAATCAGATTAAATTTTTTCTTTTAACTTGCATAAAACAAGAAAAAACTACGCGACATGGTTGGTTTTAAAGCAAAAAAAAAACAGGATCTTGTATCGCTATACGATATTTTGTCACCTACAAAATCTCATTATTTTTTTTAACTTGGAAAAAACTACGTTATATGATTGGTTTTAAAGCAAAACAAGAAACAGGAAATTGTATTACTATATTTTATTTTGTCACCTCAAAATCACATCACATTTTTCTTTTAATTTAATTTTGATAAAACAACAAAAAAATTACAGCTGACATGATATATCCCGACAGTGTAGGGTGGAGTTACACCTTAGGGCAAGACTAAAAGTACCTAGTAGGCTTCAAAAATTTGCTTAAAGTTACTGCTCCTTATTATAAAATACCCAGCAGAGCAACTGTGATACGGTGGCTTGATGACAAGTATGACGTCTTCGCAACGTTAATAAAATCAAAACTCTCAAATGTTGAACACCTCACATTAACAAGTGATATATAGTCAGACATGCAGATGCGCAACTTTTTGGGTGTCATAGCGCATTTTGGTCTAGACACAGTGTTCGAATCAATGACATTAGGAGTTTATCAACTCAATGAAAGTAATTCATCGGAATATATAGCAGACATGCTCCATAAGACCTGCAATGATTGGGGATTTGATACGGACAAAGTCTCTGCGGTCGTTACTGATAACGACCCGAATATGGTAAAAGCCATGGAATTAGGATTTGGAAAGAAGAAGCACATCCCTTGTTTCACTCACACACTTAATTTAGTTGCTCAAAATATTCTCAAAATACCTTTAGAAAATATATTGTCAAAAAAAAGACCATTATTACTGTCTTTAAACACAGTTGTTTGGCAAGCGATTTGAGAAAGTCAGTAAGTGCTGAAATAAAGTTATTACAAGGCCTGCCAACACGCTGGAATAACACATATTATATGATTCAAAGATTTTTGGAGCTAATACATGTTGTAAGTGATATATTGATTTGCCATAAAACAGCACCTCCAATGCTGACTGGTTTGGAATTAAATATTGCGTCATTTCATCTTAACATACTACGCCCACTTGAAGCAGCAACTAAAGAAATATCTGGGGATAAATATTGCACCAGTAGTAAAGTGATACCTTTAGTTCACTGCATGCTTTCAAAACTCAAATCAGTTGAGGCTGATAAACCTTTAGTGATGGAAGTACATAAGCTCGTCCTAAAAGAAATCAACAAACGAATGGGTGCTATGGAACAAGTTTCGTCTTTAGCTATCGCGACCTTAAACACAAAAAACTACATTTTGAAGACCCGATGGCTTCAAATGTTATTCAAAAAATCAAAGATATGATAAAGAGGGAGCTGGAAGAAATGCGAACAGAATCTGATCCAGATAGTTCAGACAAACATCGGAAGATTTCAGTCTTTGGACCGATCATCACAAACTAGTTCAAAGAAACTGGAAATCAAACAAGACCGAGGTAAGTGTTTCTACGAGCTGTCTGTCTACTTGAGAACTCCGGTTGGCCGGCTTAGTGACAATCTGTTAGAAGTATGGTCCGATTATAAACAACAGGTCCAAAAATTGTACAAAATAGCTCATAAATATTTAACTTTGGTAGCCAGCTCAGTGCCATCAGAAAGACTTTTTTCGAAAGCTGCACAATTTTTATATTAACAGCGAAACAGATTTCAAGGAAAACGGGTTAATAAAATTTTATTTATGCAAAGTTTAGAGAGAAAATATTGGGATTTATAAATTCCAATTAGATTAGAATCCCAACACTGCCTCTCTTTCAGCGTTCCTCGTTTTACTTTTATTCTATCTTTCTATTCGAATTTCTAATTTATAAATCCCAGTAATTTCAAATTGCCTTTGTAAAAGACTAATTAAAAATATAATTCAAATAAATACTTCATTTTGCTAGTTTCCTAATCTTTGTCTCATTTTAAGCTTTCCTAACCTTTATTAACCGATATATATATATATATAAATATATATATATCGATGTTTTTATTCGATGCATCGTGAAACATCGATGCAATGTTTCGATGCATCACATCGAAAAAAACATCGATATATTTTCTGGATGAACATCCCTACTTCCAACCATGGAGGAAGGAATTATATGGAGGAGAAGTGACGTTAAATCGGTGAAGCAAGCACTAAACTCTCCCGCATGGTGGCAGCACCGGCAGCAACCATATGGCGCTTCCCAACAATTAAGGTGTTCACATTGTGGTAGATGCAGTGATTATTTCATTTAGTATTGTGTATAAGTGTTTAAAAATGCCAGCTTGTGTTGCGTACGGTTGCACAAATAGGCCAGACAGGAAAGAACCTGGAATATCATTTCATAAGTAAGTTGAATTGTAATTATCGTTGTTGAAGTGAACGGTAGACACCGCAAACTTTGCAGCACGTCTATAAATATTTAGTCATAGCTCTCAATGGGATGACTTTGTTCTCAAATTTTTCTTGGTGTAGTGTAGAAAATCAGCAAACTTGCTATTTTGCACATAATAGACTAGCATTATTTTTTAACGAGTGTTTAAAATGAGATTTAAAGGGGCGTGTTTTACTTCGCGATTCAGTGAATTTACTATTACGATTTCTTTCGTCACGTTGCTGATTATACTGACAATGGATGATGAAATTAGCTGTTATTAATTTTTTAAATAGCTTTTCAGGCCATTGACTTAGGTTATTTTTAAAGCTTCATATAAGACTTGTTTCTGTTTGTAAATACGTCTATACCTATTTTTACCGATTTTGAAATCTTTCTCATCTATTTATGTCGAAACAGGTTCATGCAGAAATAAAAATGGGCTTCATAAATAAAGAAGTTATTGGCCTTTGAACAAAATCAATTTGGGGAATGTGTTTCTAATTTAGTCTCTTTTTTTTGTACAACATTCTTCCCCCCCCCCCCCCGTATCTAAATCTAACTGAGAGATAATTTTTTACAATTGTCCTAATAAGTAGGGCTGTGAAATTAGACAACACATCTTGATCAAGAGAATGTTCATTAAGGTGACTGAATAAACATTTTATTTCTGGTACCAGCCTACAAAATGTCTGGGTTGCTCATCCCTAGAGTGGGTCCTCTTACTTTTTTTCTGGTCTAGGACACATTTCAGACTAACCACAAGTGGTAGTAATAAAACTGAAATATCCATTCTGCATGTCAATCATGTAATCATTGTGGCTTTGACAGAATTAATTTTTGGTCCAGCCTGCATCCAAACCTAAACCCCTCAATTTGGATGTTGTATATCCCCCAAACTAAGCAAGATATCGAAAACATTTATTCCTTATCATCGAGTTTTTTCGTCGTGTTACATAAGAATCCATCATTAAATTTGACTTTTGCGAAATTTTTCTTCTGCATTTCAACTCAAGACACCTCACTTTTGAGACAGTATATCTCGAAAACTAGGTGAAATAGCGAAAAATTTTACTCTTTATTTTTTATTTGTCTCGTCTTTTTAAATAAAAATTCATCATAAAATTTGACTTTGAATAATTTTTTCTTCTGAATTTCAACCAAAACCATTTCACATTTGAGACAGAATATCTCGAAAACTAAGCAGGATATCAAAAAAATTTATTCTTAATTTTTTATTTGTCTCATCGAGTTACATAATAATCCATCACCAGATTGCGGCGTCACGTTTATCCTAGAGTCCGCTTGAGGTGTTTGTACATATTCCCCGTGTTTGTTGGGAAGCGGTCAAGCCCCCACCACTCCTGCCATGCCCCCCCACTCCTCCGCCGGCCTGCTTCACTCCCATGCGTGGTAAAGGTCTCTTGCGTCGTCTCCATATTATTCCTTCCTCCATGCTTCCAACCCTATGCTTCAAAGACAATATATCCCATGTATTTTTATAACAGCGATAGTCAGTGATGCCAACGGCAAAAACTAAAAAAAAAAAACATGAAATGAATGGTCTGTATTTTTAGCTATCTTCAGTCAAAAGATGAGTATATGAGCTAACAGAATATTTAAAATAATTTATGGGGATGAGTGGTTGCTGAGAAAAAACAAGTTGTGGTGTTGGATGATGTCTCTGTTGAAGCAGACGTATTTAACTTTCGTTGCTTATTTTCGTTGTTTTTGTTATTGTTATATATTCAGCTAACCGTAGTGGACGGTTTTATAAGGTTATTTGGTGTTATTAGCTGGACCCGTTTGGTCACTTCAGTACAATGGCAGATAATATTAAGATACGTGAACTATCAATACTAACCTTCCATGTAGTGGCTGCAGGCCAGTTTTCATTCTGCGTTTTTTACGACTGGTATTTCGTTAAAATACCTATTGAAGTTAGTCGAATGGGATCCGGCTTCGGAGGAAAATTCCAGTTTCTAACGTTTTGGAATGCGGTTAGTTCAACCTAGCGAGTTGTCTAAAGTCACAGTTTTCTATTACTCTTTGAACTGCGTCCTTTTTTCCAGATACTACAGTCTACGTACTTCATAGTGTGTGTTATCAATGATTGTATTGGAGCGAATGAAATTCATCCAGTACGACCACCTCGTGTTCGCAAAATAAAGGATTATATCCAGTGTGTTCTGGCGTTTCCCATGTCTGTTGTAAGTTTTCTATATGTAAAGCAATAGTATCAAAAGTGTACACACACACACACAGTATAACTATGTCCTTTGTTTTTTCAGTTTGTTAGTGTTACATTTTGGGGATTATACGCTGTTGATAGAGAATTGGTATTGCCAAGAGCCATAGATCCATACTTTCCTTGGTGGCTAAACCATATGATGCACACCAATATTGTGGTATTTTCACTCTTGGAAATGATGACAAGTTTTCGCAGGTACCCGAAGCGTTCTGCTGGAATACAAGGTCTCATATACTTCATGGGTGCTTATCTAATTTGGTGAGCCTTAGATATTTTGGTGCAGTTGATTTTATTGTAAGCTATTAGGACTAATTGCTACTCACTACCTCTTAAAGAGGAAGTTTAAAAAATTGTAGTTTCTATGATTTGAGTGTTTTACTCCTGTTATAAACTGTGTTTCAGGACCCACATAGTGTATATGAACACAGGAGAATGGGTTTATCCAATTCTAAACAAACTGAATTGGGTCCTACGTGCAATGTTTTTTGGAGGGCTTCTGAGTATTGGGAGCATTTGGTATGTCTTGGGCGAATTCATTAATAATAGGATATGGGGTAAGTATAATAAAAATAGGACCATTATTTTTATAATAGCTGATTATAATTAACATTATTCTACCAAGAACACCAAACCATTAATAGTTTACAAAGAAAAATGTCTGAAAACTGTACAGCTATTCCAGCACACAACTAGGCTGGACCAGGTAGTTAAAGTTTTGTAACTCCATATAGCTATCAATTTCCTGGTGGAAACATTGCAAACATGTTATTTTTAGTATCTATGCTAACTGTATCGCAGAACTATAAAAGCTCAAGAACTAAAACTTGTGTTGTCCAAGACAGCTTTGGAGGCACAAGGCCACAAGAAAAAGTTTTGTAATGAAATTTAATTAAATTGCAATGGAGCACACACTCCAGTGGCAATCTCCATAACACCCATCTTCCCCATTCCCTGTGCCCACCTACATTTGCCCTCTACAAATTTCAACTTTAAATTCTTTCAACATTTTGGTAAATTATTCATGACTTCCATTGCTAACTTATTCCAATCCCTGACAACCTTACCTAAAAAAGAGAATCTTCCAACAACCTTGTGCCTGAAATAGTGTCAGCTTGTGGTCATGATCATCTTTTCCCTTCCATCCACAACTTTTCATACCTGCACCAATATCTTTCCATGCCTCGTTGCCAGTATACGTCTTGTACACTCCCATGACCCTCTTCACCATCCTCCTGTCTTGCAATGAACCCAGCTCTTTTATCATATCTGTTACTGATTACATTCTGCGATAATTTTCAGAAACAAACCTAGCAGCCCTTTTTTGCACCCTCTCCAACTCCTTTATTTGATAATCAAAATGTGAGTCCCATACTACACTACCATATTCAAGCAATGGTCTGCCCAAAGTTTTGTTACCCAATTCCTTTATTTCTCTTGTACATCCCCTCATCACTCTCTCCAACAAGTGCAGAATTTTAAAACCTTTTCCTACTACCTGCCCAATGTGTCCTGCCCAGTTAAGCTTATTATCAAATGTAAAGCCAAGAGATTTAGGCCTACTTTTCAAGTCTTCAGGAAGCAATCCTTTCCACACTTTATAATCATAATCAACCTTTTGTTTTATATTTGTGAACTAATAAGCTCGACTCTTCTTTGCATTATCTTCATCCCATGTTTACCAACCCAACTAGATATCCTGTTCAGATCACCCTGCAACTGTTTACAATCCTGTACCATTTTGATCCTTTTATATAACATTATATCATCAGCAGACAATCTAATTTCTGATAGTAAACAATTGACTCAATTAGGCCTATTCATTAGAATAATGAACAGCAATGGTCACAATACGCTACCCTGTGGCACTCCCATTTTACTTCCACTTCTTTTGATACTGCATTTCCTACCTTTCTACCTTTTAAAAATTCTTCTACCCAGCAAATCACTTTCTTGTCCACTCCAAAAGTTTTTACCTTATTTACTACCATTTTATGGCTTACTCTGTCAAAAGCCTTTGACAGATCTAGTGCCACACTATCAATTAGGCCTCCCTTGTCCATTTCATCTGAAATATCTTGTATATATCCCACCAACTGAGATTCGCATGACTATCCTTGCCTAAAGCCATGTTGCCTACTTGAAAACCACTTACGTTCCTCACATACATTTATGATGTAGTTACATATCAACCTTTCCATTAATTTCCCTAACGTTGATGTCAAACTGATTGGTCTATAAATTTCAAGTTTATTTCTCACCCCTCTTTTATGTACCTGCACTACTATTACACTTTTCCAGTCCTCTGGTAAGCAGGAAGTATCCAGACTCAAAGCTCAAAGAAATGCAGATTTTGCTTCAGCTGATATGCATGCAGGTATCACTGTCCACAGTCCTATTTTTCTTATTCAAAACCATTCCAACAAATGCCAAAGAATTAAACAAGAACAAAGCATACACCGAGCGTGGTGGTGTAACGGCTAGCGTTCTGGCCTCGCATTCGGGAGGACGGTGGTTCGAATCCCCATCCGGGCATCCAGATTTGGGTTTTCCGTGGTTTCCCAAATCACTTCAGGCAAATGCCGGGATGCTTCCTTCAAAAGGCCATGGCCAAATTCCTCCCCATTCCTTGCCCCCCATCCTTTCCCGTCTCTAAAGACCTCGCTGTTAGAGAGACGTTAAGCAGATAAAACAAAGCATACATCCCAAAATTAACTATGGAACACTTACAAATTCCTTGACAAAAGAAAAAAGGGAACCTGTTCTAATACAAGATACTCATAAAGCAGCATTATTTCATCCAGATACTGACACAATACTTCATAGACCACACCTCTGGTTCAAAGCAGACTAGGTAAAAATTTAAAAAAAAATCTCCATGGGTTACTGCAGGTCTGATAACCTCTATAAGAATTAGAGACAAATTGCATCAAACACTGATATAGAGAAAGTCCACTAACCATTCCACAGCAGACTTAGAAAGCCTTACAAAGAGATATAAATTATATAGAAATTGGATAAACAAGCTTATCAGAATCACAAAAGAAGAATATTACACCAAAACAATTATGACAAATTCTAGCAATACAAAAACTTTATGGTAAACATCAATGAAATAACAGGCAGACAGAAAAATAAGAAGTTACCTATTGAAACAATTTACATCTGAACCCATCACAATAGCAAACAAATTTATGGAATACTTCATTAATATAGGTCTAGAACTTGCTGGAAAAATTAAAACTGCAACTGATGGAGCCACAAAAAGAGTCAAATACAATAATATCCCAAAATCCCAAACACAGTCTGCCATCTTCCCTCCCATATCAGAAGTGGAAATAGCAAACCACATAATCACACTGAAGAATGACTAAGTGGTTATGATAATGTAAGTAGTAAAACTGTGAAGACTGAATAAATTTATACTGCTGCCGCTAAAACATATATTTAACCTATCTTTAACAGAAGGACAGTTTCCAGATCCGTTTAAAATAGCTAGCATTATACCAGTGTATAAGCAAGGTGATAGAAAAAAAGTATGCCTCTATAGGCCAATTTCCCTCACTACACATCTTTCAAAATTGCTAGAAAAATGTATTAAAAGTAGACTAATGAACTACTTGGAAGAATTAAGTATACTCTCAGAAAATCAGTTTGGTTTCAGACCAAATATAAGTACTCAGGACACTATATACTCATTGAAAAATCACTTATTCAAGATGATTGATAGTTCCAAAAGGACAATATGAGTATTTCTAGATTTAGAAAAAGCATTTGACACTGTCGATCATACTATACTACTCACAAAACTCGTGAAGATTGGTATATGAGGAACTGCTCTGAAATTATTTAATAGTTTTCTGTGTAACAGAACACAAATGGTACGAATTGGAGACACCGTAAGTAAAGTTGCAGAAGTCAAAGTAGGTGTTCCACAAGGAACAGTACTAGGACCAGTTCTGTACCTTGTTTATATAAATGACCTCTGAGAACCAAATCTTAGTACAAAAAACACTTCTTACACTTATGACACAGTTGTGACTGTTAAGGGGAACACTTGGGAAGACAGCTTCAATGAAGCTCAGGTAGCCCTAAACACTGTTCAGCAATGGTTAAACCAAAACCTTCTAACTATAAATGAAAACAAGACTAAATACGTTTGCTTTATACACAATGTAACAACACAACCACTGGACCATCAAACTCAGATACTCCACAAACCCACATGCTATAGTCATACAAAATGTAACAGTGTCAAAATACAGAAAGCAAAAAACATTATGTATATAGGCATAGAAAAAGGCTGTAATTTGCGTTGGAATCTTCATGCATCAAACTTAGTTGCTAAACTACAAAAGCTTATTTATGTATTTTATAGGATATGAAACATTCTCTCAATCAAAGCATTAAGAACTGTTTACTTTTCCTTAGTCCAAACATACCTACAATATGGTATAAACAGCTGGGGAGGGATACTTGATACACACTTGGCTCAGGTCAACAGATGCCAAAATTGCATTGTGAAAGTGATGTATAAAAAGTCTTCAACCTGTAAGCTGTATAAACAAAGCATGTTGCTCAACGTCCATCAGCTATTTGTTCAAACAGCGGTCATATACAAACATGCCAATATAAAAGTCTTCAACGCTAGTGACCTATACTTAAACACTAGAAGGCAAAAAAGAAATGGAGCACATATCCCTCGCCGAAACACACTACTAGGACAAAGACATCCAGCTGCCTTGGTCCAAGAAGTTATAATAAATTACCTGAAGATGTTACCAATAAACCAAAGCATACCATGAAGATATATATATCCACATAGCTTTTAGATAACTATGACTTATTAAATGAATTAATAAACTTCCATCACTTGGTTTAAACAATATGTAGGTCTTAAATATTACCTTACTTCTAATAATTTTTAAAATCTCTAAGTACATGGAACTAATCTTTATAATAATTGTATCTCTTGTGTCTCTATATTCCTAATATACTATATTGATTATTGTTTATACAGAAACATGTATAGATTGTCCAATAGATCTTAAGTCACTGTAAATATCCATAATGTAGGACTTGAAGCCCAAACACAAGTTTCACCTTATGTGGGATTCACAATATAGCCTTATAATACTCAGTACCACATTAATTAAACAAAGGAAACAGCTTTAGGCAGTATAAATCACAAGGAAAGTGAAAATGACTCGTCACTCACCAAAGTTGAAGGCAGTGATGGGAGAAGCACATATATCACAATCACAAAAAATACACAATATTTCGGTCTTGAGTCATGTAGAATACTTCGGCGTGATGTAGAATACTTCGGCGTGTGCACACCTCCTGAACCACGTGAGTCATTCTCTTTAACATGAAGAAGGTTGAAGGCCGAAATGTTGTGTATTTTTTGTGTTCGTGATATATGTGCTTCTCCTGTCACTGCCTTCAACTTTGGTGAGTGATGAGTCATTTTCCCTTTCCTTGCGATTTACATCAATACCACATTAACATTGTATAATTGTTCTTTGTAAATAAAAAATAAATAAATAAAAAAACTGAAATAATATTTCAAGATAAGGTATAATGTCACATCTGGCTATCTTTGAGATTTCTACATCTGCATTCATACTCTGCAAATCACAAAAATTGTGGGTGGCAGAGGGTGCTAAGCACCAATCCAAACCCGCCCATTCCAATCCCGAATAGTGCGAGGAAAGAAGGAATACATAAAAGTATCAGTACGGCATCTTATTTCTCTAATCTTATCCCTCCGGTCATTGCGACCTAAATAGGTTGGCGGAAGAAGTATTTCATTGCACTCGAAATTTAATTTTTTTCGCATATTCTCCAATAAATTCGAACGCAAGCTACGTCGTCTGTCTTCCAAACTATCCCAGCCCAATCTATGTATTAATTCTGTGACGCTTTCATAAGGGCTGTAACAACAAGTCATGAATCTAGCGGCTCTCCTCTCAACTGAGTCAATCAGAACCTTGCAATACGGGTCCAAAACCCCACAACAGTAATCCAGATGCAGACGCACTAGTGTTTTATACGCTATCTCCTTTGTTTGAGCATTACAATTCCTCAAAATACGACCTATGAATCGTAATTTAGAATTTGCCTTGCCTACGACGGAAGTTATGTGCATGTCCCATTTCATGTTGCTTTGTACTATCACCCCCAGATACTTCACGGAATCAACCGTGTCAACAGCTGAATTGTTTATTTTGTAATCGTGAACAAACTGATTCTTCTTGTTACTTATCCGCATTGCCTTGCACTTTTGCAATTTAGTGTAAGCTGCCATTTACAGCACCAATCGAAAATAGCATCCAAATCACGCTGAATTTCTAAGCAATCGTCGGAGCACCTTATTTCCCTATAGATAACCGCATCGTCGGCAAACAATCGCAACCAGCATTTGACGTTGTCACCTAGATCGTTTATAAATATTAAGAAAAGAAGTGGACCTATTACACTTCCTTGAGGAACGCCCGAAGTAACATTTATCTTAGAAGAAGCTTCCCCGTCAACAACGACATACTGTGATCGACCTGATAGAAAATCACGTATCCACTCGCAAATCTGAGCCAAAATACCGTTAGCTCGAATCTTCGCTAAAAGTCAGTTGTGTGGCACAGAATCAAAAGCTTTCTGAAAATCCAAAAAAACTGCATCAACTTGCGAACCTGCATCGATAACTTTCATTATGTCGTGGGAAAATAGGGCCAATTGTGTTTCACACGATCTCTTCTTCCGAAATCCGTGTTGACATGGTGTAAGTAACTCGTTCTCATCTAGAAACTTCATTATGTTCGAGCATATGACATGTTCCAGAATTCTGCTGCAGACCGATGTTAGAGATATGGGTCGATAATTCCTAGGATCACTCCGATCTCCTTTCTTAAAAACGGGAATTACCTGGGCTATTTTCCAGCTAGAAGGTACTTTTCTCTCTTCTAGTGATTTACAGAATATATTTGACAGAAATGGTTCAATATCCTCCGCGTATTCAGAAAATACTCTTACCGGTATACCATCGGGACCCAGCGCTTTACCCCACTTCAGGAGTTTTAATTGCTTTACAATTCCTACGCTATCAATTTCTATCGGATCCATCTCTAATTCCACACGATGTGGTAAAGTGGGGATGTTTTCCAAGTTTTCTTGCATGAATGAATTTTTGAATTCGGTGTTAAATACGGTAGCCTTGTCGCGGCTGTCTTCAACTTCCCGTCTCCATCTTTTATTAGAACTGGCTTATTGTTCCCACTACAACTAACTTTTTTTTACATACGACCAAAATTTCTTAGGGTTATCAGTGAGGCTCTTTCACGAAAGTTATTAAAGGCCTCACGCATCGCATTCTTAACACGTCCCCTTATCTCCAATAGCTTATCTAAATCAGTCCGATGCCTCGTCCTTTTTGATCGTGCATGTATCTTCCTTTGCTTCTTGAGTAACCTTTTAACCTCCCGTGTGTACCATGGGGGATCGTTCTCTTCCCTGATTGTCCATTTCGGTATATGCAAGTTCATACCTTCCCCGACTAATGTAGGAATCGATGCCACCTCTCTTCAACGGTGCCTCCTGCTACTAAGAAGGTGTGGTAATTATGCCTCAAATACGCTCTAAAACACTCTTTTGAAGCCTTTTCGAATCTGTAAACGATCCTATCTTTTCTCTTTCTGCGCGTGGTTGTTAGTTTTACTGTAGCAATTACAGCTTTGTGATCACTTATTCCTGCGGTGGTAGAAATATTCGTGAATAGTTCAGGCCTATTTGTAACAACTATATCTAAAATATTTTCGTTACCATTGAGGCATCGCATTGGTTCAGTTACGAGCTGTTAAAGATTGTGATTTGAGAAGAGGTCTAGAATGATTTCGCAAGCTGCTTTATCCCTACCCCCAGTAACGTGAACGTAATTTCCGTAGTAATATTATCTACATCAGCCCCTTTGTTTTTTCAGCTTTCTTATTTCCTTCATGATTTCCTCAGGATGAATTTCAAATTTTTTGGTATCTTCATTTGTAATTGGCTATTTGACAGTATTAAAAAATTATTATAAATTGAACTCATTCTCGTAAATTAATGCTTCAGGAATATAATTTTTTTAATTTTGAAAAGAAAAGTGGATTATTTTTGATAAAAAAGCTAAATAAAAAGCTCTAGGATTAGTGGTCGCTTGAGTGACTTCACACGTCTGTAAACGCTGTGGCTGGGAAAGGAGCGTTTCCTATTATCCAAGTTTTCAACTATTTTTATTGTTTGTTGCTGGTCATTTCTTGTTATTAATGAAATTTCATTTTGAATACAAAATCGAGAACAATTTGTAAAAGCCTACAGGGGAAAAATATCGAAAATGGACGCATTATTTGTGGGGCTGGCTATAGAAAAAACCCCTGACTTATTCTGCTGAGCTTAAAAATGTAACACCTTCAATTTGAGACTGATTTAAATTGAAAGTCAGAGATTGATTGTTTTGCGTTAGAAAACCATACGTCGAAAAATTCTGTATGCAAAATTTGTGCAGTGAAAATAAAGAAAAGTTGTATGGGTGTCGCTAATATGCGCAAATAAATGAAGGTATTTCTTGTAGCTAATAAGCAGCTCTTTCAAATAAATATAGCAAGAGACCGATATAATGTGGTGTAATGAACTAAAATTCAACATTAAATTGGCTCAGTAGTTTTTTGTTTTTTTTGTTTTTTTTTTAATTAAAAATAATCTCGCTCTGTTTTAATGAAGCTAATGTATCACGGAAAAAGCATGTGTAAACTTACCTCGAGGATCGCCAAAATCAACAGAAACACACAAGTAACTGCTAACATGCAGAAACACAGCGTAATCATTGACCAAGCTCAGTTAAATGGCGCGGCCGACTGGAGCACATAAAGCCCATTGTTCAAACTATTTTTTCTATTGTTAGGAGTGAATTAATGAAAAATAAAACTTTGTTCAGAGTAATATGGTTTATCTACTTTGAATATAAATAACTATTTTGCCTGTGTAGACTATTATCAAAACTGACATTTGTCCCTCTAGATTTAGAAAATATCACACTGTGCAGCGTCCTTCCGGATGCGAGCCCAGAGTGTTAACCGCTCACTCACCACACTCGGAACAATTGGATGTTGTGGGCAATTTTTCTTAATTGCAGATTAAGGCTTATGATATTTTTTTGTCAATAAAACTGAATTTGTTTGTTTGTTCATTTACCTACTTCATTTCACTACATCTCACACAAAGAAACTGTGAAGTGTTTACTATTAACATAAAGAGAAGCAATTAAGAAGTAGTGTCCTGATAGCTGTGTGATTGAAGAGTGGTAATGGAATTCAGAACGTCCTACGTTCGAACCTTGGTTGGGATAATATTTTTTGTGTGCTTTTTTACCGTTTTTGTTTGCTGTTTTTTGCACTACTATGTTTTTATTCGAAGAATTCATAACCTATTTATGGTGTGCAAGTAACGTCCAATTTCCTTTTTGAAATCTTTGGTTGTTTCAAAAGGTTGTAATTCACTTGTTGTCCAAAAAAGTTGTGAAGCCTTCAGAAAAAAAATAAAAATTAAATTGATGTTTTGGTGGATTTTCGGGAAAAAATGATTATGCGATGCAACCAACAGCAACTAGTATCCAAAGAAAATGACAAAAGAAAACAAATTGAACATATTCGGAAGCTAGGATTGAACCTTAGGACTCTAACCCTAATAATTCTCACCTTAAACAATGTATTACATTTAACTCTACGAAATCGCGGTGTAAATGAGCATCTCAGAAAATCGTAAGTGACTTTGTTGCAATATCAAATTGAAGTTGTTACATTTTTAAGCTCCACAGAACAAAACTCAGTGGTTGTTTCTATATCTAGTCCCACAAATAAGGCGTCTACTTTCAATGTGTTTCCGCTGTAGGCTTTAACAAATTGTTTTCGATTTTATATTCAAAACGAACTTTCATTAATAACAAGAAGTAACCAACAACAAACAATAAAAATAGTTGAAAACTTGTGTAATAGGAAACACTCTATTCGCAGTGGCAGCATTTAAGACGTGTGACGTCACGACTGTCGTTGCACGCGCCAGGCAGCGAAGGAGCGTTTTGGCGGGCTTTTAAATACTTTAAATTTTAACTTTGAATTTTACACAAAATAATGCACTGCCATCAAAAAATCTCTTCACTCTGTGAATAAGGTGTACCAATAAACAATTTAAAACCATTTTAAGAAGTAGTCAAATACCCAATTGTTGTTACGCTCATTCTCTGAATTAGAGCCTCCCATTTCTGATTCATTGTCCCTAATGTTTTCACTAAACCAGTTACTTAAAATCTATGCCTTTTTCAAATCCTCAGTAACTTCTTTTCCATCCTTATCTATAAGCGTCTCAACACCCTCCCTTCCCCTCAGTTTTCTAACATAGCCATAGAAATTTCTAGATGCATCAGTCAATGGTCCTCCTGCACTGACAATACTCTTCATAAACCCATCTTTAGCCACTTTCTTTGCTGTTATTAAGTCCTTGTTTAGTTGTTTTAAATATTCCCTACTAACCTACTGTCTCTTAACTCTGTTATGTTGTCTTCTTACCAACCTCTTTAACGTCCTCACTTCCCTATTATAGTACACAGGTTCTCTACTTCTTTCTTTTCTGCTTTGGAATAAATTTTTCTTCCCCCTTTCTTATTATTTCCTTAAACTCTTCCCACCTTGACTCTACTGTACTTGTGCCTTCCTTCCATTTGCCAAAACATTGTCTGAAATAACTTCAAATTCGAAATTTGTGCCTTTTTATAATTGTACCTATTTCCCCCTTCAACTTTGGCTGCTGGTTTACAGAATCCTCTTATATCCACCAGAACTGCTTCATGCTCACTTATTCCTTCGGTTACTTGACATCCCACAAGGTTCTCATCGGACTTCATTAGGAATATATCCAAAATATTTTGTCTACTAGTGTTCTGCTATACCACTTGTGTAAATGCTCCTTCCCTTAGGTTATTTGCAAATATCTGTTCCCTTGTGTAATTAATCTTATTTCCTACCAAGTTTACACTTGGTAAATTAAAATCCCTACCAATAATGACCATTCTATTCTCACCTCTGAAATCTGAGAATGAATTTAATTTCTCCCCAAGAGCCTCGTCCCCATCTGAGCATTAATCTCCTCTTTCCCAGTTTTACCCCACGTATTGTTTCAGCAACTTCATCTATTTCTTTAACATCTGTGATTTTTCCCACTGTGGATCTGCAATCGGTATCACTTTGATCATCTATTTCTGTCCGAAATACCAATATGATCTACGCTTTACAATAGTAAATTTTTTTTTTTTTAATATAAAGGATAAGTGCCCAGTAATGATATACTGAGAAGCAATTGTCCCTTGGTAAAAAATTCGGTACACATGTTCCTGAGAACATACCTTTCAAGGAAAAGTGCATATTAAAAGAAAAGTACCTTAAACACAATGCCACCCGGAAGTTACTGTAGTTGATAGAGTTGGCAGTACAGCTGGGAGGGTATTTCTAAACACTTTTTTGATGCCACCAGTGAATTTAAAAGCACTGGGAAGTTACACGATACCAAGTGAATATATTTTTATGCCATTGTAGTAACAAATGTAATGCAGCATCCAAGTTTTCATTAATTCAGTAGCATTGTATGTGCTTCAAAACGAGATAGTTAAGAGCATTTTTCATTCAGGTCCAGGTTGCATTTCATCCTAGCTGCCAAAACAGTTGCCCCAAAAAAAAATGAGAACTTAAGTTATAAATGAAAACTAAATTCTTTGTGTGTTACGCTGTAGCAAAATGTGTTCATTCTTGTCCGGGCTGCAAATCAACCTAACAACATCCAACAGTGTGGTTGTGATGAGGACATGTTAAACACACTATATCAACCACCATTTATTGCAGAAGATTGGACTATTTTACTTCATTAAAGACTGAGCATTATGGATGGGCAAAAATTCTCTGGCCTTGCATTCAGTTTTTTTTACCTTCTGGTTTTACAACTCGCCAATGTCATTAGAGGTGGGAAGGCGTTGGGGATGAGGAATAGCAAGTAATTCTGCCATTACCTTTTGAAAAAACCATCCTGGCATTCACATGAATTGATTTGAGGAAACCATGGAAAACCAAAATCTGGATGTCCACATGAAGATTCGAACCTGCATCCTCTCGAATGTGAGGCCAAAGCATTACTGCTTACCTACCATGCTCAAATTCAAGTTTGAATCCCTGTCCCACTATCCAGATTTTAGTTTTTACAGTTTCTCAAAAGTAATTTTACATTTGTTGCTGGAAGTGCAATTTTTGGTGTCAGAAATGTGTTAATAAATGGCTTCTCACATAAGTACATATGGTAACTTTTGTATGGAATTATGTCTAGGGTAAGTTTCTTTAATACACATTTTTTCTCAATATGTATTTCGTAAAGAACATGTGTACCAAAATTTAGACCAAATGCTCTCGGTACGTCCTTATTGGTCCACCGCTAAAAACGAAGCACATATAAAGCTGCAGTGTTAAACATAAAGTACATTGCCATAATCCTTATATCGGTAATGCTCATGCAACAATTAGTGGGGATATCAATAAAACTTTGTGTGGGATTGGAATTGCAAATCTCTCCCGCCATTTTGTGACATCTTATGTTTCTTCAGTGGAACATAGTGTATATTGTTTCTAACCATTACAAAGGATGTTTTGATAGTCTTGTTATCTTCTCTTCATTTCCAGGCATGTATCTTCTCCAACTGTCCCTTACAAGGTGAGGAGAGTAAAAAAAAAAAATACTCTTTTCTCTTAATTTGTTTATATATTCAGTGTTATTTAAGAGATCCTTTCTGTTTTGGGGCTTAATTTATTAGTTTTTGTTCCCGAGTACATATTTTTCTCAAAACAACTTCTTTATTAACAGACTTCAAAAAAAGGAGGATGTTCTCAATTCGTCTGTATTGTTCGCCAATTTTTAACCGATTTAAATTAAATTTTTTTAGTGGATAGGGTATACCTCCAAAGTGGTCCCATATAAATTTCATTGAGAAACCACCCTTTCTACCCCCCTCCACCCCCTAATTTTTATACAAATCCACATTTTTTATTCGATCTCGATGAAACTTTGGACATATATAGCCAAAAATAAAGAGAAAAATACTGTCAACTTTTGGTTTAAAAAAACTGAACCCCTCTCACCCTATCCAGCCCCTTAATTTTTGCCAATTTTCTTTATTCAAAGCTACAGTCGACACCATTTAACTGATGTCCATTAAAGTTGGCAGTTACATGTAGTTTTTCATGGAGAAGGATTCTGCCAAAAAAAATCAAAATAAAAAACCACCCCTCTCCCCTTTACACCCCTTAATTTTATAGAAATCTACATTTCTTATCTGATTTTTACTGAACTTTGCCCATGTATACTTTAAAACAAAGAGAAAAATCCTGTCAATATTTGGTCTTCCGAAGTTCAACCCCCCCCTCCTTCCACCCCTTTAATTATTGCCAATGTTCTTCATAAAAAGCTACACTCGACACCTTTTGACCGATTATCATCAAAGTTGGCATATACATGTAATTTTTCATGGAGAATCTGACCAGAAAATAAATAAACAAGAAACCACCCTTCTCCCCTTTACACCCTTTAATTTTTATACAAACCCACGTTTTTTATCCTATTTCGATGAAACTTTGGACATATATAGCCAAAAATAAAGAGAAAAATACTGTCAACTTTTGGTTTAAAAAAACTGAACCCCTCTCCCCCTATCCACCCCCTTAATTTTTGCCAATTTTCTTTATTCAAAGCTACAGTCGACACCATTTAGCTGATGTCCATTAAAGTTGGCAATTACATGTAGTTTTTCATGGAGAAGGATTCTGACCAAAAAAAATCAAAATAAAAAACCACCCCTCTCCCCTTTACACCCCTTAATTTTATAGAAATCTATATTTCTTATCTGATTTTTACTGAACTTTGCCCATGTATACTTTAAAATAAAGAGAAAAATCCTGTTAATATTTGGTCTTCCGAAGTTCAACCCCCCCCTACTTCCACCCCTTTAATTATTGCCAATGTTCTTCATAAAAAGCTACACTCGACACCTTTGACCGATTATCATCAAAGTTGGCATATACATGTAATTTTTCATGGAGAATCTGACCAAAAAATAAATAAACAAGAAACCACCCTTCTCCCCTTTACACCCTTTAATTTTTATACAAACCCACGTTTTTTATCCTATTTCGATGAAACTTTGGACATATATTGCCAAAAATAAAGAGAAAAATACTGTCAACTTTCAGTTTAAAAAAACTGAACCCATCTCCCCCTATCCACCCCCTTAATTTTTGCCAATTTTCTTTATTCAAAGCTACAGTCGACACCATTTAACTGATGTCCATTAAAGTTGGCAATTACATGTAGTTTTTCATGGAGAAGGATTCTGACCAAAAAAAAATTAAATAAGTAAATAAACCACCCCATGAATCCCTTCACACCCCTTAATTTAATAGAAATCTACATTTCTTATCTGATTTTTATTGAACTTTGCCCATGTGTACTTTAAAACAAAGAGAAAAATCCTGTCAATATTTGGTTTGCCAATGCTCAACCCCTTTCCTCCCATTAACTTTTGTCAATTTTCTTTATAAAAAGCTACAGTCGCAATCGTTTGACCGATTACCATGAAAGTTGGTGCTTATTAGTATTTTTTCAGGAAGAAGGTATCTGACTAAAAGATCTAAAAACCACCACCCCTCCCCATTAAAATGCTTAATTTTTATACACAACCAGTTTTTATCCGGTTTAGACAGAACTTGGCAAATTTTTACTATAAAAATGATGCCAACTCTTGGTTTGCAGAAAATGAACCCCTTTTCCACCCCCTTGATTTTTGTAAATTTCTTTTTAGAAAGCTACAGTTGACACCATTTGACCAATTTTTATTAAAGTTGGCACATATATATGCCATGGATAAGATCTCTGACGAAAAAATCTACCCTAGCTCCCCTTCCCTTAATATTTGTACAAAACCCACTTATTGATTCGATTCGGTGGAACTTCGCATGCGTATACTTTAAAATAAATAAAAAAAGAAAAATACTGTCCACATAACTTTCACAAAAATGCAAACCCTATCCCCCTTTCTACCCCATTAATTACTGTCAATGTTCTTTATACAAAGCTACCGTTTCTTTCTGATTTTGAACGAAGTATGCACATGTATACTGCAAAACAAACAGAAATATACTGTCTACATTTGGTTTCGAGATTCCAAACTCCGCTCCTTCCTTTCCATCCTTTAATCTACAGTTTCTATCCGATTATGAAGGAAATTTGCACATGTATACTTTAAAACATACAGAACAATTGTGTTTAAATTAGGTTGCTGAAGCCCAACACCTCTTCCCTTCTACCCACACCCCTCCTAATTTCCAATGTTCTTTATAGATACCCACAGTTTTATCAGATTTCCATGGACCACTGCACATGTCTACTTAAAAAAAACAACAGAAAAATAGTGTCTACATTCTGTTTACAAAACCCTACCACTCACTCCCTTACCCCATTTAATTTTGGCAAATGTTCTTTACACAAAGCTACAGTTTTTATCTGGTTTCGATGGAAATTTGCATGTGTATACTTTAAAACAAAGCGAAAAACACTGCCAACACTAGCTTTACAAAAACCAAACTACTCTTCATCTCAACACCCCTTAATTATATTTTTATACATACCTACAGTTTTATCTGATATCTATAGAAATTTACACACGTATACTTTAAATAAATCAGAAAAGGCAGTCTACATTTTGTATACAAAAGCTCAATCCCTCTTCCCTTTTACACTCACCCCTTTTAATTTCTAATGTTCTTAACAAAAATCCACAGTTTTAAATCCCATCAAAATCAGTTAAGCTACTTTTAAGTCATGGCATAATATTTATAAAATAAATGTGTCGTAATGTCTCAACATGTACTTCAGATTTCAACTTTGATCCCAAGCGTTCACGTTGTGAAAAACAATTAAAAATCTATATTTTTTGTGTGATGCCAGAGCAAACAGATATATTCCAGAGAGATTTCTGTATGTGGTATGTATTAATGCCCAGATGTTACATGTTTTGGTTATCGGACAGCAGCTTTAACAGATGTTATGAAAAGATTGAAACATAGCCTGACATTCTTTAAAACAACACCCAGTTCGCCCCGTTCTGGAAGTTGTTGTGGTATATAAAGACAGAATTCTTCTTTGAAAGCAAGGGCTTTAATCTCTGAGCTACCAGGAAGTTCACAAAATGGGAACTGCTGCAGCATATTTAAAATACCAAACGAACATAAAACATAAAAACCGCCTTCAAAAAAAAGCACTAAAATTTTTAAAATAACTTTATACCTTGCTTAGGAATAGGTAAATCTAAATGGACAACATTTAACATTACTTTCATTGAAATGTTGACATTAATTAGTTATTTTTGAAGTTGGTGCCAGCGAAAGCAAGAAAAACAATTAGGAATAACAATAATACACAAAAAAACATGTTACTGCTTACCTACAATTAATGCTAGAAACGTGTTTCAACAAAACTGAAACATGCAGATGATACGCCGATATTATACTAACTGTAAATCGTTTACTGCATGATGCGACCTACCAACTGACACTGTAGCGCCAGAGATATGCCTGGATGACCAATAAGGCCAAGCCACAGATTAAAATACTGTTAATTTGTTTCCCTAAGCTGTCTCCCCCAATAACACTATCTGCTTCATGACATGCTGTAAAATATTGGGAATTTTTGTTCGTACACCCCATTTCGCCTCTAACGCCAAAAGAAGTACAGTAATTCGATCTTCGCGATGTGTCAGCTGGCACCAACTCCAAAAATAACTAATTAATGTCAAAATTTCAATGAAAGTAATGTAAAATGTTGTCCATTTAGATTTACTTTTTCCTAAGCAAGGTATAAAGTTATTTTAAAAATTTTAGTGCTTTTTTTTAAGGCGGTTTTTATGTTTTATGTTAAACAATTATTTTATTTTAATCTTTAATTGGAATGGATCAAATCCTCCACTGGCTTGCCTGTTTTACCATTTTTTGTTTATCTTTATTTGTTGGAGATCATTTTCCCCAACCCCCTATTTTTGCCCTTCAGTGTTTTTTGTTCAGTTTAACCTATAAAATAAAACTTTTCTACTCTCTCATGCCAGAAATTGAGTGCCAACGTCTGGTCCTAACCTTCTCTCTCTCTCTCTGTGTGTGTGTGTGTGTGTGTGTGTGTGTAGTCTTTACACATTATCAACATTGAGGTTATTAGAGGCAGGAGAGGATGGGAAGTGAGGAATTAGATGGAATTTGACCATAGTATTTTGAAGGAACTATCCCAGCATTCACCTGGTTTGATATTGGAAAAGCATGAAAAAATGAGATCTGAAAGATAGGACAGGAATTTGAATTCATGTCCTTCCAGATGCCTGGCATGAGCATTATCCACCAGGCTTGATTTCATGGTCATCTTTTCCCTTCCATGCACTACTTATTATTCTTCTGCCAATATCCTTCAAACCTCATCACAAATATGTCTTTTATACATTTCCAGCACTCTCGTCATCCTCCTCTTGTGTTCTACTGACTCCCACCCAGTCCAGCTCCATTATGATGTAAGTTACCAATTGTATTCTGCAGTAATTTCCACAAAGAAATCAACAGCCATCTTTTGCACCCTCTCTAACTTCTGTATCTGGGACTCAAAATGTGGGTCTCATAATACACCATATTCTAACAGAGGTCTGACTAGTTTGTAAACCAATTCCTTCACTTCTCTGGTACATTCTGTAATCACTCATTCCAATAAATGAAGGATTTTGAAACTCTGCTGCTTAATAGTGTTTCCTATCAAATCTTATGCAAGATATTTTTTCTTCATATTTTCAACAAGCAATTCCATCCCATCAAGGGCATATCCAGGATCAGAACTAGGAGGGAGGGGGGGGGCAACTCATATTTTTTTTCTAGGCGTGACAATTTCTTACAAAATAAAATACAAACCTATTGAGGAAACTATTTTTATTATTGATTAACATAGTAATCCAAGGACCTACTATGCAATTAACCAAGATCGTAACTCAATTATAGTTTCTAATGTAAACATTAATCTTCTCGGATTCTCAAAAAACAAAAACAAAAATCAATAACTTTAGTTGTTAATATCTCACGGTGTACTTTCACAGTATTTTGATGCACATTCATCAGGCATAATCCAGTAAATCTTTCCTCTCTCATACTGCTCCTGAGCCAGTTCTTCACTCGTCGAAGCGTACTGAAGGCAACTTGATTTGCCTTCTGAGGGGGGGGGCAGCAGCCCCCCCCCGCCCCTTGCTGGATACGCCCATGCTTCCCGTGACCATTATTTTTTATTTTTGTCTGTATACTTAATAAGCTGACTCTTTTTTTTGGCAATTATCCATGTTGATCTGCTTAGTTAAATATCATGTCCATGCCATGTCAGTCCTGTACCACTTTGATCCTCCTTGTTTCTCACAAGGCCTGGTAGGATCACATACCAATTTCATTGTTCATCCTTTGTTGTTGTTTTATCTTCTGTTTAATCCAATATTTCAGTGTTTCTGCCTTGCGTCGTAAGACCACATCGGACCAGATTTCTTTCTTCTTCTTCTGCCTTGGAATCCATACTTAATACTTTCTTTCTAAATTTCTGTTTTCATAGTTTCCTCTTCTCGTATGAAATTTCTTTCTAAGTATTTCTTGACCTATTGAATCCAGCTTAATTCACCCCACTCCCCCCTCCCCAAGCGTAATAGAATATCTTTTTTGTTTATCTTTTATCATCCATTCGATAGATATGTCTGAAAAACAGTAATTTCCTTTTTCTTATTGTTTCTTCTATATTTTCTATGTTTTAGTATATTACCTTATTGCCTCTTAATTTCCATAATTCTGTTTTTATTGGACCCAAGATTTTTCTCATTATTCTTTCTAGTAATTCAAATTTACCAATTCTGTAATTCAATACTAGACATTCACTCACCTAAAGACATTCTGCTTCATGACTGAGTGCCTTATTTTTATATAAGCACTATTGGCAATAAAAATTGTTAATGGTACCATATGTTCTTTCCATCCTGTGTCCTTTCTTCTATGGCAGATTTACCTCATACATTTTATTGATTTATTTCCTCCAGATATTTAAATGTCTTTACTTTCTGCGTTCATTCAACATCTGTTGTTAAAAATTTTGGAGCACTTTTAAAAAAAAATTTTTTTTTTTAATAGCAAATCTCAAATTCTCAAACCTATTTCCTTCACTATTTCTTTCAAGAGATTGATTTGTAACAAAATCATTCACAAATGCCAGACAAGCAATTTTAGCAGCTTTGATTCTCTCCCCAAAGTTATTGGTGAAATTGTGTTATTACATTTTTTACTCCAAATTCTTACACTTTTCTCTAAGACACAATTGACCTTAATGGGTCACAAACCATTACCTTGCCACACACCTTTTATTTAGCTTGATCGGCTTTTTGATATTTCAACCATAAATTTTACTTTTGAGACTGTGTTATGGATTTTAAATAAAATATTTGCTCTGAGCATATACCCTTTTGGTCCTACTAGATGACCCGTGTGAGAATTTTGCAATTACAATGGATAGTATGGTTGTGGGGTTGTAATAAGGTGACCTTATTTGTTTCAATTGCTTATTTGTAGGCTTGCAACGAATATTCGTCAACTATTCGGTATTTGGCCACTTTTTTACTATTTGACCGAATACCGAATATCTAGGTACTATTCGGCCAAATACCGAATACTTGGCATTTTTTTTAGTTAGATAATTGCCTAAAATAAAATGATTGATTCATTGCATGGTAATGTATTTAACTTTCAATTACAAAAAATAATCGTGCATGGTCAACTTACACGATGTCAAAGCAAAAACAAAAATATTAAATACCTATTCACTGGAATCATCATAATTGAAATTTAGTAGTGGAAGATTGTGATGCAGAAATACTAATTTTTCTGCATTGTCGGGTAGTAGTTTACTTCTTTTCTTCTCGTAGACATTTCCAGCTTCAGAGAAAAGCCGCTCCGAATAAACACTGCTTCCTGGCGCGGACAAGTATTTTGCTGCAAGCTTTGTCAAACACGGAAATTTCTCTCTTCTTTCTTGCCACCAAATGTACGGATTATCATGTCATGATATACTATTAATATTTAAATAAACATCAATTTCAGTTTCAATTGCATTTTTTTCTTGTGATGTCCCTGCATTGATCATACTTTTCTCTGTAACAATCTCTTCAAAACAATCCATAAAAGATGAGTGTGTACTCTGACTGTGACTGACTCTTCCGTCATCCTCTTGGTTTGAATAGGTCACGAATTCAGCTGCTTGTTTCACAGTACGTCTTTTTCTCTTTGCAGTTGACTGGTGAAAACATTCATTTGGAAGCGAGTGTTCAAAACGGTTACCGACAAATAATTTTTACGTCTTCAAATCGTTCATTCAACCCTTGTTGCATGACAAGTCTCACTTAGCTGTTAACTCTGATGTGCTAGTTTTATCGCAATATCGTGTTAGGGCAACAACATACGGAATAATTTCAGAAATGCATGCATATCCGGAACTTGTGGTTTTTGTTAGTTCTTCAAATGGTTGTAGTAATCTCAAAAGTTGCTCTAAAAGCTCCCATTGAGCAGCAGTCAAGTTGGTAATATTGCAGTTCGTGAGATACAGTGAAATTGCCCGTTTTTGTTCCATTAGCCTTTCAAGCATATAATATGTGGACTTCCACCGCGTACTGACATCTTGCACCAATTCATGCTAGGGAGACCCAATTGCTTTTGGATTGCAAGAAGTTTTTCTTGCGCAATACCGGAATGATTGAAATGAGTCACGATCCTCCTTCCTGCAGCTGTCATTTCCATCACTTCTGACTGAACTTTCAGACAATCGATAACAATTAATTGGAGAGTATGAATGAAACAACGAACTGAGGTCAACCCTGCATTACTGACGGCTTTTACTATGTTTCGTCCGTTATCATCAATGACATGAATCTTTGCCAGCAGGTTGTCCCAAAAATTTGCCATTTCTTGTAGAGCAACTGCAATATTTTGTGCAGTGTGCTGCCCCTCAAAATGCTTGATGCTCAGAACGACATGTTTGACATTGAATTCACGATCAATAAAATGTGCAGTAAAACTTAAACTAATGTGATTATGCAAGCACGTCCACATGTCACATGTGATGGAAATAAAATCAGTCTCTGAAAGCATTTTTTTAATTGTCTTGGTAGATTTCTGGAATTATTTTGTTTGAAAAGTAAGGTCGACTTGGTATGTTATACCAAGGCAAAGTGCTATTTAACAGTCTCCTAAAACCAGCCCTTTCTACCATACTTACTGCCTCATTGTCAAGTGCTATCATTTTGCCAATTAAGCGATGGTAGTTTTTAGCCTTGGGATCATTAATATCCCATTGTTTAGGTATTTCACTACATTCTTTAAGACTCAATTGTCTTTTTGATGTCTTAGGTTTTAAGCTATTAGTTTGGTTTACTTAGATGGTGACGGTGCGATGTCGATCTGGTGCATCTGGTGAAGTTTATCTCTAAAAAACGAGCAATGATTCCCAAAGTGGTTGATATTGACCCTACAGGGACTTCCGTGTGAGTAACAAGGAAATTTGGGAACCCACAAAATGAAAACGGGGGGTCAACCCACTTTCAACAATTCAGGAATTTAGTGAAGTAATTTCATGCTTTTAGTACAGATTAAATGAAAACCATACACGGCTTATTTAACAGATGTATTTGCTAATTTTAATTGTCTTGACTTGGGTTACAAAGTGATAGTCTGAATTTAATAAAACTAAGGCCATAATTTTAGGTTTTCTTTTCAGAATTAATACATTAAAACAAAACGGAAGCCACGAATCTTCCCAGTTCTCCAACTTGTAACTGATAAACGTTGAGGATGACGTTTCGGCCTATATTCAACATTTAGTCAAAATGCCCTTCTCACAGACTTAAAAACGAGGTATGAGGATGTTGTGACTACAGAAATACTGCACTCTGATATTGATCCATGTATTGAAGAATGGCATATCATACTACAAGAAGATTATTGATCGAAGTAATCACTATCTTACTATGTAGGGGAGCAGTTCTGAAAGTGGTATCAGCAATTTGGTCTTAAGAAGGTTATACCAATTGCTTATCCCGTATTATGAACTATCGTAAGAAAACTTTTCCATCTTCACACCTCCTTGGATGTTATTCTTAAGAAAAAAAAGTAATGACATGAATAATCCAACGTAGATACTTGATGCCATACTTCAAGCTTGTTAAAACAGGCACAGAGTGGTGGGAGGTAACTCTGCTTTAACAGACGGGCGAGAGACAAGCACAGCATTACAGATTTTGGCCCACTCCGGCTGAATACTTTTGCCGAATATTCGGCTATTCGGCTAGGAAGTCTGCCGAATATTTGGTATTCGGCGTATGGCCGAATATACTATTCGTTGCAAGTCTACTTATTTGTTAGTGTAATAGGTACCTAACAAAAGTCGATGCCAGTCTAGCATTTATTAATATCTCTGCGATATGTGATACTCCTATCTACTGGCTTGGTTCAGAACTGTCTCACATGCAAGACATTCACAGTTATTGCTTTTGCCCTTTAATGGTAAAAAAAATTCGTTCTTAAGATATGATGTCACCAAGCAGAGATCTTAATCTTATAGGTCATTTAACTATTTCGTTTAGATGTTAAATTGAGATAAATGCCTCATGATAAAAAATACTTTATTGAAATAATTATAATTTTGCCCTTTAATGGACGAATTCTGAAAAATTGCTTTCCTAAAATATGATTTAATCAAAGCGGAGATTTTAATCCCTAAAATTATATCTCATTTTTCGATTTCTGGTAGAGTTGATATCTAACCGAAGTCAAAAAATGAGATATAAATAGCTCATGACAAAAATGATAATTTTGCCCTTTAAGGGTCGAATTCCAAAAAATTCCTTTCTTAAAATGTAATGTGACCAAGGAGGAGACCGTACTCTTTAAAATACCACCTCATTTCTCGATTTCGGTTAGATATCAACGGAGATAAATAGCTCATGACAAAAAAATAAGTTATAAAAATGACAATTTTGCCCTTTAAGGGTCAAATTCTGAAAAATTTCTTTCTTAAAATGTAATGTGACCTAGGCGGAGACCTTACTCTTTAAAATTGTACCTAATTTTTCTATACTGGTTAGATATCAAAGGAGGAAAAGGCTTGTGACACAAAAATGCATTGTAGAAATATTGATACTTTTGCCCTTTAAGAGCCGAATACTGATTTTGTTTTTCTTTCTTAAAATAGATTTGACCAAAGCAGAAACCTTAGTCCCTAAAATAATAGCTCATTTCTTGATTTTGATTAGATATCAAGGGGGATAAATAGCTAGTGAAAAAAATACGCTATGGAAACAATTATAATTCTCCTCTTTAAGGGCCAAATTCCGAAAAATTCCTTTCTTAAACTATGGTGTTACCAAGGTGGAGACCTGAATCTTTAAAATGGTACCTCATTTATCTATATTGGTTAGATATTGAAGGAGATAAATGGCTCATGACACAAAAACACGCTGTAGAAATATTGATACTTTTGCCCTTTAATTCCGAAAAATTCGTCTTAACATATGATGTCACTAAAGTGGAGATCTTAATCTTTAAACTGAGCGTGGTGGGTGAACGGTTAACACTCTGGCCTCGCATTCGGGGAGGACACCAGTTCGAATCCCCATCCAGGCATCCAGATTTGTGTTTTCCATGGTTTCCTGAAATCACTCCTTCAATATACTGTGGCCGAATTCCTTCCCGTTCCTTGTCCTCCAATTCCATCACACCTCTAATGACCTCGACACTGACGAGGAGTGAAGCTGTAAGTAAGTAAAAAAAATTGATCTTTAAAAATGATACTTCATTGAATGATTTCAGTTAGGTGTTCAGGGAAATGAATGGCTTGTGACAAAAAAACATTTTAGAAATATTTATATTTTTGCCCTTTAAATGTCAGATTTGTAAAAATTAATTTCTTAAAATATGATATAATCAAAGCGGATACCTTAATGTTTAAAATGATGCCTCATTTATCGATTTTGGTTAGCTATGAAGGTAGATAATGGCTTGTGACAAAAAAAACCTTATACAAATAATATATATTATGGATGAAATATTGTTGGGAAACTAGCTGAGTGAGAACATTTGTATAGCATGATGTTTCAGCGGTCGTATACTGCGCCACCGTTGTCAAGATGATACCATTTTCATCTGTAAAAATTTAACTTCTGACTGTAATCCATTAACACAATTTATTAATTAGGATAATCAATAGCAATGGTCACAATACACTACCCTGTGGCCATATTCATTCTCACTACCACCTCTTTTGATACTGCATTTAGTACCCTAATTGTTTCCTTTCTACCTTTTATGGCTTACTCTACCCATCAAGTCACTTTTTCATCCACTCTAATGGTTTTTACCTTGTTTAACCCCATTTTATGTCTCAATGTATCAAATGCCGTGGAAAGGTTTTGTTTTACACCATCCACTTGACCTCCCATGTCCAGTTGATCTGAAGTATATCTCATATCTTGCCCACTCAGATCCTCATGAATATCCTTGATATGGTTGCATATTAAACTCTCCATCAGTTTCCCTATCACTGATATCAAAGCTTATGGGTCTGTAACTGTCAACCCTATTTGCCACCTCTTTTTTTTATGGGCCAGTACTACCGTTGCACTGTTCCAGTCCTCTGGTAAGCAGCAATTGTCAAGACTCAATCATAATATTATTTCATCCAATATATAACATTGATTTCACCAACCTTTAATACAATTGTACTAATATTATCCATACCTGACTCTGTAAGCTGTCATAATATCCAAAGAACCCAAATCCTTCAAATCTAGTTGTATTGAGACAATAATCCCTAATACCCCACCCTTTTTCATATCCTATGTAACTTATTCTCCATCCTTATCTACATTTGAATACATTCCCTTCCTTTGTTTTCTTACAAAGTTATAGAAATTGCTAGATGTATCAATTTCCCCCTCCCCTCCCTTGCACCCATAATATTTTTAGCGTCCCTCTTTTCTGCAGTTAATGCCTTGCTTAGTTGTTTCATGTGTAACCTACTTCCTTACTGTCGCAAAATAGTGAAGAGACTATGGTGGCAGTCTTACCGTAAGACTACAATGCATGTTCAGTCCCCAAAGCAACCATCAAGATTTTGGTTTTCCATGGTTTCCAAAAGTCATTTCAGTGAATGTAGGGAATGTTAATTCAAAGGACAGTGGCCAAATTCCTTCCTGTTTCATGCCTCCAGTCTGCTCCAGGCTTTAAAGAACTTGTTGTCAGTGAACCACAAAACACTTCCAAAAGTTATGCAAGAGCTGTTTGAGTTTGGGAGCATGAACATTCTGAAATAACCTGAATTTTCAAGGTAATAGTTAATTTTGTTCTTGTTCTATAGCTAATGTCGCCTGCAAATATTTTATGAATTAATTTATTTGGGAGTAGTCTGTGGTTACCAACCTATTATTCATACATCAACTACTGTTTAAACTATCAATTAGCTGAAATTTTTTTTTTATTATTTTCAGCAAAAGAATTGCAAAAACTGGAAGACAAAGAGCTGTGATGAGGACTTATGTCTATGTAGGTATAAATACTAAACAAACACACAGTTAGGTAATTTGAATCTAGACTGAGGTTTATTTTTAAGTAGTATGATATTTACATATCGCGGGGACAGCCTAATGTTAGTAACTTGGATCTGATTTTGTGCAAATTTTTTGATATTATAACTACTGCAAAATCTGTGGTAATTAGATTTAAATGAAGTGAAAAGAAGTGTGTATATTCTTTAATGAGTTTTTATTACATCTAGTCAGTTTATTGACAAAATTATTGCTATTAAGGATATATTGGCAGTTGAAGCCTAATACTTAGTGAAACTGCCATTTTGCTCATTTTTACATCACACAATTTTGAGATACTTTACAAAAACTTGAACAGCAATAACTTAGTATCTTGTTTGTTATGTAGTATTAGTAGAATTTGTACATTATTTAACTGATTGTTCTCTGTGTATCAATAATATATATAAAGAAAACAAACAAATCTTGATAAAACTAATTTATTGCCATGAATCAGAAACTAGTGGCCTTCAGTTGGTACAGTTGAATTAGTCCATATTGAAGATATATAGAGAGAAGCAAAAGTGAGATTTATCCTATGATCACATATTCATGTCAAAGATTTGACTTTTTTATATTTCAGTTCAGATTTCAATGTTTGAGAGATTCCATTTTTTCTCGTAGCTGATGCCCTAACTTAATTAACATGTATTTTTGTACACATAGGAAATAGTATTTATTTATACATTAAAATGCTATGTATTAAGTTTTGTTTGTACAAATAATCAGTGCATATAGAAATAAATCAAAAGAGATACATTTTACAAGATTAAGTAATAATGTATTTGTGATTAATTTAATATTATTTATGAAAATAGAAATTACTAAGTAGAGTTATTACTCTTTATACCATACACAGCTTGAAATGTTGATGATTGCAATATAATATTCTAAATAATTCAAGTTTGAAATGTACTCATACCCAGAATGAGATTTCCTGAAACATTGTTCCTTGTCAGTTATTTATGAGAATATTAATTTTGATATTTACTTTTTAATGAGCAGTGTACTTGTTGTTGACTGTGGAGATCTGATATTTGAGTGAAAAAATAAAAGTTTTAAAATTGCTGTCAAATTCTTTTTCTGTAACTATTAAACAGTTGCATGATTGGTGTTCTAAAATGGTTGTTGGTTATCTCAGTGAGTGTGTAGAAAACACATTTACCTATTAAATGCATTTTTTAAATTTAAGATTATTTAATTAATAATTAGATCCCTTATTTATTTACTTACACCATAAAATTAGACCTGAATTTGTGGAAGATTAGCATTTATATTTAAAATGGTATTCAATCTGTAGTTAATCACCATTAAACATATTTTATTTTTAAAACATATACTGAAGCACTTTGTATTCCACATCCAAAAATACTTCATAGAATGTCATAGCCCACCTCGGTGAAATATCTATTGTACATATATTTGACAAAAGTTGCCACTAACAAGATAGCTGGACTGATTTTGTTAAATCGGTAATATTGGTACTGTGTGACTGACAATTGTGAGTGTTGATTTGTATACCCTCTCTACACATTCTGCCATTTTCAGGACCTTACAGTTTTTGATTCGTCTGCAGGTATTTATTCTGCATTGGAAAAATCCTTACTGTCCGTTTTGAGCAATGAGTCAAGGTGACATTTTTCATGAGAAATTTTCTGCAATATATGTTTGGTGATGATTGTTTATCATGAAAATATCAAGCTGGTAAAATGATTAAAAAGGAATCCATTTTGAGTCTGTTGACACAGTGAAGAAAACTGTGACGTAGATCATGATGAACCTGCAGCACTGCTTTCAATAGTGGAAAATTCATATCCAGTGATTTATGAACTCAGGAGGAGTATTTATTGAAGGGCATTAGTGTTTAAATGTTAAGGTTAAAAAATGAGAAGTTTTATTAATTCTGGTTGGTTATTTTCTAGCCACAACCCAAATGATGGTTTTGTCTATTTCAGTCCCCATAAGCATAATATTCTAAATACGACAAAGCCAATATTTCTTCCAGTAATAAGTTTCCTAGACACCAGTTCGATAGTAACCATTCCTACAAGAAATCCACTAATGAAGTGACTTAGTTACAGAAGCTAGAGTTTCCTTAACTTTGTTCGTCAATAGTGCCTTGGGAAGTTTTTGTTATTCTGTATATTTTCTGAATTTTTAGCCTTGAGAGTTCTTGAGTTTGTCATTACTTGTGATGCCAATGAAGTGAAATGGTAAAACACTATGTACACTTTATATCCCCATGTTAAAAGGGCAACGTTTATCGACCCTTCTTTACAGTTGATTTTTGCTTCCGGCAGCCTTATTTGCAAGAGTCTATTTACTAAGAATGGAAAATAAAACATCATGTAAACTAAAAAAAATTAAACTATATATCAAGGTGGATACAATTTTATACGTAGCTTTGACATCAGAGGGCTCAAGATGCAAAGAGCACTGAATGTTCAGAAACCACAAGATTCATTTCCCTCCAGTTTTCTTCCATAGTTGATGTCTGTGGAAAAATAAATGTTAATCAATGTTTTGAATGCTTTCATTCCAGTTCTATATTAGTCCATATTTCTATTATGTGTCTATTGTTTTCTCTTTACCTAATACATTTTACTAGTAGTCTCATGTGTTTTGCCTATGATTTTATCTTAGTGTGCTATTAGGCATGTTATCACTTATACACCAAAGGAAAACAATTCCACTGGATGACTGGGATTAGTTTAAAATTTAAAACTAAATGATAAAAAAAAATGTGAGCAATTGATTTATTTACAAAAGTACAAATCAACAAATTTAAGTCTTATTCTGACTCAAGAGTTGACTTAAAGCTACATCCGCACTTGGACTCTTGGGTACTTGCTAGAAATTGGATAGGGATTTGTACATTTGACAAGTCGCGTGGTACTTTACCTTAAACTGTTCATATAGTTGGTAAATATTGGATTTTCTGTTACAAATTCCTCATACATTTTGTATATGGTCATTTTACCTTTGACCTTTATCTCATACACATGCATGAGCATTAGCCAAACCTAACATGACCAAAAACTCAAATGCAGGAGTTATTGGTATATACTGTAAGTGGAAGTATGACATTGTTTGTTCATTCAATTTGTCATTTTCCAAAGATAGTTCTTCTATTAACATTGCATAAGCACCATATTTCTTGTATAGATGGGAATTGTTATGGCAACCATCTACCTTATATGCCATTTTTGTTAAAAATAATATTAAATGCAACAGTGTAGTTTTAAGTATAGAACAACACTTTGAATCTTTGAATACTGTGTTACAAAACTGGATTATGGTAAGAAAGAGCTCATAGCAATAGCAATTTACAGGGCCCCCTCAGTAAATTTTTATCTCAGAGTCTTTGCTTCTGTTTCAAAAATAACAAACGAATAGTTTTATTATGTGGATATTTTAATGTTGACTTCTCAATCACAGCAATGAGAGAAGCCTTGATGTTGTCTTTTAACTCTTGTAATTTTCCATACAAGAATACAAAATAACAGCAGGACTGCAATTGATAATTTTTTTATGGTTATTTCTCAGAACAGTAATTACAACTTACTTCCAGTAATAAATGGTATCTCAGATCATGATGCCCAGCTGTTATGTCCAGAAACACACTTAAACAGATAAAAAAAAGGCTGGGTATATAAAATAAATATTAATGAAAACAATATAAAACATTTCATAGATTCCTTAAATAATGAACACTGGTCAGAAGTGTACATTGCAGAGGTTGTTAATGCAAAATCTGATTCCTTTCTTAATATATTTCTAACACGTTTCAAAGGAAGTTTCAAAACAAGGAAAGCTGTCAGCAGTCCAAACAGTAAACTGGGTAAGGGATGGATAACAAAGGGTATTCGAGTGTCTAGTAAAACAAAAAGAGACCTACACTTAAAAGAAAGATAATCAGATAACTATACACTTAAAGTTCATTATAACTTTATTCTAAAATACTAAGAAATGTAATAAGAAAGGCCAAGAACAGGTACCATATATCAGAGGAAATAGAGAATTCAGGCAATAAGATGAAAACTATATGGAATGCAATAAAAAATGAAACGGGAAAATCTGTAAATCACTCTAAAGACATAAAAATAGAACAAAATTGATCTGTGCTTAGTGAAGTAAGGAAAGTTTGTGAAATATTTAACAAACATTTTACTTCTGTTGCAGAGAAATTAGGCATAGAAAAGCAATCCCCACAGTGCCATAAGGCTTCTTCAGACCGCTTTCCTAAATAGATTTGTGGAGATGTGATTGCCACCAGTAACAAGTCTCAGAAATAAATAAACTCGTGACTCAATTAAAACCTAAAAAATCTTCCAGCTATGGCAATATTTCAAGTAAATTACTGAAAAGATGTTTGGATTGTATCAATGTACTTGCCCACATTTGTAATGAATCCTTAAAGCAAGGCATGTTTCCAAATAGACTAAAATATGCAGTTGTGAAACTGTTGTTTAAAAAAGGAGAAGCAACATATATAGATAACTATTTACCCATTTCATTGCTTTCAGGATTCTCACAGCTTTTTGAAAAAGTCATATCGTAGAGTAATGAAACATTTTACGCAATATAATATCCTCACTAAATCACAATTTCAGTTTCAAAAAGGATCATCCATAAAAATGACTATATATTTATTTTTAACTAACACATTTCAGGAACTGAATAATAAAATGAGCCCTGAAGGAATATTTTGTGATCTAGCAAAAGTGCAAATCATGAATTACATAAAAAAAAAAAAAATTGGAATACAATGGTATTTATGGAACTGCAGGTAAATGGTTTAAATCATAGATAGAAAGACGAATGCAAAAAGTTTCCTTTTTTTTTTTTATTCTAAAATAAGTAATGATGCTTCATCAGACTGTGAGAAAATAAAACATGGAATTCCACAAGTCTCTGTCATAGGATCCCACCTCTTTTTGTTATACATAAATGACCATCCTGGAAACTTATCTGACAAAGTTATGAGTGTTCTATTTGCAGATGACACTCACCTGACTGTGATAAAAAAAAAAAACACCAAATAGTAATATAGAATTTAAAGTTAATGAAGTTCTTAGTGAAGTAGCAAATTGGTTTAAGGCAAATACATTAAAATTAAATTTAAAAAAAATTATATTAGGTTTAAAACAAAAAATTATATATAGCCAGATTTACATGTAAGCTATAAAAATAACACAATCTTAGAAACAAAGAGTATAAAATTCCTTGGTATTAAAATAGATGAGTAACTCTGTTGGCACGAACATATCACTTCACTGCTGATGAAGTTAAGTAGTGCCACCTTTGCAGTATGAACACTTTCTCAAACAGCAGTTCTAGAATTAACAAAACAGGTAAACCAAGAACTTCTTGAGACAACTTTTTAAAAAACTCAATCATCCGTTGACTTCTCAATGTTCTCTCATGTGCTTTGTCATAGAACATTTTAACCTGTTTACATCTAACTCACAGGTACACAATTTCAATACAAGAAACAGAAATAACTTGTACAAAACACAAACACCTCTGTCATTAGTACAAAGAGGAGTTAATTATTCTGGGATATATCTGTTTAATAAACTCCCCAAGAGTATAAAACAGTTTGCAGATAATAAAAATACATTTTAAAAAAAACTGAGAAATTATCTTAGTGGCAACTACTACTCCATTCAAGAATTTGAACAAAATGTGACCTTTTGCAAAACTCAGTTGTAAAAGTTAATGTTTATTTTTATTCCCTTCATTTGTGTTTGTAACATATGATCGTTTTCACTATGATTATGACTCATAATCTACATATGTGTATTAACCATGACATGTTTCACATCCCAGAGCTTCTTCCCCAGCAGAGATCCATTAAAAAAAATAAAAAAAACCTTTTCAGTAGCATGTAAGTACAGAATTTAAAATGATAAAAATCTTCCTCATCAGATGAAATTTTTAATGCTTGGATAATTAATATGAAGACAATGACGCTTTATAGTTCAACAGGATTTGATACTTGTGTATGCTGATGTAAATGCCAGGTTCATACACATGCAAGTTGATGAAGGCCTCATACAAGTTCCGATACAATTGCCAATACAAGTTCTGATATAAATCTTGATACATGTTCGGAATTTGTGCCAGATGTAAACATAGCTTAAGATCGACAACGCTGCAAGATCAGCATACTAAAATTGTCATGTTACATGTATATAGTAACCTCACTGATGAACATTATTTGGAAAAATTGTTGAACCAGTTCATTTCTAAAAATGTCAAATACCAGACATTTTCTGCATTGTGCAATTAATACTGAGTAATAATATATTTAAAGAATAAAAATTAGTATTTGTAAAGGCAAAGATCACAGGGTTCCAACAGCTCCTGCCGCATCTCGTAGGATTGACGGATGTAGAGCTCCGCACTCCCTGTGCAACCTTCAGCACTAGAATGGATGGTCCGGCCGTTTTTTACCTTCCTGCAGAGTTTCCTCCACGGTACTCATTGGATAGGTAGTTGAGTGGGTGGGCAGCCATTCCGGACATTTGGCTTTGAGGAAAAATTCTCAATCGAAACCTGGTTGTCCGGGCCGCAGTCTGGCGCTGGACCGCCTGAGCTATGCGACCACCATAGTGAATATTTGTACACAATCAAAATATATTATTGAATAAATAATAATTTCTTTTAATTTTTTGTTATTATTACTCCTTCAAATCTCACTTATGAATTTATTTGAATGATTATAACTTTTATTTCTATATTTATTTTTGTTAAGATAACCAAATAACATTTTCAGTGGCACCCCCTTCATCTTACTACACACCCAGGCCTAACACAATCCACTGTCCCTGGTATTAATACCCAAAAATGATAATGCAGAAAGAAATGTGGTAGGACACTAACCAGGGAAAAAGGAAACCAAACAGAAAATATTACAGATTTTTTGCACATGTATAGAGTTTTAGCAAATTGGCCATAACAATGGTATATGAACAAGGTGGTGATGTCTGCTTAAAAGGCTCTAAGTCAGAATCCACACAAATAGGAATGTTAAACAGTGCAGCAGGTATGTATAGTCAACAAACAGTTTTTTTTTCTTTTTTTTTTTTTTCTGTGGATTCTGAGTTTTTGTAAATTATTCTTCCATTGTCAATTTATTTCAATACCTTAACCATGTGGAAAATTTTCGCATATATTTATGCCTGAAATCAAATGCTAGTTTATGATCATGGTCATCTTTTTCCTTCCATGCACCACTCTTAATCCTTCCATTAGTATAAGGCCTTGTGCAGTTCACGCACTCTCTTCACTCTTTTCCAGTCTACCAGTGAATCCAATTCCAGTTCCTTTATTAAATCGGTTACTGATTTTGGTATACAGTAATATTTAAAGACAATTCTTGCAGCCCTTCTTTGCACCTCCTCAACTCTTGTATTTGATACTCAAAAATGTGGTTCCCATTTTAAACAACCAAATTCAAGCAAAGTTTTGTAACCCAGTTACTTTTGTGATGTATCCCTACATCACTCTTTCCAATAAATGAAGGATTTTGAAACCTTTTCCTCAGATGAGTTTATTATCAATTGTTATGTTAAGAAATTTACATTTCATGTGATCAGCAAACAATTCCTTGCCCTCCCTGTAATCACCTTCCACTTTTAATTTTTTTTATCTGTGTATATAATAAGCTGAACGCTGTATGCATTTATCTTCATCCTATGTTGACCTACCCAGCTCAATATCCAGTTTAGGTCACCCTGCAGCTGTTCATTCCTCTCCCATTTTCATCCTATTATATACCATTGTCATCATCAAACAACCTAACTTCTGACCAGTGGCGGATCCAGGGGGGGGGGAGGGGTTAGGAGGCTGAAAGTTCCCCCCCCCCCACAAAAGCACCAAGGTCACCCCTGACAACATGGATTTTGGGGACCTCGCTTGAGTCAAGCCCCAGCCCCCTTTCCAAAGCAAATTCTAGCCCCCCTTCCCCCCAACCAAAATCGTTGATCCACCACTGCTTCTGACTATAAACCATTAACACAATCATACATTAGACTATTGAATAGCAATAATCCCAATAACCTACCATGTGGCACTCCATTTTCACTTCCATTTCTTTTGATAGTGAATTTCATACATTAAATTTTTGGTTTCTACCTTTAAAACATTTTTCTACTTAGGAAATCACTTTCTCATCCAATCTAATGGTTTTGCCCTCATTTAGTACCATTTTATGGTTCACTCTGCCAAATGACTTAGAAAGATCAAGTTTTGCACTTTGAAACTTGCCTTCCTTGTCCATTTCATCCGAAATATCTTGCCTATAACTCGCTAAGATTCACATGAATATCCTTGCCTAAGGTCATCCTGTTGATTTGAAAACTAGTTTCTTTCCTCATAGGCATGTAATGTGGTAGCATGTCAATCTCTCCATTAATTTACCTACCATTGAAATCAAACTGATGGGCCTGTCGTGTTTTACTCTATTTGTCACCTCTTTTATAGACCAGTAATACACTATCACACTTTTCCAGTCCTTTGTTAAGTAACAAGTTTCAAGACTCAAATAACAATTCAATGTAAGATACTCAGTAGTTGCCTGCTATTTTAATACATCTGTGGTAATGTTACCTACCTCATCCGCTTTGTTTTTTTCTCTTGTTTTCAGTTTCTTAGTTCCTTCAAATATCCTCGGGATATCATATCATATCATATCATATCATTTTATTCACCATTAGTCAATACAATATTGAAATAGGCTTCGTCATATACATACTATAATTATATATGCATATTAATACAACTGATAGTATAAGATAAATAATGTAACTAAATATATATTACATCAATAATTCTTCAGTTTTATAAGGACATATTGCAGTTATAAGATCCTTAGTGCTATTTTTAAATTTATTTAGTGTCATCATTCTCAGATTCATAGGTAGATGATTGAAGAATCTGATTCCCATTGACTTAAAACTATATTTAGTTATGCTAAGTGAACAGTATTCAATTCTTATATTGTGCTTATCTCTAGTGTTATGATCATGTACCTCAATATGTCTTTTAAAGAGGTGTTGATTTTTCTTTACAAAAAGTAAACATTGATATATATATAAACCCGGTAATGTCATGATTCCTAGCTTTAAGAATAATTCCTTGCAGTGTGTTCTAGGTAATGCTCCACATATCAGGCGAACTGCTTTTTTTTTGTAAGACAAAGAGACACTGTGAGTAGGGACTATTTCCCCAAAGGTAAGTTCCATAGGATAGGTAGGAGTGGACATAACCATAATAAATGGAGAGTAAGACATCTGTTGTCACTGTACCTCTAAGTCTCCTAATCATGAAAATTCCTTTAGCGACTTTATTCGATATCAATTCAATATGCCTTTGCCATTTTAGATTTGATTGTATAATTATTCCCAGGAATTTGACAGAATTGCAGGTAGAGTTGCTCTTTAAGGATATATCAAGGTGGTGTGTTTTTTCTAAGTTAAGAGATAGTTTGTTGGCACTACACCAATCCATAAGTAGATCTATCTTTGATGAGAAAGCTTTGTCATTTGAAGTTGTAGTGGAGCTTACTTTTACACATAGATCATCAGCATAGTTGTAGCATTTGGAGTTACCGTTTTCCATAATTGGTGATAGGTCATTGATATATAGGATGAACAATAGGGGGCCAAGAATAGATCCCTGAGGAACACCATGTCCTACCTCCCTAAGATTAGATACATTATTGTTGAGTGAGACCATTTGTGATCTATTACTTAGATATGATTTAATTAACTTTACTGCCTTATCATCAAACCTAGGTGCTCGAGTTTCGATAGTAAAATTTCATGGGATACAGTGTCAAATGCCTTGGACAGATCAAAAAACTTAGCATCAACATTGAGTTTATTTTCGAGGTCCTCAAGACAGTCCTCGATAAAATTTGCAACTGCATCACATGTTGACCGATTTTTCCTAAACCCAAACTGGTTGTTACAGAGGAGATTGTGCTGTTCAAGATATTTATAAATTTGTTGACTGATAATTTTTTCAATAACTTTGGACATAATTGGGACCAGGGATATTGGCCTATAATTGCAGAAGGATTTTTTATCACCCTTTTTATAAATTGGAATTACCTTAGATACCTTCAACTGTTCTGGAAAAATTGCACTATCAAAGCAGCCATTTACAACCTCTGTCATCATTTCTGATATAAAGTAACTACTAAGCTTGACAATTTCTGAATTTAGGTTGTAGACATCCATAGACTTACTATTTCTTAAAGACATAATTGCAGAATGGACTTCCTGTACAGAAGCGGATTTGAAAGAAAATATTGTATCAGCACATTTGACTTTGGACAGATAGTAGTTGGCTTCATTTTGACTAACTGCTATTTTCTTAATTGTTTCACTAATACTATCAATAAAATAGTTATTGAATTCTTCAGCTGTTAAGTTGGTTGGTGTCCCATCCTGAATGATGTTTCTATTTGTAGGTAGATTATTTTTAATGATGTTCCAGATAGCCCTTGGTTTATTTGCACATCTAAGGACTCTTTCACTGTTATAATTTAGTTTAGCCTTTCTGATTTCATCTTTGTACATGTATTTGATTTGTTTATATTTAGTTTTTATGTCCGCAGACTGACTTTGTTTGGATATAAAGTGGTACTTATCACATATATTTTTTAACTCCAATAACTTAGGAGTGAACCATTTATTTGCTTTGGCCTGTCTTTCTCGACTATTTACAACTTTTAATGGGAAGGCGTAATTAACACTGAACATAAAGTCTGTGAAGAAGGCTGAGAATTTATCAAGAATATTAGTCTGAGAGTGAATGAGAGGTCTATTCATATTATTTAAACAATACCAAAAGTCTGCTATATTTGTGTCATTAATCTCTCTATATTGATATTTAATATTTGGTCTAATCTGTTTGGAGGTTTTTTCTGAGGTCAAGAGAAATGATGAGAGAATAGCATAGTGGTCAGATAGTACAGTTTGTATGACAGAGGATTTGACTCTTGAGTAATGGAAAGTAGTAACAATATTATCAATACATGTACCTTCGTTTATAATCCCTGGACGTGTAATTACATTTTTTAGAAGAACATTTAGGCCATAGCTAGTAAAAAGGCTACGCAGGTTATCTATATTTGGCCCATTTAAATTAAAGTCCAAGTTGAAATCAGCACACATAATTATATTGCAATTTTTAGAACTGAGTTTGGCTAACAGATTATCCATTTTTTCAAAGTAAATATTCATATTATCGACTTGGGGAATCCGATAGATACACAGCACAAATGTGTTAATATTTTCTAAATACAATTGTGACAGTTCAAAAACATATTCAGTTGCAAGGTTTGATGTATCAATATTAGGCTGTTCATATACTGTCAAGTTATTTTTTATAAAAATCGCTGAGCCCCCTCTTTTACCCTTTGCCCTACAGAAGTGACTTGCCAGATTGAAGTCTGGAATGCCGAGGCTTTTTAATTCTTCATGTGACAGCCAGTGTTCAACAATACATATAATATCAATTTTCTTTTCTTCGATCAATATTTCCACTAACTCTACTTTGTCAACAATACCTTGCACATTCCAGTACAATACATTATACATATTAAGTTTCTTAGCTAGACTCTTATTCACTATATTATAATTACACTGATCATCTACAGCTATCTTGTCAATGTTATTTATATGAACATTTGACATCTCATTTGGTTGACAAAAGGATATGCTCTTAGGATTAGAATCTAGATTTAAGCTATTAGTCTGAGTCCTTGATAGTGAACTGTACTCATTATTGTCTTTTAGGCCTACATGTTCATCTGTTAACCAACACCCCTTACCCATATCTGACATTATGGTGACAGTGGGGTGTTGATTACCTCTAAAAAAGAATCAAGTTTGTCCTGAAAAGGTGCTGGACGATCTAACTTGTTCATTATTACTTTAGAGATAGATTTACTGATTACTTTTTTCCCTTTAAGGTTTAAATGTAGACCATGTTTAGTATGGCATGACCTATCCAGCATACTAGCATCCACTAAATCTACATTGCTGAAGCTATTACAGATTTCTTTGTACTTCAAGTTGGCACGATCGATTTCGGTATTTACACATGACCACCACATCAGGTCATGTCGTTTTGGCACATTTACCACAATAACATTTGTATGTGTAAGGCTTGATAAAGACTTCTGCAGTACACTAGTTGCCTCTGCTGCCTGATTTCTGTAAATGTCATTTGATCCACCAATTATCATTATAAAGTCATTTTTTGTATACTTAGACATATCACTGTTGTTTATTATATTGGCTAGAGTTGCATTTGGCTTTACTAGACCTTCTACTTCATAAGAATGTGGACCGCCAAGGTAATCTTTCACAGTCGAGGAAATTCCACGACCGTGGCTATCAGCAAATATCCTAACCTTACTTAGTTTCTTTTCGGTTTCTTTCCTTGGGCTGCGTGTTTTGTTTATATGTGGATTTACCCCTCGCGAAATGATCTGGTTATCTTCACTGTCCGCGCACTGTGATAAAATCTCAAATCTGTTGTCTATTTTTAAAACATTTTCATTGGTTGAATTTAGCTTAGATTTAGTTTGGGCCGGACGTTTAACGGGCACTGTTTCCACTGATTATCTTCCGATTGTGTACTTACATAATTTTCAAGCTTCTTCATTAATTTTTCGTTTTCACACTTTAAACACTGCACATCTTCTTGTAAAGCTGCAATTACTTCCAGCAGAGAACTTTTGTCTTCATCGTTCGGCGCCATGCTGTTTTCCGCTTTGTTATCATAACATGCTGGACATTTCCATTCTTCAAATTCACCTGGTATTTCTTCTTCCTTTATATTTGCACACTTGAAATGATTCCATCTATCACAGAAGTCACACAGAATACCATTTCTTACGTTTATATTACATTTCGCACATTTTATATTAAGAATAATTCTATTTGAAACTAGAGCTTCGTTACCAACTGTACCAACCGCCGCCATCTTTTTTGAAAAGCTTAATTCGGAATAGCTGGAAGTAGTTTACATCACGATACACGTTTTGTCACTAACATGGTTCTCATGAAATTACTAACAATAATAGATAAATTCTTTGTCCCTTATATACGCAACAACAAAACCATTCTGGAACAGACTGCATTTAGACCTAACCTCAATCTCCACTAAATTGGCGCTACAGAATCAAACTACGTAGACACATCAACACACGTGTATTTGAATTGCAAACTGCATTTGGGGTAACAACATCCTTTGCTTCATCAAGATTCCTAGATGGCACAAGATGGCATTATAAAATACTTAGACACATTAGAAAATGAAATAATCACAGCATCAAACACAATGGACTGTAAACAGTTGCACGGTGATGAAATTCTAATTGTGCCAATGAGCTTTTTCTCCGATTTTCACCCTCCCATTCCTGAATCATAGAACCTAATGGTCACGTCATACCAGTAATATAATATCTCTATCTCATTCAAAACCTCAGTAACTTGTTATCCATCCTTACTTATAATTGTCTGAATATCTTCCTTTCCCCTCAGTGTTGGTCATAGACGTTGCTTTTTTTTTGACAAAAAATGATTTATTTCTTGTATATATTAGGTCATCTAGATTTTTGTTTTGATGTTGTAATATAAGGGAGGGGTGTATCATCGTCATCAACATAACAGCCATTGTGATCATCATTCCTTAAATCAGTGCCCACAAGGTTGTGTTAATAGGCTATTCACATACGTTCAGCCCTAGTTACTTATTTATGTATTATTCTAACAAATGCTAACAACTTCTCATCTGAGTAATTACTTTAAAAAAAACTGGCATATTTTCAAAAATGGAAAAACAAAATCATACTTACATTGTAAAAATAAACTGCAAATGCATGTACAAGGTGTGTGAATTAATTTTAAGGGTATTTTCTGTAAATAAAAGATTTTATTATGAACAACTGAATACATCATTATGTTTCAAAGTATTGTCCATTGCTAGCCACTACTTTCTCCCGTCTTTCTGGTAGCATACGGATTCCCCGTCGAAAGAACAACTCATCTTTTGATGCAATCCACGAATCAATCCAATTTTTCGTAAGTTTGGAAGCGCTGCGTAGCCAGGCTGTGTTCCATGGTTTTGAACAGGTAGTAATCCGATGGAGCATATCTGGTGAATATGGCGGGTGGGGTAAAACATCCCATTTCAACGTTTCCAAATATTTTTTCACTACACAAGCAACATGTGGTCGAGAGTTGTCATGAAGAAGAATCACTTTATCATGTCTTTGCTCGAATTGCGGACGTTTTTCTTTTAAAGCACGGCTCAAACGCATCAGTTGTGTTCTGTAGCGTTCCCCAGTTATTGTTAATTTTTTTTTTTAATATAATTTAATTGCAATGGAGCACAGGCTCCGGTGGCAATTTCGCTACACACCCATCTTCCCCCTATCCTGCACCCACCTACATTTGCCCTCTACAAATTTTATCTTTAAATTCCTTCAAAGTTTTCGGTAAATTATTCATCATTTCTCTTGGTAACTCATTCCAATCCCTGACACCCTTACCTAAAAAAGAGAATCTTCCCACACCCTTGTGCCTGAAATCGAGTGCCAGCTTGTGGTCATGGTCATCTTTTCCCTTCCATGCACTACTTTTCATACCTATTGCAATATCTTTCCATGCCTCATCACCAGTATATGCCCTGTACACTCCCATGACCCTCCTCATCCTCCTCCTGTCTTGCAATGAATCCCATTCCAGCTCCTTTATCATATCCGTCACTGATTGCATTCTGCGATAATTTCCAGAAACAAATCTAGCAGCCCTTCTTTGCACCCTCTCCAACTCCTGTATTTGATACGTAAAATGAGGGTCCCATACTACACTACCATATTCGAGCAATGGTCTGACCAAAGTTTTGTAACCCAATTCCTTGACTTCTTTCGTACATCCCCTCATCACTCTCTCCAACAAGTGCAGAACTTTGAAACCTTTTCCTACCACCTGTCCTATGTGTCCTGCCCAGTTAAGTTTGTTATCAAAAGTAATTCCAAGATATTTGCATTTCAAGTCTTCAGCAAGCAATTCTTTCCCCACCTTATATTCATAATTAACCTTTTGTTTTTTATTTGTGTATCTAATAAGCTGACTCTTCTTTGCATTTATCTTCATTCCATGTTTACCAACCCAATTAGATATCCTGTCCAGATCACCCTGCAACTGTTTACAATCCTCTATCGTTTTGATTCTTTTATACAGCATTATGTCATCTGCAAACAATCTAATTTCAGATAGTAAACAATCAACACAATTATTCATTAGAATAATGAATAGCAATGGTCCCAATACGCTACCCTGTGGCACACCCATTTTGTTTCATTCGGTTGGAGCAGTTCGTAATACACAACACCGAGCTGGTCCTACCAATACAGAGCATAAGTTTTGCACCATGAATATTAGGATTATCATACCGTATCCATTTCTCATCGCCAGTGACGAACCAATGCAAAAATCCCTTCCTGGTTTGGCGCTGAAGCAATTGTTCACAGGTGAATAATCGGCGTTCAATGTCTCTCGCCTTCAGTTCGTATGGCACCCAATTTCCTTGCTTTTGAATCATACCGAGAGCCTTTAAACGTTTAGAAACGGTTGTGCGATCAACATTCAACGATTCAGCAAGTTCATCTTGCGTTTGACATGAATCTTGGTCGAGTAATTCTTCCAATTCCGTATCTTCGAACTTTTTCGGTTGACCTGTCAACTGTATCGAAAACACCACTTTTAAAACGTCGAAACCAATACTCTCACGTTTTTATCGACGGAGAATGTTCGCCATAAGTCTCCAATAGCACTCCATGACTTTTCTTCGAATTGAACAGGAACAATAACACTTCCCGCAAATGGTGTTTTGTTGGCTCGTACTTCGACATTTTCAGACCTGCAAACAAATGTGCTGTTTACTCATCAGCCCAAAGTCACATCCTGAACCAGAGACAATATGTACTGAACAGTAAAGCCTATTCAAAGAGCTTACACGAGAATATAGTTACACACGAGATTAATGCGATATAGCACAAGTGGCGCCATCTATTGAAAATCCCTCAAAATTAATTCACACACCTTGTATTTGTGAAGAAGGATAAATTTTGGCAGAAGAAACAAAGTAAGTTGAAAAATAGATGAATGAGAAGAAGATTTAGAAATAGCGTTTGGAACGGAAGACCATGGCAATAATTTTTCAGTTGATTTCAGACATAAGGGAGTAGGAAATTGTTGTTTGTTTGCGAATCAAGGGACTGGAACATATTATCTAAAGAGGTAATGAACAATATGCCATGAAAGAATTTATGAAAAACTTGTAATAAAATCATAGTGACAGTGAAACAGTTATTATAGGAAGGTATGCAGGGAAATTGCCATCGAGGCATTACCTCTATCACAATCTATACTGATAGAAAGCTAAGAACCCATTCAGGCCTCGTTTCCCCTCAGCGGCTAGCCGCGGGCGGTCGGCCGCACGCGGTTCTTAATTATTCAGTTATGGCAATAAGGGAGCGTGCATAAACCATGTAGCTCCATTTTGGCCTCCTGTGAACCCCCCCTCCCCACCACGTAGCCCGACGTGGCTTTTGCTTCTAACCCCCCCCCCCCCCACGTAGCACGTAGCCTTTCTCCCTATCGACTCCAGAAGACATTTTGTACTGTTTTCTCTTGTCAGACTATCGTAAATTACATACGGGGATAATTAAATGGCGGAAATAAATATTTACATGCTGTTGTGTGGCCTGTATCTCATTTTAACTCTGACAAGTAATATGAACGAAAAGCTACGTGGCCTGGCTCGAAACCCCCACCCCCACGTAGCCCAACGTAGCTTCCCAGCCTACCCCTCCCCCCCCCTAGACCTAGCCACGTAGTTTATGCACAATCCCTAACCATACCCATTGAGAGGACCCCGCGACTGCAAAAGAACATACGACTCGAGCAGCCACGCGTGACTCAATATCTTACTGCGCGGCTAGCCACTCGCAACTGACCGCCTACGGCGCCATTGTTGTCAGTACGCAGCGTGGCGTGAATGAAAAAAGACGTGCTTTGTGTGTAAGACATGTAATACGGAAGATTTCACGAGAGAAACCAAGTCTTTGCCACCAAATTTAATGTGAAGAGTTCAGAATACTCTGACCGAAACTTGCGCAAGTCAGCTTGGGAGACTTTATTAAACAAATTTGGCGTAAATGAAGTGAAAACAGTCGATGAAAAGGACGCATTAGGTAAGTTACAAAGTATTTTTATTGTGGTAACAAGTTATCACTAATAAGTAATTTATTTAGTAATCATATTTGTTTTATTAATAAGGAAAGTAATATATTATGACTGTCTTAAATATAACTGTATTGCCAATCTAATTTTCCATTTTCTTCAAAGTAATTAGCAAAAAAGTCTCTATTGAATGTTGCCGTCCTTGTGCCTCTACCGTCATTTGGCAGGCATTTGGGAATCCTCGTACTGAATCTTCATTACGGCCATTCCTTTTACGTATAAAATTATGCAAAATACACGTAGCTTTACTAATGTCTATAGACAAATCTATGTCTGTGATTAAAGCTCTGTGAAATATACGCCGTTTATTGGCCATTATCCCAAATGTACACCTTGCTCTACACAACCTGGAGTTAAACTTTTTTTTTATTTTGTTGATAAAGTTCGCCCACTATAAGGACTCATAAAGGGTCTAGCGGAATAAGACAGTGAAAAGTGCCTCTGGCCCATCCCGTTCATGGGGCATACCAGTTCATAGATCTTGGTTAGCATAGCCTTCGGACCGATTTTTATTTCAATGCGTATATTTATGTCTTAAAATCTGAAATGTTCTTATTAACCGATTTTCAAGTGGAATCATTACATTTCAGCGGCGATTCAAGATAAGCGATAAACTTACAAAAAGAAATGAGATCCCACAAAAACAATTCTTGTAAAAATAGGCCAAGTCTCGTGTTAGTGCAGTGACAAAAAGTTATGAGATCTTCCTCTGAGCCAAGTCTACACTTTTCAGTGTATATTCACTTCACTTTATGAAACAGAATGGTTTCTCTCGGTATCATAGATCGTTTATTTAGGATAAAAAATCTGATGACTTGGCCATTATGCACATTGGCGGATCCAAGGGGGGGGGGGGTCATGGGGGTCATGACCCCCCCCCCTGGGCTCGGCCTCTAATAATAATTTTTAATCTCACTGATTTTAATTAAATAAGATTACTTTGAATAATGGATGGCCAGATCTCACAAAAACATACACGACAGTCACAATGCGACTGTATGCTGTTTATAATATTATGTTGTATCCGATCGGTCATTGTGAACTGAATATTGTGACGCAATTGCAACATTTGATTTTGCCGCCTCGCGCAGCGCGTCGTACTATTCGTAGCGGCTGCGCGTCCGATGTTCGGTGACGTCACAACCGCGTAGCTCCGAGCGCTCTCGCCACTAAACCGTGTGATGTATTTACATAAATATTGTCATTTTTGTTATGCACGGGGTTTTTTTACTACAGGGTGCATAGAAAAATGTGATTGTGCTGGTGTGTCGAAACGTAATACATGTAGTGGTTTATTTAGAAAGATAGATTCATTCTTTTATGAAGAAACCTAGGTTTGAGATTGATAAACACCCAAAAATTTACCTATACTGAGCACTAATGCATCATAATATGTGTGCTGCCAATGCTTCAACAACTACCTTAACCTTAGATGAAGAAGAAAATATTACTCCTGCTGAAGCTGTTCTATGCTTGCCGATTTCGTGTACGTCGACTTCCAGTTCTAATCAGATAAAAAGTTTGTTTTCTCAATCGAAATTTTCCTCAGATATTGGATGGTTTGTAAGAAAATACCTAGACGTTTCAACAAGAGCTATATTGATCGACAAACATTAGTTGCCTTCTCAAATTTATATTTTCCCACACTGCATATATATATCTTATATATAAAAATCAATGTTTGGGTTTGTTCGTCTTCTATGCATTCCTATACCATTTATCAGATTGCAATGAAACTTTGGAGAGTTTTAGTGTGCGTCTGCGAAGGTTCCTGTGAAAAAAAAATTTCCAAAAAGTCACCCCCTATTCCTCATAAACCCCATAATTTAGGCAAAACACATTTTTTATCCGATTTAGATAGGAATTTGTACACTTATACTTTAAAACAATCATAAAAATACTGCCTACATACGGTTTCTGAATATTCATCCCCTCTCCCCCTTTCCAACCCCATTATGTTTTCACCCCATAATTTTGGCAAACCAAATTTTTTATCCGATTTAGATAAGAATTCGTACACTTATACTTTAAAACAAACAAACAAATACTGCCTACGTATGGTTTCCGAATATTCATCCCCTCTCCCCCTTTCCAACCCCATTACGTTTTTACCCCACAATTTAGGTAAACTACATTTTTTATCCGATTTAGATAAGAATTTGCACACTTATACTTTAAAACAAACAGAAATACTGCCTACGTATGGTTTCCGAATATTTATCCCCTCTCCCCCTTTCCAACCCCATTACGTTTTCACCCCATAATTTAGGCAAACCATTTTTTTATCCGATTTAGATAAGAATTTGTACACTTGTACTTTAAAAAGAGAGAGAAATACTGTACACATTAATTTCACACAAAAACCCAATCCCTCTCGGCTCTTTCCACCACCTTAATTACCCCCTCTTCCCCATAAAACCCCATAATTTAAACAAACCCGCAAACCGTTCGACCGATTACGGCGAAGCTATGGTGAATTGTCGAGGGGATGTCGAAAATGGTTCCTGTCAAAAAAAAAAATATTTAAAAACCCCCCCTCTTCCCCATAATGTAACTCGACGAGACAAATCAAAAACAAATGATACATTTTCTTGATATCTAGCTTAGTTCTCGACATATTGTATGTCAAAAGTGAGGAGGTTAGGGTGAGATCTGGCCTGGACCTGAATAAAAATTCCCAATACCACTATATATTCACCGTGGAAATTACCTATACATGTTTTACTTTCTCCTATTGAATGTTATTATGGTTGAAATACGGCCTGGGCCAGAAGAAACGTCACCAAAAGTACATGGATTAATAGACTACCTATAACTGATTTTTAACATGCTAAAACTCGAAAACAAAGTGAGATATCAAAAATTATATTATTTATTTTCGATTTATTACGTTTTCACCCCATTATTATTATTTCGTATCAGAAACATACAATTACACAATTACAGTCATCAAATTATACTGGACCAGTACTTGGCCACTTCCAGTGCATTTTCTGAGGCCTCAACAGTTCAGCTGCCGAACAGGATGCTGGACACAGTTGACACTGGAGCATGTGCTGGACAGTCTGGTCCTCACCGCATCGCACTTGATATCACTGATCTCAGTATAGCCCCATCTTGCTAAATTCACTTTGGATCTGCCCACTCCTGATCTCAGCCTATTCAAAGATTTCCATGTCAACCATCCCTTGTCATAACCAGGTGGCAAAGATTCAGACACTCTTCCCCAGCCATGCGGAAGGGGAGCCTTAGCTTCCCATAGTTGTACCTGGGCTTCTTCAGTTGTTGTTGTAAGTTCCTGAGATATTCTTAGGAAACTTTTCCTGGACTTAAGTCTTTGCCTGTGAGGGATATACCCATATAGTGGATGAGATTTTTCATGGTTCACTTTCCTCCTTTCCTTGTTCACTGCTATTTCCCTTCGAACAGAAGGTGGTGCTATTCCTGCGAGACGGTGGAGCCATTCGACTGGAGTTGATTTTAAGCAGCCTGTTATGATTCTGCACGTGTCATTAAGTGCAATGTCTACTTGTTTGGCATGGTTGAACTGTGCCATACGGACAGGCGTACTCTGCAGCCGAATAACATAGTGCTAAGGCAGAAGTTCTAATTGTTTCAGGTTGGCTGCCCCACTGCGATCCAGCCAGTTTCCTTATGAGATTGTTCCTACTGGAAACTTTCAGTTTGGAGTTCATGCAGTGTTTCTGAATGTAGTGATCTGTCAAGGGTCACTCCTAGATATTTTGGAGTATCACAGTGTTCTAGTTCGACCCCCGACCATGTTACCTTTAACCTACGATTTGCTTCTTTATTACCCATAATTTAGGCAAACCACATGTTCGTTTACGGTGAAGCTTGTGTGAGTTGTCGACGGGATGACGGAGAAGGTTCCTGTCAAAAAAAAAATTAAAAAAACCCACCCCTCCTCCCCATAATTTAGACAAAACCACACATTTCATCAGATTTCAATGAGAATTTGCACACTTATACTTTGAAACAAACAGAAAAATACTGCCTGCATATGTTTCCCAAAGCGCATCCCCTCTCACCCTTTCTAACTGAAAATGAATGAAACAGCAGTTTAAAATTTATATGTAAATATTTTCATTTAATCTATGTGCCTACTCAAGTCCAGCAATAGTGAAGCATTGCCGGGTCAGCTAGTATATATATATTAGAAGTCACACATTGACAAGTTTCATTGGCTTGTTTTATCGCATAAAGACCAAGACCTTTACAGAAAATATTATGTTTTATTTACAGTATCGCCCTTGAGTTGCCACACAGTCAAAAACTCCTCTAAAACGATTCATAAAAGAACCATTAATAGCTTTCGATGATTTTCTTGGTAAAAATGGTGTGTTGCTAACTACCCAGCGAAATTTTGTTAAGGGGCTGGTGTAGATAATATTACAACAGATATCTTAAAGATAGCCAGATGTGGCATTGTACCTTATCTAGAAATATTAAATTGAGTCCTGGATCCTTTATGCATACCAGAGGACTGAAAAAGTGTGATAGTAGCGTCGGTACATAAAGGAGGATTAAGTAATAGAGTCGAAAATTATAGGTCAATCAGTTTAAGAATCAGTGGTAGGTAAATTAATGGAGAAATATATGTGAGGAGTGTAAGTGGTTTTCAAGTACCCTTTAGGCAAGATTATTCATGCGAAACTTGGTTGGTGGTATATATGCAAGATATTTCGGATGAAATGGACAAGGGAGGCCAATTGATAGTGTAGCACTAGATCTTTCAAAGGCTTTTGACAGAGTGAGACACAAAATGATAGTAAATAAGGTAAAAACTATTGGAAATGGATGAGAAAAGTGTATGGTGGGGTAGAAGAATTTTAAAAGGTAGAAACAAAAAGTTAGCTTAGGAAATGCAGCATCAAAAGAAGTGGAAGTAAAAATGAAAGTGCCACAGGGTAATGTATTGGAACCATTGCTATTCATTATTCTGATGAATAATTGTGTTGATTTACTACAGAATTTGTATTTTCTGCGGATGAATTAATGCTATATAACAAGGATAAAAACGGAAGAGGACTGCGAACAGCTGCAGGGTGATCTGGACAGGATACCTAATTGGGTTGGTAAACATGGGATGACAGATAAAATGCACAGAAGATATAGCTTATTAGATACACAGATAAAAAAACTAAAGGTTGATTATGATTATACAGGTGGGGAAAGAATTGCTTGTTAAAGACTTGAAATGTAAATATCTTAGTATTACATTTGATAACAAGCTTTACTGGGCAGGACACATTGGACGGGCAATAGGAAAAGGTTTCAAAATTCTGCACTTGTCGGTAAAGAGTGATGAGGGGATGAGACGAGAGAGGTAAAGGAAGTGGGTTACAAAACTTTGGTCAGACCATTGCTTGAATATGGTAGTGTAGTATGGGACCCACATTTTGAGTATCAAATACAGGAGTTGGAGAGGGTGCAAAAAAGGGCTGCTAGATTTGTTTCTGGAAATTATTGCAGAATGCAGTCAGTAACAGATATGATAAAAGAGCTGAATGGGATTCATTGCCCAACAGAGGGAGGGTGAAGAGGGTCATAGGAGTCTACAAGGCCTATACTGGTGATGAGGCATTGAAAGATATTGGCATAAGAATTAAAAGTAATGCATGTATAGGAAAAGATAACCATGACTACAAGCTGACACTCGATTTCAGGCACAAAGGTGTAGGAAGATTCTGTTTTTAGGTAAGGGTGTCAGGGATTGGAATAAGTTACCAGAGAAATAATGAATAATTAACCAAAAACGTTGAAAGAATTTAAAGTTGAAATTTGGAGAGGGCAAATGTAGGTGGGTGCATGAAAAGACTGAAGAAGGGTGCGTAGGTACCAGAGCTGCACTCCATTGCAATCAAAATTAAATTAAATTAAGCATCTTTGATTTTCGAACGGCAGTATTACTGGAGGTTGTGGTTACTTTTAAATGTAGCCTGGACAGATTGACTGCTGCCACGTTTTGTTAATGTATAAGGAACGATGGATTTAGTTCTGTAATTTTCGCGATGTAGCATAAGATTTTAGGATTCCTAGTTGATTTTTTTAATTTCAGTGGTTCCTTATTGCTTTCGTCAAATAGTTCGTAAGTAATTCGAACTTTATGACGATTTAAAACTACAATCTAAAATGTACATTACAAAATCAAGGTTATGAACGTTACTTAATAACAACTGCGACTGCAACTGCGAAATATAAATTCCCTGGTCACTGTATTCAAACCTTCCTTTGTGTCCGGCTTCGTATCTAGCTGACGTGTAATCACCGTTTTACTTTTTGCCGTAAGAGCAAAATTTCCTACTCCGGAGCTATTAGTTTATCAGTTGCATTAATTTTCACGCTTTTAAACGAATAGTTTGATTGAATATGTAATAATGTTCTTGCTCTGATCTCTGAAAAGCAATGCGTAAATGTGACAGTACTGGCTAGGAAGTTGTAGGTTTTTAGTGCTGGTAAAATGCGAATTAATAATGACTTTCCCAAACTAACTATTCATTTTAGATTCTTATTACGTTTAAGGTTTTTACCACGTTTGATTCACGTATTATGTTTATTTTAGTGTACAAAACTGAGAACTAAATAATCGAAGTGAAAAAAATAAAACAGATTCTAAGCATGATCGTAGTGTGATCTTTTGTCAGTTTTTATTGAATGCTCATATCGAATACAGAGTGATCTGCACGCTTATTTCTCCTTCTAGAAATAGTTATATTTTCATTCTCCGTTCCTCAGTACATACAAGCCGCAAGCTGTATTCGCAGATTTTAATCTGGAACATAAGCTCTTAATATTTGAAAGTACCATCATAAATGCTGAAGAATTTTTTGCGCGATGCCATTTCAAAACATCAGGCACACGCAGGTTTCTCACAGATTTATAATAGTATACATAGATTTTATTAATTACTCAGTTAGTTAGAAATATACCTTATTTTATTTTTCAGGTACTTGTACAACTATATCCTTATGCAGAGTATTGAAGACGAACTCAATTGTCTTAAAAAAAAAAAGTTCTACTGACGCAATAAATGATAAAAAAAAATTGGAACAAATGTTTTGAAGAGTCAAAAGAATTTGCCGAGAAATTTGCGATGGAAATTTAATGCCTCAGAACAGTGCCGATATAAATGCATAGAGCCAGTAACCTACCTGATCAATCAGTTGAAGAGTATTTCGGTAGGGCTGTATACATCATACTTCTAGATTCTATAATAAATTATCCACAAGACCATTTGTCTCCTGAAATACTTTATTTCAACTAGTCGTTTTTGTACCGAAATTCAATTATAGTCTACCTATACTAATGAAGACGTTGAAACAATTAAGCAACTCGCATTCGATTATAAGCAGGTAATAGACGACACTGCATTATCAGTCATTATAAGCGAATATTGGCTGTGGATAGTAAAATGGCAACGGAATCAGAACATTCCACAAGTCGATTTCCAATCTAATATAAAAATTTCATGCTAAAATATATCCCATCGTAATCACATATTTGTGTAATCTTACCACACTACCAGATAGTGTCCCATTGGCGGAGAGATCTTTTTCTGCTCTCAGGAGGCTCAAAACTTGACTTCGAGCATCACTGGCAGAAGACCACCTAACTGGTCCGGCACTTCTGCACGTTCACAAAACCATATTCTTTCAAGTGGAGGAAGTCATAACAAGATTCGCGAGAGTTCAGAAGAGAATAATTGATTTTGTTATTTGATTAAAATTATTTTGACATATTGCAATTACATTAATTTATCTTTTATTTATATATAGGTACTATTATAATTTTGAAGCATGTCCTAGTTAGACCTCGACTATGTGACCCCCCCCCTGACCCAAAGGCTGGATCCGCCCTTGATTATGCATGCCATGTTTAGTTAACGCACACAAACTTAAAAATACGTAAAGGCCAAGATTTCCATCGCTCTTTTTCGAATTTGACAAGTATATATATTATGACCTCAATTTAAGTTCAAATTATGTGGATTTGTATGAAGAATAAACAAACAAATATTCATCTTTTTATATATAGATAAATACGGTGAAAAACTCCAATATCAGACTTTTATTATGATTTAGGGATGAAACCATGTATGTGTACCAAATTACTTGTTTCTAGGATTACTGGAAATACAGTGGAATTTTGATATCGGGGTGTTGTGCCGAAATAAAATTTTGAATTTCAATAACTTCAAAAGTAAGAAAAGGTAAGAAGTATAATTAAACACTTTAGTTAAACATGTTAAGCTCACTCTACAGTGAAAATCTGAGCTTTATAAAGTAATTAGGGTAGAAAGCGATTTCACGTTAGGGGTAGGTAAGGGGGTAGGTATATGAAAATTTACGAGTTTCAGACTTTTCTTATAATATGTGGGTAAAATTTTATCTGTGTACCAAATTTCAGCTTTCTACGGCTACTGGAAGTGCCTTAGAATTTTGATGATCATCAGTCAGTCAGCCAGTCAGTCAGTGAGTGACAAAATCTCTGAAGTTTGCATCCGAATAACATACGAACTAAGAACAGTAACATAATAAAATTACGTACGTTTGCTAAGATTGCTGATATCTATGCATAACAGAAATTTGAGAGATGTAGCACAAATACGACCGAAGAAATAAAAATCGGTCCAAAGGCAATGCTAACCAAGATATATGAACTGGTATTTCCCATGAACGGGATGGGCCAGGGGCACTTTTCAGTGTCTTATTCCGCTAGACCCTTTATCAATTAGCTTGAAAGCATCATCACCGACGAAAACATAAGGCATCAGTGTGTTATTTATGGATGAAATTGGCGCATTTTAGGGAATATTTAGTTCAATCTTGGTCAGATTTTTATAGAACGTATAGTATCTCTAAATATAAATGCGTCACGGCATTTTCCGTAAGCTCTGACGTCAATGTAAATAAATTTATAGGTACTATCACAAATGGCAAGCTACACAAAAATATTTTTTGTATAAAGTATAAGGACACAGAGTTAGGTGGTTTGATTAATGTAATATGCTTCCCGTCAATAGCTCCAATATAGTTTGGGAACGGAGATCGTTCCAGGAAGTCCTTTACAATTTTCTTCCACCAATCAGTTGTGGAATACATACGTCTTTCAATGATCATATATATTATTTCTATAAGGTATTTTTTTGTCACAAGCCTGTATCTTCCTTCATACTTAACCAAAATCAATGAATGAGGTGTCATTTTAAAGCTTATGGTCTCCACTTTTGTCACATCATCTTTTAAGAAATGAAGGTATTGGAATTCTACCCTTAAAGGGAAAAAATTTCAATATTTCTAAAAAGCTGTTTTCTGTGTTAAGAGTCATTTATCTCACTGGATACCTATCTAAAATCGTTTAATGAAGTATCATTTTAAAGATTAAGATCTCCTCTTTAGTGACGTCGTATATTAAGACAGATATTTTCGGAATTCGACCCTTAAATGGCAAAAGTATCAATATTTTTGCAATGCGTAATTGTGTCACGAACGATTTATCTCCTTTAATATCTAACCGATATAGATAAATGAGATATCATATTGAAGATGGAGGTCTTCGTCATGGTAACATTATATTTCAAGAAAAGAATTTTTCGTTTTTCGACCCTTAAAGGGCAAAAATGTCGATTTTTTAAAAATGCGTTTTTGTATCTCGAGCCATTTATCTCCCTGGATATCTAACCAAAATCGATAAACCAAGTAGGATTATTAGGAGTAATGTCTCAGCTTTGTGACATAATATTTTAATAAAGAATGTTTTTGGAATTCAACCCTTAAAGGGAAAAAGTATAAATTTTTCTATAACGCATTTTTGTGTCACGAGCGATTTATCTCCATCAATATGTAACCGGTATAGATAAATGAGGTATCATATCAAAGAATGAGGTCTCCACCGTGGTAACATTATATTTTAAGAAAGGAATTTTTCGTAATTCGGCCCTTAAAGGGCAAAAATGTCAATTTTTCTAAAATTAGTTTTTTTTTATCTCGAGCCATTTATCTCCCTGGATATCTGACCAAAATCGATAAATGAAGTAGGATTATGAGGAATTATGTCTCAGCTATGTGACATAATATTTTAAGAAAGAATGTTTTTGAATTTCAACCCTTAAACGGAAAAAGTATAAAATTTTCAATAACGTATTTTTGTGTCACGAGCGATTTATCTCACTTAATATCAAACTGATATAGATAAATAAGGTATCATATTAAAGAATAAGGTTTCCGCCGTGGTAACATTATATTTTAAGAATGGAATTTTTCGTAATTCGACCCTTAAAGGGCAAAAATGTCAATTTGTCTAAAATTCGTTTTTTGTATATCGAGCCATTTATCTCCCTGAATATCTATCCAAAATCGATAAATCAAGTGAGATAATGAGGAATAATGTCTCAGGTTCGGTGACATCATATTTTAGGAGTGACGTTTTTGGAATTCAACCCTTAAAGGGAAAAAGTATGAATGGTTCTACAACGCATTTTTGTGTCACGAGCTATTTATCTCCCTTAATTTCTAACCGATATAGATAAATGAGGTATCATATTAAAGATTAAGGTCTCCGCCGTGGTAACATTATATTTTAAGATAGGATTTTTTCGTAGTTCGAACCTTAAAGGGTAAAAATGTCGATTTTTCTAAAATGATTTTTGTATATCGAGCCATTTACCTCCCTGGATATCTAACCAAAATCGATAAATGAAGTAGGATTATGAGGAATAATATCTCAGCGTTGTGACATGATATTTTAAGAAAGAATGTTTTTGAAATTGAACCATTTAAGGGAAAAAAGTATAAATTTTTCTATAATGCATTTTTGTGTCACGAGCCATTTATCTCCCTTGATATATAACCAATATAGATAAATGAGGTATCATATTAAAGATTAAGGTCTCCGCCATGGTCACATTATATTTTAGAAAGAATTTTTCGTTAGTCGACCCTTAAAGGGCATAAATATCAGTATTTCTAAAATGTGTTTTTTGTTTCATTAGTCATTCATCTCCGTTGACAATTAAACAAAATTGATAAACGAGGTATCATTTAAAAGCTTCAGATCTTCGTAATGTCTTCGGTTCCGTTAACACATTTTAAGTAGAAATTTTTAAAAATTCTAACCTTAGAGGGCAAAAGTATTAATAATTTTACAATGCATTTTTCTGTCAGGAGCTATTTATTTCCCTTGATACCTAATCGAAATCAATAAATGACGTATCGATTTAAATATTAAATTAGCCGCTATGGTCACATCATATTTTAAGAAAAACCTTTCTTTAAATTACACAGTTAAGGGGCAAAAATATCATCATTTCTCAAAAAAAAATTTTTTTTACCTTGGTTGATATTTTATAAAAGGATTTTTTTTGGAATTCAACCTTTAAAGGGCAAAATTATCAATATTAATTATTGAACGTGTTTTTTTTAATTTTTTTAATACAAGCCATTTATCTTCTTCGATACCTATCCGAAATCGATAAATGACATATCGTTGTAAAATTAAGGTCTCCAGCTAGGTAAAATCATTAATTAAAAAAAAAAAAAAATGTTCGGAATTTGGTGCTTAAATTGGTAGCGCGTATGAGACTGTTTAGAGCCAAGTCCCCTGATTTCAGCAGCGGATATCACAGAGATGTCAATAAACTTTTTTTTATTCAATAAGTAGCTTTTCTGATATATGTTATTTGTTACGGAAACACTGTCGTTTTGCTATACAATTCCAATGTAAACATTTTATTCGTACAGCAACAAATATTTCAGAGATGTTGACATGTTGTGTGCATTTTGTTAAGGTTGGTTTTATTCTACTAAGGTCAGTGACAGTTTGTCATAAATACAGTGTGTTTTAAATTTTCCTAACTGTTTCGTAATATGTTGTGAGTATTTTGCTGCGTACCTATTACACTAAATGAAACATTTGCTACAAAAGTACGGTTCTACTATTAATTATATTACAAGCATTCAACCTCACTATTCATCGCATTTTATTCGCGAAATTATCGCACGGGTCGTCTAGTATTGTCCAAATAGTTTTTCACACTTGTTGTATGATATTGCTCTCCATTGTTATACCAAGACGATAGGAATAATGAAGATCTGTCTTACTACATTCTGCTGCTAGGTACCTGTACAATAAAAAAAATTAAAGACTTAAGATAATTAAATTTAATATATATAAGTACAAATATGTTTTTTGTTACAGGTAAAAAAATACAAAAAAAATGCAAAAATATCAGAGATTGATTTTTTAGAGAGCTGAGGCGACAGAAGACTCCGGTTCTTCGAATAGAGCACCATATGTTTATTTTAACCAACTTTTATTTTTGAAAAACGTGGCTGTAACCAATTCTACACAGAATAATATTCCAGGAGATGACTGGATCCTACTCAAATGACAGACAGCGAAGCAATCACAGAAAGAGGAAGATGCGATACGTGCTCAATTGTTGAAGTTTTGAAAAGAAGTATGGAATTAAGAGAAGCTCACTTGAATGCAAGTAATGATCCAGACAGAATGTTTTAACGTCACTGACAGAAGATTTAAAAGAAGTACCGGATAGCAATAAAATTATTTTGAAAGCTGATATCATTAAATTAATACACTAAGCTCAGATCAGTGATTTAGTATCCCAACACTATCCAAATTCATATTTGAATAATAACCATCCACCTCCTCCTGACTGTGATACTCCAAGGAGTAATTCAAAATATTATCATGCTGGGTAACAAAAACCACTACGCCACAAAGAACCAAGATTTCATCGAGACATTTCTCTGAAACTGATTCAATAGCAAATGTTTTATCTCAATCCAACAGTGACAACACCCAAGATTCAGAAATGTTAGAATTGTTCACCAATGAGTCCTGAATACAAACTAGTTTGAATTTGATAAATTTTTTATTTTATTACTAATAAGTAATACTAAATTGTAGTTTTTCTGATAAATGAATACGTAAATAGTGTAAAAAATAATTAACTTACCTCAATGTGATCAGTAGTTTTTCTTCAGCAGATATGCAGTCTCTCATTTGAACCCAAGAAAAAGTTCGCCCGTCTAGCCTAGGTGCAGTGCCTCCTTAGGAGGCGCGAGGCCCCCCTAGAAGGCGCGAGGCCCGTAGCATTTGCTACCTCCTGCTATGTGGTTAATCCGGTACTGCATCAAATGAATTTACAGACATTCGTGTGTAATTGAAAAATTTTATCTTATGATTTCGTAACTTATAAAACGAATAAAATGCACCTTTTGTGGTGTGTTCACTTATCAAAGGATGTATCCAATACCTATGTTTTCTTTTTGTTAACAAGTAAAGACATGTTGCTTCTTCGACATCCATTTTGGAAATTAGCTGGTTTGTGGAATACAGTCACGCGCGCAGTCGCTACAACAGTTGTTACAAAACTAGCCGCTAAGTGGAACCCGACCTGGTATCCCTAAATCGTGGCCACGCCTCTTCAGCCCTGAAATCGGGTCGTCTAAAGCGAGCTCCTGGTCACGTTTTTGCGGCGAGACTATGCAGGGAGATCGGGTGAAAAAGTGGGAGTAAAGTCGGGCCCCCACCATACTACCCCGAAAACTGGCGGAGTAAAGCCTCACCCAGTTGTGCTCATACTGCCTGGTTCCCCGTTTTCTTTTTCTGCTGTGTAGTACTTTGCTATTACTTTGAGATGGATGCATCCGGTAATCAGAGTTGCTGGAAGTGTACAAGACCCACAGATTTTTATGGGACACCTCACATTGGGTTTCCAACTTATTTAGTAAAAAAAATAAAATATATTTATCTTCTGAAGTATATGAAAGGAAAAAAAGGTATTTTTAAACTAATTATTTATTGCCTGAAAAACAAATTTTTGGGCTTATGGAATTAGCTATTAATTTTTTGTTCCATTTCAAGGTGTTACAGCTGGATCTAAATCTAGTACTGTATTATAAATAAATGAACACTCATTTTTAAATTTAAGGACGCTCTGTTTCTCCCTTCCCTCGCATTTATTTCGTTTCATCAAAAACGCTAACATGTCGTTTGGAAATTCGTCGAATTGTATAGTTTGCCAAAAATAAATTATTTCCACATACTTTATGGTTAATATAACGTACACTGACCAAAAATAAAGTATGGCACATTATATTTATATTAAAGTGACCAGTGCAGCACATTTTAGCATTATATTACAATTTATTCAACAGAAGATCATGCTCAAAAATTCTGATAATTACTGAAAATCGATATTGACTGACTTAGTACCAGGTGACGCAATTATAAAACGCACAGTACAGATACTGAAATTTGCAAAGAATTTATTTTGATGATCCCTTCCTATTCAGTTATATGTTTTGTCCTATAAATCTTTATATTTTTGTAATTGTTTAGGTTTGTTCAATTTTGCTATTTTTGCAGTTACTGTGGCATAGCTAGGTCAACAAGGACCCCGGATTAAAAAAAATATATATATTATTTTGGGCCCTCAGGCCAGATGAGCGAGGAGACCTTCTGTTTTAGCTCTGCCAAGTTGCTGGTAGGGCCCCCCCTGAGCTGAGCAGGGGGAACTCTCTGCTGAGCTTGGGGGGCTGTGGTTGAGGTAGCGTATCTAGGTTCACAAGTCCCTCATATCTAAATAAAAAAAAAAGATCGCCCATTTGCCCTGAAGGACCGCGGACCCTCTGAGCTGTGCTTGGTGGCTCCCTGAGCGTGGGGGCCCTGGTGCACTGCACAGCCTAGCCCTATAGTAGCTACGCCCATGACTGGTGTATCACTTACCACAATCGCAAACATTACATGAATCACTTGCCATTTTAAACAATGTAAAAGAAAAGTAAAGCAGTTCAAAACTCTGATTTCAAAACGTCGAGAAACACAAGAAACGACAAATTCTCCATTTGATTCTTGGCTGTCTGGGTGGCGTCACGTGATGTTTCTTGAAACCGACGTTTTGACCCTCATTCTGGGGTATTCTTCCAGGGCAGATCCACGGAAGCCTATGATTACAAATTCTCCATTTGTCAATCCACCGCTTGGTTCAGAGCGGACACGAGTCGACTGGAATGCAACAATAGGAATGGTCCGCTATTATTGCCTCGACTCCGAAGCGGTAAGGGAGCGTCCATAAACTACGTGTCTAGATCTAGGGGGGGCAGGGGTTGGCTGGAAAACTACGCTGGGCAACGTGGGGGGAAGGGGCTTGGTTTCAGAGCCAAGCCACGTTGCATTTCATTCATATTATTTGTCACGGTTAAAATGAGGTACAGAACACACAACAGCACGCAAATATTTATTTCCGTCATTTAATTATCTCCGTATGTATATTTACGATATTCTGACAAGAGAAAACAGTACAAAATGTCTTCTGGAATCAATAGGGAAAAAAGCTACATGCTTCGTGGGGTGAGGAGGAGGTAGAGAGAAAAGCCACGGCTGACTTCAGGTTACATGCGGGGGAAGGGGGAATCACAGGAGGTCAAAATGGAGCTACATGGTTTATGGATGCTCCCTAAGTACACAGGTGACAGATCAAAGATGCGAGCGGACAAAAAATCCCTGCCGGATAAGTACTTTTTCTTGCAAGAGGTTTTGGAACTAGCAAAAAAAAGTTCAGTTAGATTTATCGTATACTTTATTCGAAATAAAGTATTTTCGCATTGTAGGAAACTGTAAGTAGTATAATAGGGGGCTTTCTGCTGCGATCAAAGGATGCCGCTGGCACCAGCCCCGCCCCTTCCCCCACCTCCTGCGGCCAAGGCGCCGCAGCTCGATGCAATTACCTGCGAAGATTGCTTCGGGCCGCCCACTTGCAGCTGTCCGAAGCCTTTTAATTAAAATTTCTACCGGATAATTAACGAGGTTATTACCTACCTGTGTATTTAATGGTTGCCGTTCCGGACCGGAGCTCCTTCAAGGCCGCCCAGACCTTCCCCCTCCACCGCAGCCAGGCGCAGGCCACTACCTGCGTGCCTCGACCGGTTTACTATGTGATAGTACTATGTAATCTTCATTTTCTAATTACAGGTCAGCAGCAATTATGGGAAGACCTTAATAATTCGTCATGTGGTAAGAAATCTGCTTTAGCCAAATTTTATCTGATTTCTTTTCTCTATATACTGATGCTAATTATTAAAATTATTATTATTTTTGCTTCAGAATTCGGCTATATTGCTGATGCCAATCTGGATGGTTTCGGTAATGATAAAATTTTTAGTATCTAGTTCAGGAAACTGTATAGTGTTGAAGTAGTCTATATTATTATTTTTTTACAGGTTATGACTTGGAAATCTCATGTAGTAGCCTTTTTGATTTCCGTGAGTAATTTTTTTTCGATAGGTGCATGTATTATTTATTTATTTCCATTTCTTTAACTATTATTTTTTCTCTCTTGAGAAATCAACGAGTTTAATAGATATGTTTTTGAAGGTGGGTAGTTGTATTATAACTTGTATTTTTTAATTCCCTGTGCTTAATATTTAATAATGCATACCTTTCTTCTATTTCAGATGAGCTGAGTAGCAGGAAGCGAAAGAGCTGTTCTCAGGAATTATCAAGGCTAAAACGGTTGAACATTACTAGCGGTAAGTAATTTCTTTTAGTATGTGATGTTATAAAATTTTTTTTTTTCATGATGCTAAAACAATTATTTCTTTTTTTGTTTCAGGGTTGTCGCAATGGAGTATTCAACCATCTCCTGGTTTGGATGATTCACAGACATCGAGCCTGCCAATGATGCAGCCTGGGCAAGGGGCTCTACTGCACTTGAATGGTAAGTACATCTCAACAGTAATTTGTTTACAGTATTATGCCGTTACGAAATTATATTTTTCCAATAAGCTAAAACAATTTTCTTTCTTTTTCAGATTCGTCACAATGGAGTGTTCAACCCTCTGTGGGTATAAAGGAGTCGCATAGTCTGCCGTCACGCAGCATGCCTCCTACGCCACCACCACAATGGCTTCTGCCACAGCCACCTGCACACCGGACCGGTAAGTACAGTACATCAGTTGCGAAATTATGTTTTCCACGACACTAAAACAAATTTTATTTATGTTTCAGAGGGAGCACTCGGACGCCAAGTCGCAGCCAACGAGGCTTCTTGACGACTAACGTGGAGACCTTGGGAGATGTCCTCCATAGCGGGACCCAGCCGGTAGTTCGTCGGGGCACGCCGGCTGCCCCCCACAGCAGAGTTTCACCCGCCTCCCACGACAGCCTGGCGAAACCCGCCAGTGCGCCACTGCAGCACCTCGTCCTCAGCGCATCATAGTGGGACCAAGTCGGCAGTCTGCCACAGCAGCATTTTATCTGCCTTGCGCCACAGTCGGCAGTGTGACGGTACGGCACCTCGGCCTCCGCCCCCCAGAGCCGGGCCAAACCGACATTTCGGCGGTGCAGGAACAATTCAGTCAATCGCCACGTCATCAAACAGTCACAATCATGCAGCAACCGGGGGATGTGTTTCCAGACGCAACGCGCTTAATCCTTGAATATAGGCAGAGCGCTTTTAAAAATAGAATCTATACCGGGAACATTCTAAATTCTGAAAATTTTATTGGACCACTTAACTTCACTGATGCCTGTTTTGATCTTTTGGCAAATAAAATCCATGAAATTGTTAGTAGCCAGTCCACCCCGGCGGTAAAGGTTCAGGTTGGGCTGCCAACATCTTTTGCAGTTCAGAAGGAGTTAAATATCGTATCTGAAAATTTGTATTTTGTAAATAAAATGCGTGAAGTCACGATCGGCACTCACCTGCCTGATTGGTATAAGATCTATGTGAAATCGGAGATCACAACTAAATTGGAAGAGTTTCAGGAGAGAGATTCTATCAAAATCCTCGAGAGATTAATTTCCCTCGATATAAACATTACTCATTTTCAGCCTTTCTATTGAGGTTCTTCCCATGTTGCTCTTTCAGTTGATATCCAAAGAAAGAAAGGTGTAGTCAACGTGCGTAACGATGATGAGTAATGTTTTCTTAGAAGTCTCCTTGCAGCTCAAGTACAGGCGTCGAAAAAGGCGCACACCGAGTTAGTAGTTACAGGGAGGCATTCGCAAGCAATGAATTAGATTTATCAGGTAATGAGTTTCCAGTTAAACTCTCAGATATTTCCAAATTCGAGATGCAAAATCCAGGAATTTCAATAAATGATTTCGGTCTGGATCTTATTAAAGGTAGGAATGAAGTTGTCGGGCCCTTACACTTAAGTGCAGACAAACGCGATAACCACATCAACATGTTACTGCGTACTGATAGCAGTGGAAAATCCCATTACTGTTGGATTCGAAACTTGTCGCGGCTAGTTAGATATTTATTAACCCTTTATGTGCTGTAGACGCGTTAACGCGCGGGGATTCTACTGCTCCCAGGTGCTCTAGACGTGTTAACGCGCGACCTTGCTCCTTCCTTCAGGTGCTCTGGACGTGTATACACGGGCCGCCTTGCCATCCTGTCTGTGCTCTGTACGCGTTAAGACGTCCAACCACTCGGGTCCCTGTGTGCTCTGGACGCGTTAACGCACAAGCCACTTAGCGAGCAGGTCAGGTAGCCATATTCCCACTTCAGCTGGTTAATTGCTTTCCAACTTATGGCCCCATTAGTGTCTGCAGTTGCGATCTTATTTGAGTTGCTATTTTCATTATAGTTTTACTGAGAAAATGGATCGCCTTCGTACTTGTATAAAGGAAGAAATCACGCTCAAGGCTGACTTCAAGGCAGACTTCAAGACTTGCAACTGCACCTGAAGATGGCGACGGAGATTAAAATGTCGCCGAAATATTGTGCATTAATAACAACATCACTCGGTTTGTTTCCCGAGAAACGTTTATAAATAAACAACGCCGAGAAAGATTACATTCATTTATATTGAGATTCTTACTAGAAACGACAGTGACAATGATCTCTTTGATATGGATGCTAGTGAAGACCCTTCAATAGGATCTCGAAGTAATAGTCCTAAGCCTTGTACATCTGCTAGTGGAATACGACCGTCTCTCTCCACAAGAGGTAAATATTTTCAGTAACTGAAGCGTCATATAGCGAGAGCTAAATGTGCGGAAAAAGAGGACGCTTTAGTGACAGCTTTGACTGGAAGAAAAGAGATTCTCGTCCTTTTGTGCATGCGATAGATGATTCAGCTGCAGGACACAATATGGATTAGGTCAAAATTTCCGCATTCAATCAATTTTCGGAATATTTTTAACAGAAGATCTTATGAAATTTATTGCTGAAGGAACCTATAGATTTTATTTATATACCAAGACAAATACGCCAGAATCGGTTCACTCTAGATTTTCAAGGTGGAAGGATTTACTGGGAGTCATTTTCGAAATATTATTCACATTAAAAATTCAGAGGAGAGCACGCCAATGCGTAGATGCGCTGGATGTTCGGAACAGAAAGTGCGTCGAGAAACCAGGTACAAACACAGAACATGCAATGTACAGTAATACTGTGTACGGTAACTACACTATATCAATTACATTATATTTATACGCATCTAAAACTAAGTGAAATACAAAAAATTGAAAAAGAAATTATATTTAACTTCGCCAGTGACGGTCTAAAGCCCAGAACCAAAAGAAGGATGGAAAATATATGCAGAGTTTGTGAAAGGTATTCAAACACTTAACTTCGAAATTTTCTCCTGATGAAATACTACGCTAACAAACAAAAATAACAAACACATTTCAGTTTATGTAATATCTATTTAGCATATGAAGTCTACGCGGACATTCACTTTTAGGGGAGCTTTAAATTGAAAAACGTTAGATGTCAGAGTAACTGCATTTATTTTGTATCTGGGGTTTCAAAACGCAAAGCAAATTGGATGGCCGTCACACACAACGCCTTACAAATATTCAGCACAGAGCAGTCCTGGCCGCGTGCCCTACTCAGCAGGACAGGTATCGGCCGATCGCGGCCTCTCACCGCAGGTTGTCGGCTTAGAGGATAACAAAGGAGCACGCAGCTAGGACTCTGTCGGGCAATACCTAGCAGTTAAAGGGTTAAGTAACCATCGTGCTACCATACACATATGCGACAGATGTCCGCAGTATTTAGGTCACGAAGATCTCTTGTACCGACATGAGATCGATTGCGCAAGGGCAGACCCAGTAAGAGTAGATTCGCCCGGCGATGAAGATAAAACCTTAAAGTTTAAAGATTTTGCATACCAGCAGCGTGTGCCCGTCGTCGTTTACGCGGGTTTTGAGAGTTTGTTAGAGCCTTATGATTCATGCAGCCCCCACCCAACGCCTCTCAAACAAAAATATGTCCAGAAACACACCCCATTCGCTGCGGCATACCAGGTCGTTTGTCCCGACGTGCCTAGTCTGTCACGTTTCAACTCCTTCTTGGGTGCAAACCCCGAGAAATGGCTTGGGGAACAACTTGTCGAGCTTGCCAAGGATGTTGATGAAATTTACAAGGAGTGTATTCCCCTTGTAATGACAGAAGAGCAAGAAGCAAAAGTTTGCTGATTCTACTGTGTGCCATATCTATGAGAAAAACATTGCACCGGGGACTGTTAAAGTCCGCGATCATTTTCATATCATAAGAAAATTTAAGGGGGCTGCTGCACACAATGACTGCAATTTGCAGTTTAAGACTAAAAAGTACGAACCAGGGTATGACGCATATTTCATAGTTTTGGCATTATCCTTCCTCGATGGGATGGATGTACTTCCCATAAACACTGAACGATACATTTCTTTTTCAAAAAAGGTTGAACGTACTTCAATTATGTTAATGTTTCTGGACTCTTACCATTTTATGCAGCCCCCATTAGACAAATTGGTTGGAACTCTTGAGGACGGTGACATGGACATTACTAGTGCTCATTTTGCCGACCCCGAGAAGTTTCAATTAGTTAAGCGGAAGGGAGTCTTCCCTTACGAATATATGGATTCGTGAGATAAAATCGAAGAAGCCACGCTTCCTCCAAAATAAAAAATTTTATAGTACGCAGTCAGAGTCTGAAATTTCAGATGCCGATTACTAACACGCGACACAAGTGTGACAGACTTTCCAGATCAATACTTTAGGTGAATATGCAAGTTTGTACATGGAGACAGATGTGCGATTACTTGCAGATCTGTTTCAGAAATTTAGGAGTGTATGTTTGGGGAAATACACCCTGGACCCTGCCCACTTCTTTACATCCCCATGCTTTTCGTGGCAGGCCATGTTAAGGAGCACACGTGTTGAATTGGACCATCTGACCGATATTGACATGCCGCTCCTTTTCGAACGCAGGATACGCGGAGGTATTTGTCAATGCGTCCATCGGTACACAAAGGCAAATAACAAGTACATGTCGGAGTACAATCACGAGGCGCCAAACAGTTTTATCATGAACTTCGATGTTAACAATCTGTATGGCTAGGCCATGTCCGAGTATCGACCCTCTGGTGGGTTTCAGTGGTTGTCGGCCAATCAGATTCTGAGCATTGATTTTATGAGCGTTGCATCTGACTCGCCCAGGTGATTTGTGTTGGAGGTAGACCTCAGGATAAACACGATGTTCTAGCAGACCTATCGCCATGTCCAGAGCACAATACCCCGGTAGGTTCTACGCTCCCCAAGTTGATGACCACAATGGACAACAACGTATGGTACGTCCTCCATTGGCGAGTCCTCCAGCAATGTGTAGATTTGGGGTTGCGAGTGAGCAAAATACAGCGCGCGATTTCTTTCAACCAATCACTGTGGTTGAAAGACTACATCTCTCTCAACACGGATTCTCGTCAACAAACTAACACAGATTTCCAGAGAGATTTCTATAAATTGATGAACAATTCCATTTTCGGCAAAACTATGGAGGACATTCGCAGACACCGCGACGTGAAATTGTGTACAGGTTGGGTGGGTCACCGCGGTGCCCGCAAATACGTAGCATCACCCAGATTGAAACACATGACCGTTTTTCGTGAAGACTTTGTAGCCCTGGAGATGGCGAAAGTGCTGATCCTCTATAACAAACCTGTATATGTCTGAATGTATATTCTTGACCTTTCCAAAGTCAGGATGTATCGATTTCATCATGAATTCACTATTCCTCGCTTTGGAAGCCCTAAGCTGCTTTAAAGGACATGGACAGCTTGATTTACATGATGAACTGTGATCTATATGAATTGATGCTCCACAACAAGGATTAGTTTGACACGTTTGGGTATAGCACCGACAACCCTTTCGGAATAGAGTCCCATAACGAAAAGGTGGTCGGTGTTATGAAGGAAGAGGCGAACGGCATCCCAATTGTGGAGTTTGCTGGGTTGCGGTCGAAGATGTACACATTCCGGCTAGAGTCGGGCCAAACCTCTAGATGGGCTAAGTGTTTGGCTCGCTCTGTCACACGCAAGCTGCAGATGGAAGATTTTGTAAATTGTCTTCATGGAGCAACAGCAAAATTCCATCTGCAGCGAGTAATAGGTTCCTCCCTCCACATTGTAAACAATCAACAAATATCCAAACTGGGTTTGTCTATAGTGCATTGCATAAACTGCTGCAAAAAGTGTGTATAGGATGGACTAAAAATGTGTTGTACATACAAGAACTTGTTGTACAAATGCTATACGTATAGAAACGTAAATGCGGTGCACTATTTGTTTGTGCTTAGACCGCTGGTGTAAATATATATAGTACATAGAAAAACTTTTTTGTTTGTTGTACATAGATAAACATTTCAAAAAAAGAGTAAGAGTAAGAGTAAGAAAATAACAAAAAAAATTAGTTATTTATTTTATAAAAACTTTCGTTTTTCATTTACTACAGCTTTTAACGATTTTTTTGTCTACAGTAAAAGTGACATATTTTTTACTGTATTCAATTTTTAAATTAATGTAGATCAAAAGCTCATTTTTTATCAATGAGATACTCGCTCTGTTTCTCTCTTTTCGCCATTTCAAATTCATAATTGAAAATATATTTTCTTTGAATGCCGGGGCGGGAATAAAGGACAGGACTGAAATAACCTTAAATAAATTTTAAAATATGATGTAATTTTTGGCCTGTAGTTTTGTCGGTGAACTCACTCCAATCTCTTACTTTTAACTAGATTTCCTTTAATATTGCTATTTCAAAGTACATTTCATCCATTTTCATACTCATTTTTTCTTGTAAATATAGAATTTTTAATATTGTTTCACAGTCATCAAAATAATGAAACGTCATGTTTTAAATTTTTGTATTCTGCATAACCAATTGATTTCACAAAAAATCATTTATTATCAACGAATAATAGAAAATTATTTCTAATATTATCACTTTTTAACCAAAAAAACTCTCTTTCACGTTGTTCTAGCTCTGATTTTAAAGTTGACATAGTATTACACACATCTTTATTATCATCAAGTTGTTTAATAGTTTTGTGAACGCTGAATGATAAACGGCTCGCGAAATACCAAAGTAATTTAACTTTGGTATTCCCATAAATTTTTGAATATGTGTAGTGCAATCCTCTCCTAAAGTAATAAAACCATCGCTCAGTGACTTCCAATTCAGTTGAAATTGACGCATTTCATCATTTTCCTTAACAAATTTAATTTAATACACTCCTGGAAATTGAAATAAGAACACCGTGAATTCATTGTCCCAGGAATGGGAAACTTTATATACACATTCTTGGGGTCAGATACAACACATGATCACACAGACAGAACCATAGGCACATAGACACAGGCAACAGAGCATGCACAATGTCGGCACTAGTACCGTGTATATCCTCCTTTCGCAGCAATGCAGGCTGCAATTCTCCCATGGAGACGATCGTAGAGGTGCTGGATGTAGTCCTGTGGAACGGCATGCCAAGCCATTTCCACCTGGCGCCTCAGCTGGACCAGCGTTCGTGCTGGACGTGCAGACCGCGTGAGACGACGTTTCATCCAGTCCCAAACATGCTCAATGGGGGACAGATCCGGAGATCTCGCTGGCCAGGGTAGTTGACTTACACCTTCTAGAGCACGTTGGGTGGCACGGGATACATGTGGACGTGCATTGTCCTGTTGGAACAGCATGTTCCCTTGCCGGTCTAGGAATGGTAGAACGATGGGTTCGATGACGGTTTGAATCTACCGTGCACTGTTCAGTGTCCCCTCGACGATCACCAAAGGTGTACGGCCAGTGTAGGAGATCACTCCCCACACCATGATGCCGGGTGTTGGCCCTGTGTGCCTCGGTCGTATGCAGTCCTGATTGTGGCGCTCACCTGCACGGCGCCAAACACGCATACGACCATCATTGGCACCAAGGCAGAAGCGACTCTCATCACTGAAGACGACACGTCTCAATTCGTCCCTCCATACACGCCTGTCGCGACACCACTGGAGGCGGGCTGCACGATGTTGGGGCGTGAGCGGAAGACGACCTAACGGTGCGCGGGACCGTAGCCCAGCTTCATGGAGACGGTTGCGAATGGTCCTCTCTGATACCCCAGGAGCAACAGTGTCCCTAATTTGCCGGGAAGTGGCGGTGCGGTCCCCTACGGCACTGCGTAGGATGCGACGGTCTTGGCGTGCGTCCGTGCGTCGCTGCTGTCCGGACCCAGGTCGACGGGCACGTGCACCTTCCGCCGACCACTGGCGACAACATCGATGTACTGTGGAGACCTCGCGCCCCACATGTTGAGCAATTCGGCGGTACGTCCACCCGGCCTCCCGCATGCCCACTATACGCCCTCGCTCAAAGTCCGTCAACTGCACATACGGTTCACGTACACGCTGTCGCGGCATGCTACCAGTGTTAAAGACTGAGATGGAGCTCCGTATGCCACGGCAAACTGGCTGACAATGACTGCGGCGGTGCCCAACCGCTGCGCAGCTAGCGCCCCTCGACGGCCAACACTGCTGTTCCTGGTGTGTCCGCTGTGCCGTGCGTTTGATCATTGCTTGTACAGCCCTGTCGTAGTGTCCGGAGCAAGTATGGTGGGTCTTACACACAGGCGTCAATGTGTTCTTATTTCAATTTCCAGGAGTGTATCAAAAGGAAGAGAAACCTCTATGTGAAAATAACTAACAAAACAGAAACGAAGCAAAGACAGCTGTACGAGTAATCATTGTCTCACGTTGTCAATTTCGATATTAACATAACAGTTCGGAACGCAACAAGACAAAGGCGCGTTCCGATACACGGAAGCCAGTAAAGCGTTACTGTTTCTTAGGATTACATTGATGTCAGATTGTGCAAAATAAGAGAGATAGAATTTTTCAGCGACGGCCAAATTTATTGTCAAAGTGTGTACATCTCATCACTCAAAAGGTAATCATACAGTAATGTGATTTCACATATTTGGCAAAGTAGGGATTTGTTTGTTACTACTTTGTGTTTCAAACATTTTGATCCACCCACCTGAATTATAGCACCTTCGCATAATTTTTTCAACAGTATACAGTAAGCAGCGGCGTAGCTATTGGAGGGCTAGGCGGTGCCCTGCACCGGGGCCCATACTGCACCTCACAAGATTTCGTAGGGCTAAGTAAAAAGGTCGCCCATCTGGCCTGAGGGACCAAAATTTTTTTTTTGCACCGGGGCCCTTGTTAACCTAGCTACGCTACTGGTAGTACTCACATCAGAAATACAGTACAACCGTGGACCGTCGATTTGGTGCGTGTAACTCAATTCTTTGTATAAAAAAAAAAAAAAAAAAAAAAAAAAAAAAAAAAAAAAAAGATATTGAAGACGAGAGTGAAATGCCTCTTTGGTTACTGTACGGGTGGAACAGCACAAGAAGAAACGACATCAGTGCTTCTGAATTCATTTTTCCCTAGTAAAATGAAATATATGAGAACGCAAGTCATAAAAAATAGTATTGCCCCATTCTTTGGAAACGATCAGACACTCAGACTGTATATTACGGTTCAAAAGTACAGATTAAGTTAAAAGTAATATAAAGTTTCGGTGCTGGATCAATAGAAAAATATTAAATTTGGAGGTCTAAAAAGGTGTATTATTAAAATAATATATTATCAGGAAATAATTTCAAGAGAAGTAAAAAAAAAAAATACGAATTTTCATTGTGTGTGTTTAATGTAATGGCTTAATAAGTGTTTTACATTTGAACACTAAAGTGTAATGATACAAAAGGGGGAGAAAAATCAATTTCCTATTTATTTTCTTCAGTTGGCTGTGTCGCCGCGCCGCCTCCACGCCACGAGTTAAAACAGATCAGGCGGCGCCGCGCGTAGGTCGCGGGAAAATCATGCGCCGCGCGGCATCGTCTGTTTTGCCACATTTAATTACATTGGACAATGCGTCGACTCGACCGCCGCGCAGCGCAAAACGCCTCATTTGTTTTAGACCTTAGTGAATCGCGGAGTAGTAATAATAATAATACGCTAGGTTGCTTTTTTTTTTAATTTTCAAAGGAAAATATAACATTTTTCTTTAAATAATTTCGAGGATTTATAATTTAACTGTCTAATTACCATGATTTTAGCAATTTTAGATATACACCCTTTAATTTTAAAACTTCCTCGCTTTATACAAAACAGGTGGTAGGAAAAGGTTTCAAAATTCCGCACTTGGAGAGAAGTGAGGGAGTTGGGTTACAAAACTTTGGTCAGACCATTGCTCGAATATGGTAGTGTAGTATGGGATCCTCATTTTACTTATCAAATACAGGAGTTGGAGAGGGTGCAAAAAAAGGGCTGCTAGATTTGTTTCTGGAAATTATCGCAGAATGTAATCAGTGACAGATATGATAAAGGAGCTGAAATGTGATTCATTGCAAGACAGGAGGAGGATGAGGAGGATCATGAGAGTGTACGGGGCGTATACTTGCGATGAGGCATGGAAAGATATTGGAGTAGGTATAAAAAGTAGTGCATGGAAGGGAAAAGATGACCATGACCACAAGCTGGCACTCGATTTCAGGCACAAGGGTGTGGGAAGATTTTCTTTTTTGAGTAATTGTGTCAGGGATCGGAATCAGTTACCAAGGGAAATGATGAATAACTTACCGAAAACGTTGAATGAATTTGAAGATAAAATTTGTAGAGGGCAAATGTAGGTGGTTGTAGGATAGGGGGAAGATGGGGGTGTAGGTAAATTGCCACCGGAGCCTATGCTCCATTCCAATTAAATTAAAAACTTACATTATATACTCCGCCGCTGCTAACAGACCTAACAACAGTGACGGACGGCAAGCACAACGATTTCCTACGATTGTTGGAGCCACAGAGCTATGATGCTTTCTTTGTTGCGACCTTGCCAGTAAATATACTCTATTTTAATGAAAGAGCCCCCTGGATGACTTTTCTAAAAGCGCTACATCAACTTAAAAACAAATATTCAAAACAATAAAAGTAGAAGCGTTTCGACATAAAAAAGTCCATTGCTACTATTTTCGAAATGCGGGTGTCACCCCCTAACAGGTGACACTCGGGGCGGACCGTCCCCGCCGCCCCCACCCTAGTTACGCCACTGATAACAGCGGTGGGCCTCAGGGCCCTATTTTGCACTGACTATTAACGATGCATGTGTGTGTTTGCGGCGTACACTATACCGGGCAAGCGTATTCAAACAATGACCTAATCAAGTAACAGTAAGTCCGCACTCACGAGGATGCGGGGAGCTTGCTGTCCCTATTGATTAGAAGGTATAGCGCTTGCAACCTGGCACTGGCAGGTCCTCTATGGGGTCCTCCACGTTAGCCTGGAGTCCAGCATTACTCCCAGGTATCATACCGGCCACAGTATCTGACTGCTGTTTAATTTCAACTGTGGGTCCTGCGGCAGACGCAGGTGTGGTCCGGTCGTCCTTGTTAGTAGAATGGCCCGAATTTTGGAGGTGTTGATTTCGATCCTCCAGCACCTCCCCAGGCCTCTGTTTTTTGTAATACGTTTTGAAGGCTCCAAGTGATGATAGCCTTTCTGCGGCTGCTGGATAAAAGGGCGGTGTCGTCAGCGTAAGTGGCGGCGTGACCCTGTCTTGCCGTGGCACGTTGGCTGTGTACAGGTAGTTCAACAAAGGGCCGATCCCTGGTGTACGTCAGCCATTATGCTACCTCCGGAAGAAGTGACTTTGCCAACTCGAATATTGAATGTTCGCTCCTCCAGATACGACTTCATCAACTTGATCAATTTGATCAATTTGCCCAGAAATCGCTGCGCATATAGTCTTAGCAGAAGGTCAGCATGCCAGTCCAAGTCAAAGGCATGGGAAATACCTAATAGTACCAGTCCACAGTAATGTTTTAAATTGAACGCGCGTGACGGTCTCGACCACCCTCATCGGTTTTACAGTGGTCGAATGTCGGCTGGTGGTTGGGTAGTATTCCTTAATGCTCTGTGCTGTGAGCTCTGGTTTAATCGACGCTCATACACTAATTATTGAGGTGAGCAGGCAGATGGGTCGGTAGTTTTGCGGCGGCGATGGATCTTTCCCATTCTTGTGAATCGCTACAGCCTCCGCGTGCTTCCATCGAGCCGGGTACGTTTGCGCTTGTACGACGGTGTTGAAGATTCCAGAGAGGTAGTCCTCAGTTGCCAACGACAGATTGTGCAGGCAGATGTTACCGATCATATCGTCTCCCAGGGCCTTCCTTGGATGAAGGCTGGCCAAACAGCTGTGACCCTCTTCAGGAGTAATGGGCTCGATGTTGTGCTCGTCGTCGTCCGCGGCCTCCAGGAAGACGCCGAGTTTTCAGTTAATTGCCTCCAAGCGGTCGGTATCACCAGGGACTGGCTGGAAGTTCCTTTCGAAGGCGCCCTTGTCTTCGGGAGGATTCATAAGTCCGCGCTCACCTTAGGGGGTTAGAAGTCATTTATGTTTTAAGGTAAGCCAACGGGTCTCTGCCCATAGTGTACCGTCGTCAGGCGGACGTTCCATTATCAGTTTCGATGTTCGTTCAGTGAGGCCTTCAGTTCCTTCTGGAGACAGTTTAACAGTCTTCTGGCAGCTAGATTCTTGGTAAGCCTCCACTCCTTCACAACTCGGTTTTTGTGTTAGATCGCGGCCAGCATGTGAGGAGGGAGCCTCGTCGAGAGTTCAGGGCGAGTCCTTAGTGCCGTGGTGGCGATTGTAGCATTCATTTTAACGCTTTCAAATGCTTCGAGGCCATTGAGAAACATATTTACAAAGTTTCGTCAAAATTGCACCAGCCAATTCAGGAACCTAACAAAACGGACAGTTTTAATATTACAAACTGTAAATAGTAGCCAAAAAGGATGCACGCAAAAAAGTATTGCTGCCAACAGGGATCGAACCTGCGAACAGTGGCATGGGAATTCTAATGTCTTAAACAGCGCATTCATTTTCACACTTATATTTCATGGACTATATTGGTATAAAATAAGCATGTTGAGTTCCATCAACCGTCGAGTCAAGTACCGCCTTTTCTGAGTATTTTGTTTTAAAGTGTTGTAGGTAGATTTTATCTTTGAATATCTTCTGTCGTCGCAGAGGAGGGGCTAGTTGAGTTCCAGCAACCGTCGAGTCAAGTGCCGCATTTTCTGTGTATTTTGAAGTGTTGTAGGTAGATTTTATCTTTGAATATCTTCTGTCGTCGCAAAGGAGGTGCTAGTTGAGTCCAGCAACCTTCGAGTCAAGTGCCGCCTTTTCTGAGTATTTTATTTTAAAGTGTTGTAGGTAGATTTTATCTTTGAATATCCTCCGTCGTCACTGAGAAGTAGCTAGTTGGTCCCCAGCAACCATCGTGACGAGTGTCGCCATCTGTTTACATAATTTAAAGTGTTGTGGTAGCGTTTGATTCATTTGCGTTAATTGAATTATAACAGCGTGCTCCAATCGTGATCGCATTTATTTGCTTTTTATATAGGGAAGTATATAGAGCTTATTTGTTTTTTATTTAGTACATTGGTTGGCTAACACCGTTCATCAGTACGTCCTATTAATTACTAAGTGCAGTCGTCTGGTCTAAATTCAATTACTCAGGAGGTTCTCTTTAGGTCGTGTAGCGGTTGGTAGTAAAGTGTGAACAGTTAATTTGGATTACTCAGTTAGTTCAACTTTTATCCACTCCGTAGTTTTTGCTTTAAAAGTAATATGTGTAGGGACTGTGACTGCTGTGTGCAGACGCGGGTTGAGGTGGCTGATCTTCGCGCTCAGCTTGCAGCTTTGCTAACTAAAGTTACGAGGCTGGAAGCTGCCGTAGGTGACTGCAGCAGATGTGGAAGGGGTGACCCTGACGAAGCAGGTGTTGTCACAGGTTCTCCCCTGCCAAATATCGTACCTGCAGTCCAGGCTGAGACTTCGGGGCGTGTGCGGCAGTCACCTGATGGTGTCTGGCGCGTGGTTTCCGGACGTCGACGCCGCATGCGGGGGCCGGAGTACAGGTCTGAATCCCAGAAGGGCAAGCCTGTACCACTGTCCAATAGGTTTGATGTGTTGTCTGGATCTGATTCAGATCCACAATCGTCAATCAGCGAGTTGCCAGCCCCCCCCCCCCCCCGCCCGCTAGGTCTGGGCGATCACAGAAGGGGATTCTGGTAATAGGTAGCTCCAACGTTAGGCGTTTCATTGAGCCCCTTAGGGACATGGCGAACAGGTCTGGGATGAAGTCCAATGTCCATTCTTTGTGCATTCCGGGTGGTCTGATCCATGATGTGGAACAGGCCATCCCGGATGCCATTGAGCGGACGAGGTGTAGCCAGCTGCGGTTTGTAGCTCATGTCGGCACCAATGATGCTTGCCGCCTTGGGTCGGAGGGTATCCTCTCTTCCTTCCGGCGGCTTGCTCATACGGTGGGCTCTGTGGTTGATGACCGCAAGATTTCGGCTGAGCTAACCATCTGCAGTATTGTCGATAGAACTGACTGTGGACCTCTGGTTCAGAGCCGAGTCGAGGGTCTAAACCAGAGACTGCGTCGTTTCTGCGATAATCATGGCTGCAGATTCCTTGATCTTCGCCCTGTGGTCGAGTCGTGTAGGGTTCCCTTGGATAGATCAGGTGTGCACTACACACGTGATTAGGCTACAAGGGTGGCAGGGGCCGTGTGGAGTGCATTGGGGGATTTTTTAGGCTGAGGGAGGAAGACCCGAAACTGGGATTACAGTCACGGTCAGCTCAATTAAATTCGGCACCATATGTTAGGAGTAGCGAAAATCAATCTCGACCGTTAAAAGTACTCGTTATAAACTGTAGAAGTGTTTGTAATAAGCAGCCTGAGCTTGAAAGCGTTATTAGTAGCACAGAAGCTGATATAGTATTAGGTACTGTAAGCTGGTTAAAACCGGATATAAGTTCAGCAGAAATTTTTAACCATAGCATGAATGTTTTGCGTAAGGATAGGTTACATTCTAATCGAGGTGGTGTATTTATAGTTGTTCCTAAACACCTGTCGTGTAACGAAATAAATATTGATACGGTTTGTGAAATCCTATGGATTAGACTAAAGGTAGCTAGGACAAAACTTGTAATAGGGTCTTTCTATCGTCCACCAGATGCAGATGTAGGTGTTGCTGAGGCCTTAAGAAATAACGTAAGTAATATAGCTCGTCAATTTCCGGATCATGGAATAATACTAGGAGGCGACTTCAACTTGCCGTATATTGACTGGAGTAATTACGCCCACGTTACTGGTGGCAGGGATAAAATATCCTGAGAGATTATTCTCGACCTTTTCTCAGATCTTAATCTTGAGCAGCTCGTCACTGAACCAACGCGGTGCGACAACGAAAACGAAAACATTTTAGATATTCTCGTTACAAATAGGCCTGAATTATTTACGGACATTTCTACCACCACGGGAATAAGTGATCATAAAGCTGTAATTGCTACAGTAAAATTAACAGTCGAGCGCAAAAAGAAAAAAGAAAGGGTCGTTTACAGGTTCGAAAAGGCCCCAAAGGAGAGTTTAAGAACGTTTTTGAGGGATAAATACATTACCTTTGTAGAAGGAAGAGGCTCGGTTGAAGAGATGTGGCTTCGATTCATAAATATAGTCAGAGAAGATATGGACTTACATATACCGAAAATGACAATCAGGGACGGGAACGATCCCCCCTGGTATTCGCGTGAAGTCAAAAGGTTACTTAAAAAGCAAAGGAAGATTCATGCACGCTCAAGAAGGACGATGTATAGGAGTGATTTAGAAAAACTAGCTGAGACAAGAGGACAGGTCAAGAATGCGATGCGCGAAGCCTTCAGTGACTTTCGATGCAACTCACTTTCCAAGAGCCTCATTGAAAATCCAAAGAAATTTTGGTCGTATGTGTAAAAAAAAAAAAAAATAGGTGGTTGTGACAACAATATGCCAGTTCTACTAAAAGACGGTCGGGAAGTTGACGACGGCCGCGACAAGGCTACCGTATTTAACGCCGAATTTAAAAATTCCTTCACTGACGAAAACATGGAAAACATTCCCGTTTTTCCACGGCGTGTTGAATTTGAAATGGATCCAGTACAAATTGATAGTGTAGGTATCATAAAGCAATTAAAGCTCCTGAAGTGGGGGAAAGCGCCGGGTCCCGATGGTGTACCAGTAAGAGTATTTTCGGAATACGCGGAAGAAATAGAACCATTTCTGTCAGATATATTTCGTAAATCTTTAGAGGAAAGAAAAGTACCTTCTGACTGGAAAATTGCGCAGGTGATTCCCGTTTTCAAGAATGGAGATCGGAGAGATCCTGGGAATTATCGTCCGATATCGCTAACATCTGTTTGCAGTAGAATTCTGGAGCATGTCATATGCTCTAACGTTATGAAGTTTCTAGATGAAAACGAGCTACTTACAGCATACCAACACGGATTTCGGAAGAACCGATCATGTGAAACGCAACTGGCTCTATTTTCGCATGATGTAATGAAAGTTACTGATGCGGGATCACAAGTTGATGCTATTTTCTTGGATTTTCAGAAAGCTTTTGACTCTGTACCACACAACCGACTCTTAGCGAAGATCCGAGCGTACGGTATATCTGATCAGATTTGCGAATGGATACGCGATTTTCTAACTGGTCGGTCACAGTATGTCGTAGACGGGGAAGCCTCTTCTAAACTAGATGTTACTTCGGGCGTTACTCAAGGAAGTGTAATAGGACCACTTCTTTTCTTAATTTTTATAAACGATCTCGGTGACAACCTTAATTGCAGGATGCGATTTTTTGCTGATGATGCACTTATTTATAGGGAAGTGAGGTGCTCCGACGATTGCTTAGAAATTCAGCGCGATCTGGATGTTATTTCGGAATGATGCCGTGAATGGCAGCTTACACTTAACTGTAAAAAGTGCAAGGCAATGCACACAAGTAATAAAAATGACCCCGCTTGCTCTGGAGTACAAAGTTAACAATTCAGTTGTTGACACTGTAGATTCCCTGAAGTATCTAGGCGTAACAGTACAAAGCAACATAAAATGGGACTTGCACATAACTTCCGTTGTAGGAAAAGCTAATTCCAAACTACGATTCATAGGACATATTTTGAGAAGTTGTAATGCTCATTCAAAGGAAATAGCGTACAAAACACTAGTGCGTCCGCATTTGGAATACTGTTGTGGAATTTGGGATCCGTATCGCAAGGGATTGATTGACACATTAGAGAAAGTACAGAGAAGAGCCGCTCAATTCGTGGCTGCTAGTTACAGTCCTTACGTAAGTGTCACAGAGCTAATTTGTGGGTTGGGCAGGGATTGTTTGGCGGACAGATGACGTCGTTTTCGTTTGAATTTGCTGGAGAATATGCGAAAATCTTTAAGTTACGAGTGCAACGAAACACTTCTTCCGCCAACCTATTTAGGTTGCAATGACAGGAGGGATAAGATTAGAGAAATAAGATGCCGTACTGATTCATTTATGTATTCCTTCTTTCCTCGA
>JARYHS010008074.1:349615754-349637130 GCA_031002005.1 Vandiemenella viatica
ATTGATGTGTAAGTGTTATACCGAGATACAACTACGTACAGTTAAAAATATGATCGTTGTATAATTGTTGGTTTTTTATTTAGCATTTGGCCCTTTACAGACCGCTTGGAAACTAAGACTACAGTCGAGTCCTTTCTTCTTCTCTTCTCAGAACTTACACTGATGGTCTGACGTTTTGCATCTGACATCACTCTCTTGGGTTGTCGTTTTGGTTGAAGTGCCGGAAATTGTGCAGCGTCAATAAGGGAGCGTGCACAAACCACGTGGTCCGGTTGGGGGGAGGGGGGGGTTGGGCAGAATGCTACGCTGCGCTACGTGGGGGGAGGGGGGGGGTCCCGAGCGAGGCTACGTGGCTTTTATCCATTTCAGCACTCACAACTGAAATAGGGTACAGCAGCGTTTCTTAACCTTTTCCAATCCAAGGACCAGTAAATTGTCAAAAATGATACTGGGAACCACTATGGGCCTAATTTTTTACTTATGTGTATATTATTAGCATTTGGGACATATTTTAGCCTACTATTATAGCGTAATATATCTAAAACATATTTTGAATCCCTACGGAAACACAGTTCTGAAACGAAGTGAACTATCAAAAGTTAATTACGCATTGACCCGACTCTTAATATTCAGTAACCAAACGAATAATAATGATACCGTAAGCTGGGTGCTACACTATATCACCCAGCTACATGCACAAACTAAAAGTAACGAGACCTGACATCTTTTATTACAGCTTCAGCACTCTTATGAACACTAACCCTAGCAAGTGCTGAAGTAACTCACACTTACTAGAAGACTTACTCAGAAAACGGTCATTTATTTAATCCTTAGACGAACGGCGCTCTTCTTGATTCTGACCGGAAATGAACAGACTATTCTAGGAACAATGCTGACTTATATCCTGGAAATGCCAGATATTTGCCTGGTCATTGTAATATTGGCTTTCAAAAAGGTGGGCTTATAGTTTATATTCGCTTATAGCCTTATAAAGTTCGAATACGGTATTTAAATTTATAATATTCTACCTGCGGACCACCTGAACCATCTTCACAGACCATAGGATGAGAAACACTGGAGTACAGATTAGACAACAACGTGTCGACATTATTTCCGTACATTAATTATTTCTGTATTTTAGATACACTATACACTAACATTGCCGTGCGAGTGGTGACTTTTCTGCTAAGGCGTATTAAGGGCGTGTTTGAATTAGCTGACATTTAGTAATTTTACGATAGCGTCAATAATTGTAAATTCAACAGGACGACACGTGCAGTTATTTGTTGTGATTATTGCCGTCTCCGCGCTGTGAGATCAATATTCTTTTGCCGAGCGCTCGTCAACAATTGATCTTAATATCGGTAATAACTTATACTGAGAAGCATTGCGCAGAGATTTTTAAATATTGATTGATTTAAATTGTATGTTCAATTCGCTGCCTTATGCGGGCCCTCTACGTTGCCGACTGATACGGTCGCCTCTCTGATTATAGCACTACACGGCCCTGTATAAATACGAGAAATGTATTCGTATATTTGCAATTTGCCTCAGTTTCCATTCCATGCACAGATCACAAATCTTTGGTGTCAGTGCAGTTCTGAAACAAATACTCTTTCTTTTCTATAAAATATATCACTTTATGTCATTCTTTTTGTACAAATTTTCCTATTCCAGTAACCCCACGAGCGGGGTATAGCAGACAGCTGTTGTCTTATTCTAAACTAGCGAGGGCGGCTTTAGCCGGAAGTGACACTTCTTAAATCCACGGGGTCAGTCTTGCCTCTGGAGGGATCCTCAAATGCGACATTCAACAGTACGCGGAAAGAAGGCATAAAGTACAGATCGGGAATTATTGGAGATGAGCCGAGGTAGAGGCGACGATCCCAACTAATTCGCTTTCAGTTGCGGGTGTCACACGGGATGTCTCTCTCGCCAGTGACAGTATTATTTTGATGTCTTGAAACAAAATTTTATCAGTGGCGTGTCACTACTCCGCTCGTGATCCGGCTAAACTTCATTGCATTTATAATTCTAGTGCACGTTGCAGTGTTATTTTAAGATAAAAGTGTGATAATGGTGTGAAATGGCGCTGTACAATAAACTGTACGAGGCGTATCGGAAATGTTTTTGCAGCGAATTTTCAAAAGCCAAAATACAAAGCGACGTCAATGAGCTATGGAAATCTTTTAAACAGGACAAAGACTCATTTCCTGGTAATGTACAGAGAATGGTGACAGAATTGCAGCAAAAGAAAACTAAGAAGGATGCAGCTCTCCTTAGTTACTTTTCGCGGCAGGTAAGTTTGTGCTATTTTTTGACGAATTACCAATGATGAATGAGATGATGAGGATGTTTTTTGGTAACAGATCTTTATTTAAATTTTTTTAATGCAAATTACCATGCATCGTTCAGCCACCCATTTAAACTGGATGTGATGTTTCTTCTGTCGTCAATCTCTTGATTTGTTAGACGCAATCCTCAATATTTTCCTATCTTGAGCTTTCCTCTTCATCTCAGGATACGACTTGCTGAAACTAAGTCATCAATTAAATGATTCGAAGTTATAATCCTTCTGTAACTATAGAGTTGTTTCCTTCCGAAACCCGCATTACTGAAAATGTGACCCGCCATCCCATCTTTTCTTTCCGTGAGACTTTTACACAAATATTTGTCCTCGCCCTGCATTTCCAAAACACGCATATTTCGTACTTTATCTGTCCATTTAATTTTTAGTATCCTTCTATACCTATAGCATCACATTTCAAATTTTCAATTTCATTTTCTCAAGTACTTACCGTATAAAGTACAAAATTTGCTACATAAATTGTTCTCATTACAAATAGTTGTAAAAAGTTCTTTCTGAGTCTTAGATCAAAATTTGAATACTTTTCTTTTCGCTAGTACTATTCCGCTTTCATCATTCCTGCTTCACCCACGAGTTGTAATGCTACTTCCTAAGTAACAGAATTCAGTTACGTCTAATATTACATCTAAACCTGTTTTTTGCATTTAAATAGCTATGGTACCCAGCTTCGCCTAGAAATTAATTATCTCTGCCTGATTTATTGTGTATTTATAATGTATAATTAAATAGCAAGATGATCTGGCGTTAGTCGGGATGAACTGAATTTCCAAATATTGCCTAATATTTTTTTATTCATTTTGCTCATTTGTTGACACAGCAGTAGTGTCATATCCCAATCGCTTTCTCAATCGATAACTCGTCAGTGGTTAATATTAAAAAAAAAATGTCAGCCTATTTCATTAAACGATTATAACGGTCGTTGAATTATTTTAGTCAGATAAAAATTAGTAAATTTGTGAAATACCAAATTATCGTATATAACAGCGGTAAAATATTCACCAAAATCAATATTTAAAAAACGAAAAAAAGTTGGCACGATCTTTAAACATCGAAATAAATACTGTTATTTCTTCCCCGTATATTTGGACGTTTTATTTTTTAAAAAGTATATTCAATGTTATTGTCTCGTTTCTTCGTAAAAACCTTCCCTGATGTACGGACCTATATGTACCATGTTTGATGTGATATGCGAGTTATGCTGTAATACACAGATGCATCAGACACTTCCGATACACCAGCATTGAAAAATACGAGGGTGAATCAAATATAAACAAGACTTTATTTTTAAAAATATTATTTTTATTTTAAGTGCAAAAAAGTACATATCTTATTTTTCTACGTAATCTCCTGCTTTAGAAACACATTTTTCCCAGCGGATAGGCAGCTTCCCAATTCCTTCCATGTAGAAAGATGCAGGTCGTGTCTGCAGCCAATTGCGCACGTAGGCTTCCACCTCAGCATCACTGTTGAATTTTTGGCCTCCCAAAGCTTCCTTGAGAGGACCAAACACATGAAAGTCACAGGGTGACAGGTCTGGACTGTAAGGAGGGTGGTCCAGTGTCTCCCACCCCAGTTTCTCCAATTTTTCCCTGGTTAAGGCTGCTGTGTGGGGGCGAGCATTGTCATGGAGAATAACCACTTTCCTCATCGGTAGGTCTCGTCTTTTGCGGCGATATGCAAGTCGGACCTCACTCAAAATGTCGCAGTAGTAGGCCGCATTGATTGTCCTGCGCTCATGCAAAAAATCGAGGTGCAGCAAACCACGCTGGTCAAAAAAAAACCGTAGCCAAAACCTTGCCAGCCGATAGTCGTGACTTGGCTTTCACTGGTCCAGGTTCTCCTTTTTTTCTCCACTCCATACTCGCTTGTTTGGACTCAGGGGTGTAGTGGTGCACCCAAGTTTCATCACAGGTGATGATGTGAGTCAGAAATGGGTCCCCTTCTTCCCGAAATCGTGCCAGAAGACGCTCACACACCTGAAGTCGATTCAATTTCTGTTCTGCTGTGAGAAGGCGAGGAACCCACCTGGCGCACACCTTACGGTACCCAAGCTCCTCTGTGAGTATGGAGTAAGTGCTCCCATAACTTATTCCGACCTTACTTGCAATTTCAGAAGTGGTAAGACGCTTGTCATCTTCAATAAGCGTCTAACACAGCTGATGTGTTCTCTGTAATGCTGGTGGCGGGTTCCGTGCGATTATGGCTCTCATTTTCACATGATGACGACCATTCCACAAACTGTTTATGCCATGCAAACACTCTGGCTCGCGACAGTGTCTCTTTCCCGAATCTGGGCAGTCAATCTCCTCAAGATTTCTGCCGGTTTTACGCCTTCTGCAGCGAGAAAACTTGATTATAACACGTTGCGCAATCGACGAAGTGTACCTCTTGCTCCGACATCGATGTCGGTTGGCACTGAGCGAGTCGAGGGGGGGGGGGGCTAACGGTCTTCCCCCACTCCTGACAAACCTACCTATCGCCAAACGAAGTCGGGAACGTTCTCCCACCACTATTGAGCCCGAACGTGCCGAAAGTCTTGTTTATATTTGATTCACCCTCGTATATTTAAAGGTCTACTGTTTTTGCTGTAATTTGTGCTACATTTAATTACTTTTGTCTTGCTTTGGTCTATTATATGGTCCAAAATCTTCCTTAAGTATTTTTTTCGGGCCATTCAGAAAATTCTCTATATTCTCTGCCTTTACTGATAACAGGACAATGTCATCAGAAAAGGGGCCATCCACAAATTACGTCACAACGAATTTCATGATTTTTGGACCCCTCCCTTTCCCCATGTCATTTGTGGGGACCCCCCCCCCCCCTCCCATGGTGTGGACGTCACATATTTTGCAATTTTAAATTTATAAATTAAAACAGCACTTGCAAAATGATTTATGTATTTCTAGTTAAAAATAATATCAACAATAAATCAAACATTTAGAAAATATATAAAAAACATAAAAATCGAATTAATGATACAAAATTGAGTCGTCATGTGTCCATGGATTTTGAAAACATTCCTTGATACTGTTTATTATTGGCATAATAGTCACTTCATTCTTGATTTCGATAGTGGTGGGTACACTCTTTGATATACTAAATCCTTCTGCTTGTAGCTCTGTATGCAAATCTGCCAAGGTTTTGCAGCTCCGCACTAACTCTGATCGCCGTCGAGCGTCAGCAGCTCCGCCAAACAAGGCGATAAAAATTATACTTTGGAGTTATTTTAACCTATTATGATTTGTACATTTGCAGGAAGGACCTGTGATGTTTGCGGTGCATACTTTGCCTCAAAAAAGCAAGCGAAATCACACAGTACAATTCATGGCCGCATCAAACCACACCAGAAACAACGCGCGAAAAGAGTAATAAGGAAGCGAGAGAGGGAAGCGTTGTGTGTACTCGATACGCCCCAGCCGACTGTAGAGTGGCTCGACGAAGATGATGTTATTGTACCTAAAACAGAACCTCAAGAAGAAAAAGAAAAAGATGTTTTCCCAATTATTAATAATTTGCAGGAATGGCTAGTGTCACCATTTTCTTCTGAATTTCTATAAAAATAAAAAAAATATATAAAGCAAACATCGATTTGTGTTCATTAAATACCCGATAATGATAAAGTTTGGTGAGAGAAAACTGCACGAAATTTCTTGTGTAAGTACAAAAAAAAAAAAAAAAGCTACGTGGCACAAGCGGGGGGGGGGGGGGTCAGGCAAAAGCCACGTTAGGCTACGTGGGGGGAGGGGGGGGGGTCAGCAGAGGCCAAAATGGAGCTACGTGGTTTATGCACGCTCCCTAAGTCTCCTTAATTCTTTACTGCTGTTAGTGACATCTTCCGTGATCTTGAATATTTCCAAATCTCCTTTTGTTTATTTTAGCCACCCAATTGCGCGTGTTTTTTTTTTAAATTTAGGAGTTGTCTGTTTTGTACAAGTCTCCATAAAATTTTAGTCTTCTCTTCTTTCATTGTATCTGGAATTTTTTCTATATGTTCTTGTATAAATCTTCTTTTTTCCATTTTCTCCAAATGTTATCTTTCACTTTAATGATCCTAAACTTTTACCAAGTATTTTTCTTCTTCCTGTTCCCCTGTTTTATTCAATGCCATATGTTCTGATGCACATAGTGCCTCCTGTTTATTTACTGATGCTTAGTGTCTGATATTTTCCTTGAAAATATTGATCCTGTTAGGAACCAAGCAATGGCAGAGTTAATTATTAGTTATGATATCTAAACATATGTTGTATCTCGGCATGAATCAGTGACCACTGGTCTACACAAATATGAAATTACATTTTTATGTAAATTGGAAGCTGGATGTATAAATCTTGTCAAAATGCCAAATAAATAATATAAATGGTCTCATCACTAATAGCAACATGCGTAATCTGAAGTGTTATTTATGATTTGCTTCTACAGAAGTAACACAGTTGGGTACCAGTGAACTCTCCTAACAAAAATGAATACAATGGACCGAGTAAAGAAGAATGGGGCAAAAATAAAAATTGGTCGCAGCTCCTGTGAGCTATGTCCCTTGTTAAAAGTTATGTTAACCAGCAGACCGAAAACAGCTCTGGGAAAAAAAGTTTGCTCTAGTATTTATGTAGGGCCTATATGTTCTTGTTAGATTCAAATTTTTCCCAAATTGTTTATCAGACAGCATAAAATGAAACTGGCAATTAGGGACCGTGCACTAACTACGTGGCTCGGTCCAGGGAGGGGGGGGGGGGGTTGGCTGAAAGGCTACGCTGGGTTACGTGGGGGGAGGGAGGGGGGTTCCGAGCCAGGCCACGTAGCTTTCCTTTCATAACATTATTCACAGTTAAAATGAGGAACAGAACTCACAACAGCATGTGAATATTTATTTCTCTCAGTTAATTACCTCCGTATGTAATTTACAATAGTCTGACAAGAGAAAACAGTACAAAATGTCTTCCGAAATTAAAAGGGGAAAAAGCTACGTGACTCGGTACGGTCCAGGGGGGAGGGGAGGGAGGGTAGAGGCAGAAGCCACGTAGGGCTACGTGGGGGGGGGAGTGGGGGTTCACATGGAGCTACGTGGTTTATCCACGCTCCCTTATAAGGAGTAAAGGCAACAAACAACATCAGCTTAGCCTAAACAATAAAAATGTGTGTGAAGTTAGAATAGGGTTACCAGAATTTTTTCTCCGAATCCGGGGACGCTTCAGCACTTTTTCACCAAAATCCGGGGACGCTTTTGGCATTTTTTGTCCTAATGATGCGGTGCACTTTTATAAGTTATATGATGATTTAAGGTTGGATTAACTTAAAAGAAACATGTTTGCCATTGTTAATATTTTGTATTTTAAAAGATATGGTACCTAATTTTACCTCCAACTTGTTGTCACTGGTATTTCTCAGAAGAATTAACCTTCTTGAGAAGATCTTGTCTGCCGGCAAATTGTCGGCAAGTCATGGAAAAGTTTGTTAATATAGTTAGCGTAGCTTAAACTGTTTCTGTACTCATTCTGACGCTCTGTGATATCCCCATCATGTTCATTGAGAGAAAACTCTCTCTACAGATGTGTTACCCCCAGGAAGACACAAATACAGTTCTACTAAATTGCGAAGCTGAAAATATGGGACCATTTTGTTGAAAAATGTAAATAAAGTTAATTCCATCTTGATTCTTGAGCAAACACCAACACTGGATTCATTCCATCCGTCTACTTTATCTTTTGACAAATTCCTTTAGAGAAGAAATTTCATTGATTTATTTCTTTAAAGGAAAGCATTAGTAATCAGGGCTTTTAGGAAAGTACATCTAGATTTTAAAAAAAATTCTGGGCGTCAACAGTAAAAATCCGGGGACATTGCGGGGACAAAATCTGTCCGGGGACAGAGAGCTAAATAGGGACTGTCCCCGGGAAACGGGGACGTCTGGTGTGTGTGAAGTTAGAACAAATTTCTTAATATGTACACAAGTGAGTAAAATTAGTTTCTCAGCGTCCTACGTCAAACGTAAATTCGTTATTGATTTCTTGCATGGAAGGTGACGTAGGCAAGAGCTTTTAACTAAAAGATCGATATCTGAGTCGACAAAACTGAGTAAGGCGTGGAACTATACCGGCGTTTGTCTGTGACTGGGCTTCATTGAGGCATTGAGGCATTCAGGCAATTGAGCCACATAGCTTTTCCAAATCCAAGAGTACCCCCCCCCCCCCAAGTCATAGGTCTGTTTATGCAGGATCCGTGAGGATCGATTTTCGCTGAAGGGGGTCTCGTTTTTAAGTTTTGCCGGTTCTCAAATAACAAATAATTAATCACTAACAATGATTATCTATTTAAACATTCTGAGTGACCCTTTTTAACTGTTTTTAAGCTTTCACTGCTAGAAGTGTTCAGAAGGAAGAGCGGCACTGAAATTCCTGTGATGATTTATATAAAGTTTTAGCTTACTCCCGCTCCCTTTCATTACGTCCATCATATCAGTTAACCTCAATTGACCGTATAATCTTTTTTTTTTTTTTATCTCCGTGTGCTCTTGTCTCGTCTGACTGGCCAATTAGTTTTAGACTTTCTTCATAGATTCTGATACTAAGTAAACAGGAAACAGCATCGACGGTGTAGGAAAATTAATGTTGCAACTGCTGTTCCACCTACTTCAGCGATTAGGTTTCCATAACGTAAGAGAACATATCTTAGTTGTGGATGATATATTTTTCTGTTGCATTAAGAAACACAATCGTGGCCTCTAAGAAAGTGATTCAACCACTGATCGTCGTGAGCAGATATGCCTCGATTCCCGTTATACTCAGTCGTTAGAATATATGAAGCCTTTCATCCATTCTAAATATCTCTTGAACGGTTTTTTGCAGACTCTGTAGAATGCTTGTGTCCATGAAACCTCCGTGCACTTGCGTCAACAGTCATTAGCCCATCGAATTATTCAGCTGGGCAGCTAGACGCCGTTAAGAAAAGACGTTCAAATAATAAAATCACAATAACAGAATGCGTAAGAAGAAAATCCTTTTATGTAGACGCGTTCTTGATATGCCGAGTCTACAAAGTAACATGAGTTCATACTCTAGCCCATTTTGCATCTTCGATATACCAAAAATGGCGAACGATATTTTCCTCTCTTCTACTTAAAAATAAATCCTCTATTTCACGTTAAAAAACTTGTTTCAAGTTTTACACTATTTAAAATTTATTTCAAAGACTGCATAATCATTACAGATTCTTTTCATTTTGAATACACAATAAATTAAAACGTTCTTCAGTTTTCCGACTCGATTCACTGTTTCTTTTCACTGTAACCTCGTTACAAAATTCTTTGCTTCGATCAACGATATTCATAACATTCCAAAAAAGCTTATTTACCGAGGAAAACCTTAGCTGAAACCGTTCACCTTGTATATTAACATATTATTTAACATATAATATATTATTTCATATTTATTAGTTCTCTGGTTACCTCACAAACACCAGCGCACAAAACAAATATTTCATACGGTTTCTTTATTATTGTTATTATTGTGAGATCGATAGGCGCAGGAGACGTCAACAGACCAACTACAGCACAGATTTACTGTACTGCTTCTTCTTATTTTACCAAAAAACTATCTCTGAAGGGTCTTTCAGAAAATACCCAGCCGTTACCAGGAGGTTTGTTTACGACGATTAACACGTGGAAAGCATTTCCACCACAGGCACTGGTATAATTGTGTGGTGTCGCCCGGTTACTGTTTTGATGAAAAAGTATGTAACCATCCTAAACTAAATAGTTTATTTTTTGATCTGTTAACTTGGTCAACATTTTTCGCGCAAAATCTCTTCAATAGGCTCTAAATTTACGATTAATAAGAAGCTATTGTACCTGAAGCAGTATGGCACTTAATGTCGAGAAGGCACATTAACAAATTCTAAAATAGTTTATTAATGTCAAACTTGTTTCCTTAAACATATGAGTTCGTTATTATGTCTCTTAGTCCTTGAACCAGATGGTTCAAATTTCAATTAAGATTGTCAGCCATGTTTGAGGAAATTGCAGCTCTTTTAATTTATAAAAAAAATGATGGTTTCATAGTACGAATATAGGTGAAAACATAAACTATCGTTCATTGTGTTCCTGTAAGGGAGACTTTTTTTTCAGTGCAATCATCGCTTAAAAATTATTAATATAGGCGTTTACTCAGGCGGGTTTGTTGACCATCCGTAAAGCTGGACAAAAAACATAAAAACGAAACTCGCAGAACGTTGTCTTGGTACAGTGATAAGTTTCCTCAGTCAGATAACAAACCTTTAAATTCTCTCTCGGCTAGCGTGAGGCCTGGTGGGTTAGTAGCTTACTGTTCTTGAGCTGTGTTGTCTTCGTAAGGTGTGACTGAGATCTCTGACAACATTACAGACTCATCTTGGTCTCGTTATAGGTGTGATTCGAACGTACGAAGTGATTTAGAGCTGGGGCATTGCAGCAACAAAATTCCTGACTTTTAAAGGCTGTAGCGAAGCTGTCTTTCCTCCAGTTGATAGTGCCTACGTATAGCTAGGGAAGGTCGTGGTTTCTCAACCGCAGATAACACGACATATCAGCGCGACACTCTCTGAAATGGTTGTATCGTCTCAGACTATTCGAACATTTCAACAAGGTCAGCATTTGGGTTGAAACATTTTTGCACCTTCGTGTATTATTATTTTTTTTTTCTTTTTCTTTTTTTTCTTTTTTTTTTTTTACAAAAAGTGATTTAACCTTTTAAAAGCTTCGGTTGTCAACTTGGTCCAGGTTGCATTTCAGCACATTTTCAAAATTAAAATTACGAGACGATATTTTGAAGTAGGAAATTTTTCCGCGGACTCCCAGACTTCTGATGCCAGTTAATGGTTAGCAAAACGTCCCCGGATTCCATGAACTCCAGAAATTGTAATTTCGCACGATTATTATCCTGTTGTTTATGACACCCAATGTTCTTTCTACTGCCCGCAACTGTTCTGGCGGCAGTTTGGACAAACTTGTGAAAGTAAAATGTAACCGGGCTCAAGCCGAGGCCCGGGGCTCCCGGCTATACTGACTGCAATATTTAGTTGGTTTTCCGCAGTCACATAAACAAAAGCTGAGATGGGTCCCATTCTTCGGCTCAACAAGGGCACTTTTTACAAACAGAATGACAAAAAGTACGTTCCCATGATAGCTTTCACGATTTGCAGATATGGTGAATAAGTATCATCCTCCCATATATTTCCCTTAATGAGATCGATGTTGACGAGACATAAAGGTCAAATAATAATACCGGTAACAATAATTTTGAAAAAGCGAGCCCGCGTGCGCATTGTGGAGGCAGCGCTTTTGTGTACTCAGGCTGGATGCCACCCAGGCAGGTTTTACCGGGAAACAGGAAGCGCGCTTGTCGGAGGGGAGAGGCCGGGGGAACTGAGCCGCGATGTACGCACTGCGCACCTGCTGGGAGCGTTTGTGGTAGTCCTGCGGACTTGCGGAGCAGTAACCTTGTGGACGGCGATAAACAAGGCCGGGCGGAGCTGGCGACTTACGTAAACGGTCCGCAGCGGGCCAGGCGGCGCGGCTGTGGCGCTCAGTTCGTCAGCAGCAGCAGCGAGGATGGGTTCGGCAGTGCTCAACGGACTCTTTCACGGCATCGCCTTCCTGCACTTCGCCGCGTGGTTCCTCTACGACTATTTCTTCTTCGATTTTCCCAATGTGTTGTTCAAGACGGCAGATGCACAGAAACTCGGCAAACTCAAGTTCCTCACCTACTGGAACCTGGTAAGTCACCGCTCACGTGGGACAGCATACTGATTTTTAGGTTTAGGCGTAACGTATGGTCGCTGCACGTTACAAATTGTCAGTAATGATTTTTGCTCCCTGATAATACAATACACCATCACAAGGTTAAATCTGGTAATGCCTACGTATTACTCGTTAGCACACTGTGAATTTCTTGAGCTATAGAAGCCAACTGTTTTATATTTAGCGTCAAGAATTCTTATTCATCTGTTCCTATTAAAATAATCGTTAAGACAATGAACTGAAATTAAGTGAGCATGTCACATTATTTCAATCCAGTGAAGAGTTTAAGTGTATATAGCTTATCCACCACGTGCTCTATCTAAAACAGTTGACTAGCCAAAATTATTGAAGCATAAGAACTGTATAACCAGAATTAATATCGAAGGCCGACAACTCCGTGACTAGTTGGTCAAGCTTTCTTTTTGTTTTGTGTGCGCGTGTGCGAGTGCCACCAATCCAGTACCTCCACACTGTCACTTTCTACGCTGAATAGAACGTAGCAGTAAGTTGCATCTCGATTCAGACTATTTTTGTAAGATTATTTTTTCATTTATTGGTCTCATGAAAGATGGTACCATTTTTGTCAAGAACTGCGGTTCTCTTGATCACCGTTTCTCTACAAATGTTTACTGTTCTCATTCAGGATGTATAAGACAATTTGAAACGAATGACAGGGCTTAGCGGTCATGCTGTTATCTTCGAAAACTGAAAATACCCTCACTTGACTATTTTTTTTTTTTTTTTTTTTTTTTTTTAGAAAAATATCTCCATATCGCAGACCTAAATTTGTAGGCTAATGATGCTCGGTGGAGAGCAAAAGATGACTAGAATTAATTCCAACCCTATGCTGATACGTTAAGTGATTTGTCATTACATCAATTTTATTTTCTTCGTTCTCTTCGTTCTCTTGAAGGGTATAAATGTTAGATGCAGGGCAAAAACTGCTAAAAATATTAAAGCATTTGGGCGAACCTATAATTTTAATCTTACAAGAGACTTGAAAGTTGCAGAACGTAATTTTTCACGGTAACCCTATGATGCCGTCTCGGCAGCACGAACAAGTAGTTCGCTAGCAGAACCCGCTACCTGTAACGGTAGTGAAGAAGTGGGTCATTCGGGTACGCGCAGGCATTTCCGGAGTTCGGTCTCTGTAGACAGCCATCCAGGTCGCTGAGGACGATACGTGGCACGTGACATACGATAAAATGGTGATATTACTATATATCACTAATATCCATAGAGTTTAATTAGGAAACCCCACTTCAAATTCAGCGAGGCTATATAGACCAAAAAATTTCCTTCAGTCTTTTCCGTTCGTATTATAGGTAGTTTTGGAGGTTTGATGTTAGTTTTTTTAGTGTATGGAAGCACTCTCCATAGCTGTTTACTGTTCTCTAACAGCAACATTTGGCGCATCCTTCTCTCATAGGTGACTGGCCCTCAAAATTTATCGTTTTTCTTGTCGCGCCAACCCTGGCGTATTTTAAGTCATTGGCCATTTTGGCAGTCATTCACAAGCATTGTGTTTAAACACCGGTAATACGTGAACCGTTTAGTCGAGGAGGTAAGGCTGCACGCTTTCCACGATTCGTCATAAGGCAAAGATGGAGCGAGGAGGGGTAGTGGGTCACAATGTCTTACTCCTTAAATCAATGCCGGAAGGAAGTATTTTATTTCATTAAGAGTAACCGGAAGCCTTCAGTATCGTGAAATCGATTTACCATTGAACCATTAATAGTTCATTAATCAACGATTCGTTGAAGAGCCGCCGCATTTACTACATCCTAGACAATCTGCAATATTGTCAACATGAGATGAAGAACGTATGACTGGCGTACAAGCGGATATTGTAATTGTTTAAGGATAATAAATCGATCAGCAGAAAGGAACACAATGTCGTTGGTGGTACTCTGCCAGAGATTGCACCAGGACAACAAAGAACCACCGAGCGTGGAGGTGTAACGGTTAGCATTCTCGCCTCGCATTCGGGAGGACGCCGGTTCGAATCCCCGTCCGGGCATCCAGATTTGGGTTTTACGATGGTTTCCCAAATCACTCCAGGCAAATGCCGGGATGCTTTCTTCAAAAGGCCATGGCCGAATTCCTTCCCATTCCTTACCCCCCCTCCCCCCATCCTTTCCCGTCTCTAAAGACCTCGCTGTTAAGAGACGTTAAGCAGTTAAAAAAAAATACAAAGAACCAAAGAGTAGAGTCCCGGCTTTAGTGGCGTAAGAGTTTAGTAAGACTATGTTTTGAGTAGAGTTAGGCAAGAGTTAGCAAGAGTGTGGTATAGATCGAAACTTAGAACAGAACAAGATCTATTTAAAATGGTGGTTAAGTATGGAAAGGTAGTTGAGTATATTTAAAAGACTATATAAACTACGAGAAGATGTAACAAACAGTTATAAAGTACACGGGATTACTATTGACAAAGAGAAAGGAGATTTCTTGTTTATAAAGATATTGTCTTCAACCATGAATCGAGTTTTCTTTTTTAAATGTTACCACTGCGAGTAATGAGAGTAAACGCAAATAGCTATTAGACGTCTCTAATAACTACTGAAGTCGACAGGACTACAAGAAAGGTTAACAAACTTTACAAGCGCGATTGTAAAATTTAAATGGTAATCTAAAACCACATCCATTTTACCTGCTTCAAATGCCACGTGCAGACTGCAGTGAGGTTTGGTCGCAGGGAGTTCATATCCCGCCGCCGCGCCGCCTGCGGTTGGTGGCCGGTTTTCTGTAATCTATACACATGTAAAAAATGAACCCCGATTTTTATCTCAGGTTGCTTACGCTTGAAATTTTGCCTTACTAAAAATCTTCAACCAAGAGTCAGTAGTTCACTAAAGACTTTTCTTGCAGAGACCAACCTGTTTATAGTTTCTACACAAGAGACTAGTACTATCTGTGTAAATGTAGCCGGAATTTCGTTAACTGTTGCAACGAGGAGTGCGTCGTAAGTTTTAATCGTAAAGTAGTAAACACACTCAATGAAGCACCATCCATTTATAGCCTAGCAAAAACATCGTACTGATTACTATTCTATTATTTGGAGGGTATAAGACGGAGACATAATATTCTATGCTATATACAGTAAGAATAGAAAACTGATTTCATTACTGCGTAAAATTTAGTGAAATTTCTTTAAAAATCATGACGAATTTGTAATTTTAAGCTATCTGCGATAGCGTCAATCCTAAATTTAATGCTGCCGTTACGCTGAATGTGTGTATGGATAAAGACAGTCTCCTAGGAATATTAGCATTTTCTGTCTGATAAAGCGGAGGTTGGTGAGAAGATTTGCTTTTCTGCGGCAGTGGACGAAACGTACACCTACAAACTGTTCATTACAGACCACAACTCGATGGTCTGTAGGTGGATCGCGCTACGTCTCTTGGGAGAGCCAGAGATAGCCTGTACGGTATTATGCAACACACTGACGTGGCTTCTGGGTTCCAGCCGCTCTCTGGCTACTGTAAACCACTTTATTACAGCATACTTCGCAATTCGTTCTCGGAGGAAATTTAATATTTTGCTCGCTTTTTACAAAAAAAAAATGTAAGTTTGTTAAATGTGCTTCGGGGTGCTAGGAAAATGTGAAAGTGAAATAATATCCTTATTCTTCTATTTAAATAGCAGTTAATGAGATGGAGGATTTATTACTATTAAAATTTAGAGAACGTTAGGTTATTACTAAAATCAGTGTCTTATAAAGATGGCAAAATCCCTAAGTGCCTAACGACCCTTTTGCTGTTCAGAGAAGACTATTTAGTAATGAAGGCCTTTGTTATTGAAGCTCTTAGTTCAGTTCACTCATCAATAATTGGTCGGATGGGGTGACGAGAGAATTTAAAAAAGGTTTTGGGTTATTTGAAATATGGCATGTGTCTACTTGTCGAAGAGGATTTTGCGGCATATTGACTACCGAGAATTCAACTTCTGTTGTGGCTTAACCTAACTTTGTATTCGTACAGGGAACCCATATTATTACGTAGAGTCTGAAACGCTGAGCGGTCTGCATGCTTCCTTCAATTACGCAAAAATCTGACCGGAAAACCGGGATTTGTTTTGGGGATTTTTCAGACAGCTATCAGCTTACCGCTAAGCCACCAGACCGCTCGCGTTGTAGGAAAAAAGGATACCACACGCAAATAACTCATCTGCATTTTTAGTTCCCAAAACGTACGCTAAAATCTAGTACGGATTATTGTCGAATTGATTCGCCGTAACTTGCCTATTCTAACCAATAATGTGGTTGAAATACTGAGGGAAAGAATATGGCTAAGTTTTAAAAAGAGAGGAATAGATGAAGAGATTACGGAATTAATAAAGAACATCTATGAGATGTGAGAATTGCTTGCGATAGACAGTAAACATTCAGAATGGTTTCATACGGAAAGAGGAGTAAGACAAGGAAGTGTTTTGTCACCTGTTGTATTTAATGTAATATTAGATGTAATAAATAATATCTGAAGTGCAGGGACACAGTACCAACAGATATAAATTCTTCTCGAGTTTGCCGCCGAATCACATTTTCTACTGTCGAGCTTTCGGCGACTTTCACTGCCGCCATCATCAGATACAACAGACCTGATGATGGCGGCAGTGAAAGTCGCCGAAAGCTCGACAGTAGAAAATGCGATTCGGCGGCAAACCCGAGAAGAATTTATATCGAAGATACGCCGAGAAAGACTTATATCTCATAGTACCAACAGAGCTAAAGGTGAGAGCATATGCTGATATCATAATATGGGAGGAGACAGAACAGGATCTGGAAAGAGTATTACGGAAATGGACTGCAATGGGTAAACGTGGCCTGAAGATTAGTGCGGAAAAGACCAAAATAATGAAGATAACAAGAAACACTGGCCCTTCGAAGAATGTTACTTGGTGGCAAGAAATTGGATTGGGTAGAATCAGTTGTGTATATGGGAAGCAAGGTAACTACCAATGGAAAGATAGAGGAAGAAATAAGTCAGAGTAAGGAAGAGCGGACATTTGTATCAGCAGATGTAACGTGGAGGTGGAATATAGGGAAGGATGTCAAAATTCTGCTGTATAAAGTGTATTACCAGCCCATACAGACTTATGTTTCTGAAACATGGACTTGGACAAAATGAGATATTAGCGGATTGTAGGCGGCAGAGATGAGGTTTCTCAAAGGGATAGAGAATGTCGCGAAGAAAGACAAAATTAGAAATGAAAACATCAGGGAGAGACTACAAGTGGAAGCATTAGAAGAGGAAAATACTGCAGTGGTAGGGACATGTTATGAGGATGGAGGAGGAGAGGATGCCGAAAGTAGCACTGCTGAACAGCGGGAAGGGAAGGAGACCAGTTGGAAGACCTCGCGCAAGATGGGTGGACCTAGTGAAGAAAGATGTAGAGGCTAAGGGAGTCTTTGTGGAGGAAGGTGACGCAGGAAAAACCTTGGAAAGACCTCCAGACTCGGAAGAGGATGTGCAGGATGACCTGCAAAAGCGGAAACATTTAATGATGATGAATGTGGTTGAGGGTGTCATCTTACCAAAGCCGAAAGAATACGGCGTAAGTTCTTATGTTGTTTCAAGCGTAACGGCCGTCTTGATACTTTGCCCCTAACGTATGCACATCCTGTTAATGTAACCATTTCTAAAACAAAAGTATAGTTCCATAAACATAAAATTCTTCCTGTTTCTATTCAGGCATATTGTCTATACATTCTTCGTCCGTTTTCCTCATTCACCTGTAAGATTATAGCCTCATTGTTTTAGTGGTTCACTCTTACATCTCCATCCAGACATAAATATCTTTTATTGCTTTAAACACCTTTTTTTCATCATTAAGATTTATTTTCTCTTCAAATTCAGTTTTTTCTGCTTTAAGCCCACATGTTAACGTTCTTTTTTACACAGTGTCCATTGTTCATCGATTTCGTTTGCTATATCACTTCTCTCGGCTTCATTTCTAACGAATCGGTAACATTCCAGCCTTTTAGTCCGGAGGACCGGGTTCGATTCCCGTGTATTATAATTTCATTTTTCCATTGTTCCCCGAAATTATTCCAAGAAAATGTGTTGGGGTGGCTGTTCCAATAAGCAATGGCCAAATTTCTTCCCGTTCCCTACCGATAATCTTTTGTGCTCAAACTCGATTCATTGCCTAATTTATCGGACTAGAGATAGGAATCTCTTAGGGTGGCATACTGTATGATGAAGGCGCAATTCCAGTCGTACTACGTCAGAAGGTAGCTGGGACTATGACACCAATTACTCGCAACATGAAACCGCTTCACGCTACGATATCCTCAGCGCTGACCCTAAGCAGACGGGATGATAAAATATCGGCCCAATGACTAAATTCTCGATTGTTGGAGTAATGTAGCTTTAGTTTTTCAGGCAGAACATATCCTTTTCCTGATGTGAAGTCTACAAGCTAAATCGGGTTGGCAACAAAGTTCCCTTTCCTTTTATGATTAATTTAGATAGCATCTGTGGCGTGTTTTTGAAACAATCTCATTCTAAACATACTGAATGAATTTCATTTAGCATCCTTTTTAAGACATGTCAACTTTATAGATGTATAGCTTCAGCAAGCGAATGCGGCGGCTGATTATCATTTTCTGATAACATGTTTCACAAAAATTCGCAAGTCTCGGTTTGGTTGGCAAAAGGAACATCTGACACCCAACAGAATCCAGCTACATTGCAAACGCTAATAGTCGACAGCTATAAGCTATCAAATTATAGGTCAACATAGATTTCTGCGCTGATTGGAGTTTGACTAAAATGAGGCACAATTATGATTTTTGTTACTCCTCCCGGTTACCTGAATTGATACAAATTCACAAAATACAACGAAATTAGAATACTACTACTAATAATAAATACTAATATAAATTAATATTATTATTAATAATAGTCATTATCATAAACATATCTGTAAATATTAATCCGATAAAATAATGTTTATTTGTTCAAAAAATGTTATTTTGCTGATGACTGTTGAAAAAAATTCGAGAGCTTGTGCTCTCAAACCGTCGACAGACTGTTGGAGATTAGTGGATTATCTTAGAGCTCGGTTCAGCGAATTTCAACCGAATATTTGGGAATGAAAAGGGTTGCTGCCAAGTTTGTTCCTCGGGCTCTGATATTCAAGAAGAACGTAGAGTTGAAACATGTCGTGCTTTGTAACAATAGCTTGAAATTGATCCAGATTTTCTAAGGCCATTGCTGGTGATGAGTCATGATGCTGTGGTTACGACCCAGAAACAAAGCAACAGTCAATGAAAGACGTCATTGTCACCCCGTCAAAAAAATGTAAAGTCAAATCAAATATCAAAACAATGCTCATTTGATTTTTTAATGCCAAAGTAGTAGTTCATTCAGAGTTTGTTCCCCCACATTAGATCGTAAAACATTTTATTTGTAAGTTAAAAGATTATAACGCAAGTGTTCGTCAAAAAAACCCGATTTGTGGTAGACAGCAGTTTCCACCACAATGCACCTGCACACACAGCTGTCTGTTAGGCAGTTTTTGGCTAAAAATGGCATGGATCCGCTGCCCCACGCACCTTACTCGCCTGACCTCGCCCGGTGCGACTTTTTCTTGTTTCCACGCATGAAAAGGGGCATGAAAGGACACTGATTTGACAACATTGAAAATGTAAACAAAAAAGGAGATGTCGGCCGTTTCTAAAGATGATTACAGAAACTATTTCGAACATTAGAAGCTCCGGTGGGACAAATGTATAAGTTGTAATGGAGAGTATTTTGAAGGGGATAAGGTTATTTTGTAAAAAAGATTTGAAAATATATAGCTTTTAAAAATAATTCCGTTTTTGTCGGTACCCCCCTCGTACAAACACCACTGGCCTGGGCTATGTAGTTGTGGCAGCAAAGTGAAATATATGGGCACACATCTTTAGTCGAAATACGAAAATGTCCCTGATCGACCACTTTCAACAACCATATTTTCCACACCCCCAAAGCTACCGGCTTTCGGCCAACGTTGTGCACGATGGTAATCTACATGCTACTACCACACACAAACACCAGTGGTCTGCGCTAGGTAGTGGTAGCTGCAGGGTGAAATATAGGGACACACACCTCTTTTTATATATATGTAAGATTTTGTCAAAGTTGTTCTTCCGATATAAAGGCTGAACACAAAATACAGACTAAGGTTCGATGAAATACTCTATAATTTACATTCTAGCGTCTCTGATAATCTGGCGAAATTTACTCTTAACTTTTTTTTAAATTTTCTTCGGTGTAGAAATCTGAATTGGAGAACGATAAATGTGGTTTTACACGATAACACTCCTGGTATCTTACCCTAAAATCATTCGTCATGTTTGGCCTTCGCTTACGAGAAATAGTAATAAAAACAGTGACGTATTAAATTATGTATATGTACCTACAGAAAAGCCCTATTTGATAAGCCAGCCGAATAGTTGTGTGATTTGATGAATGTCACCGTATACGGAAGGTCGCGAGTTCGATCCCCGCGTGGGAAAAATATGTGCATTTCTTTTCGCTACTATTTGCTGTTAATAGGATTACAGATTCCATTTTAATAATGTTCATCGAAATAAGTTTTTTTTTCCTTTTAAGGATTAACAAGAAAAATACACTATAAAAAGTTTGTATGACTTGAAGTTTCACTCCTTGCGCTAATACACACGCCATTTTTTAAATAAAATATATTTGATAAATATGTCTTGCGTACCTTTTATACCAACAGCAATGGAGTAACGTGGTATGAATTTCTTTTATTCTAAGGCTTCGTAAGCGTCAAAGTACTGAAATATTGTTTCTAAAGGAGATGCACTTAAAATCTGAGGTGTACAAGATATCTCACAAAATGTATCTGGAATACAAGATACTTTTAAGTAATGGATTTGAGATATCAGATACAAGATACTTTTGGAAATGGTATTTAAAATGCAGGATTCAAACTAAGCATTTTAAAAATACTTTTTAAAAAATAAAACTTTTTTTAATGTATTTTTTTATTTTGAAACATATTTGTTCATTTACAGTATACAGGACGTTATTTAAAATGAGACTTGAGCAAGTTAAAATCAGTTCTTCAAACATCTGATCACTCATTTTCCTTCTATGCGGTCTCATTACGATTCGCTTCACAGGGGTGGAACTCGACAAACGGATGTTATTATTCCAAAACATTTTTTTTATTGTTGGGTAAACATTTAAAATTTTTAGAAGTTGTCCTTATTAAGTAGGCTACTGAAG